>OY740810.1:5585195-6172695 GCA_963514005.1 Raja brachyura
TAGCAACCGACAGGCTGAAACCATCCTGTCAGAGATGTGGCTGTGTGCTGCTAACGTTTTGACCATTTCATTGAAACATTGTGCAGAGCATGTGCCTGAATTTCTGTTATGTGTTGATGTTGTTAAAAGCTGTTGGTGGTATAAACTTGTAAAATTACACCCCTGCTCTAGACACAGCTGCTAAAATCAACTGACATGTCCAATGCAAGTGTGAAAATTAGATGCTAAAGTGGGAGTAACTTAGTATATAGGATACACTACATTTAGAGTAGTCCATTTTTTGCACATTTATTGATGAACATATTTTAAATGTCTAAAATATTCATACTAAGTTGCAATTAAGTCATGGGCAAGGTAATGCATGATACTGTGGGATACTTCTCAATTTTAAAAAAATTTTATTCCATACATCAACAGTCAGATGTACAATTTAGAAACGCTTCTATATAAAATGGCAGGTGGAATTCGATTGTTATTTTTCTTAATTATTATCTATCACCACCAACCCAGTCAACAAAAAATAATTGTGCCTAAATGAAAAAAATGGCAGTTATTGCAATTTCCTGCCCTTGAGAAAGTGAAGAATAGCTAGTATGAACATCATTCAGCACGGCTGAAGAGCATACAGCCTGATACTGTCTGCATTATATAAATGGCTGCCGTTGGCTCCTTGGATCATCTTTTGAATATTCTTTCAATGTCACAATATATGATGGGTTTTGCCAGTAAAAGTAAAAGAAAGCTCTCATTTAGCAGGCAACATATTTATTCAATGCATTTATATGAAATAGAATCAAATAAAAATAACAAAATAGAAGCGAAGCAGGAGTTAAACTAGTGAAGATTGGGTTTTATAAAAATAATTAGATTTCTGGACCTTCAAGATACTAAGGTCATGCCTGCAACATTCCAATCTGCTGTTGGAGACGTCGTTGTAAATGACTTCTCTGACATTTAAATGTAATTTAATTGTAAAAATTTAGCTGATTTTTGGCTCTAGAAAAATAAATTGTGGCAATGGAGGGTCGGATTCCTCGTTAAAAAAAACTAGTTTGTCTTCATTCCTCAGATGAACAGGATTGTGTTTTTTGTATTATGATAGCAAAAGGTTAAGGGTGGAGGCTGACCCCTCATCTTAGTAATGAGAAAGGTGATGGCAGCCTGATAAATGTTCCTGACAAAGACCCATCATTTATTTATTTGCCTCTGTGCTCCACAGTTTGAGATTTGTAATAGAAAAAAAATCACATGTGGTTAAAGTGCACATTGTCAGATTTTTTTTTTTTTTAAATTTTTTTTATTAAAAGTAACCAATTATAATGCTTTTAACAACTTTCCAAACGTCAACTTAATTCCATTATTTTACAAACAATGCATTAATAGTTCTTCTTATATACTATTTTTTTGATATATAGATAGAAAAAGAATAGAACAGATATAAATCATGAAAGATGTGATTAAATAATAATTTGGTTATATATAAGAAAAAGAAAAAAAAAGAGAAAAAAAAAGTTAGAGTATTTTATATATATATATATGAACAAAACAGCAGTATACATTATCGATAAAGCTATTACAGATAGTAAACTCCATGAGAACATGCATGTCAATCCCAATGTGAAAATGAGTCATTCCCGCCGAATCCCGCAGGGTGCCCGTCGAGCCGTGTTGCCAAGAACAGCTACTTCTCTAAATACTGTATGTATGGAGACCACATCTGTTTGAAGGAATTATATTCGTCCAATAGGACAAATCTAATTCCCTCCAGATGTAACGTCTCCAACATTTCTGCTGCCCACATTTTAATTGTGGGGATTGATATTCCCTTCCAAAATTTCAAAATAATTTTTTTCCCAATTATCAAACAGTAATCTAAGAAATTTCTTTGATTACCTGTAAGTGTCAAATTTAAGTCAGGGATTCCTAATATTATTAACTTTGGGTCAGGATCCAATTTAACTTTAAGGACTTCAGAAATAACTTTAAAAATTTCTGTCCAGTAATAATTCAATTTAGGGCATGTAACAAAACTATGTATTAGGTTTGCTTCTGAATTTCTACATTTATCACAGATAGAAGAAATATTAGGAAAAATACTATTTAATTTAGTTTTGGAATAATGTAATCTATATAATACTTTATATTGAATCAATATGTGCCTGGCGTTTAATGAACACCGATGTATTCGTTGTAGACTTTCTTCCCAATTTTCTTTTGTTATAGCTAATCCAATTTCATTTTCCCATGCTTGACGATACATTTCAGTTGTTGGATTCTCTTTATCCAAAATGATATTGTATATATAAGCTATTAATTTTTCTGTATTTGGGTGCAAATTAAACAAATCATCTAGTAATCCTGATTCTTTATTTTTGTAATCTTGTGTATTAGTTTTAATGTAATCTCTGATTTGTAAATACCTAAACAAATGTTGCGGAGATAGTCCATAAATATCTTGTAACTCCTGGAATAAAAGAAATTTTCCATTTCTATAAAGATGTTCTAACCTTTTAATTCCTAAATCATTCCAGCGTCTAAACCCTCCATCTAATATTGAAGGTTTAAATAATGGATTATTCATAATTGAAAGTTTAAGTGAGAGATTATCTAAGTGTAGAGTCTTAACAATTTGTTTCCAAATACGTCTAATATTATAAATTATTGGATTGTCCCTATAATTTTTTTTGTGTACCTCCTTTGGCGCAAATATAATCGAGCCTACGCTAAAAGGTAAACAGTCTTCCTTTTCTATACTTGACCATATTGGAACATTATCCATATGTACCCACCAAAAATTCATATTCTTGATCTGAACAGCCCAAAAATAATATAAAAAATTTGGGAGTGCTAGTCCTCCATTTATCTTAGATTTACATAGATGTTTTTTACTTATTCTATGATTTTTATAATCCCAAATAAAACTATTAACAATATTATCAATTTTTTTAAAAAAGGTTTTCGGGAGAAAAAAAGGAATAGCCTGAAACAGATATAAAAGTTGTGGTAAAAAAAACATCTTTATGGCGTTTATTCTACCAATCATAGAAATAGGAAGAGTTTTCCAATATAAAATATTTTTTTTAAGTTTGTCTAATAATTGAGGATAATTTGATTTAATTAAAAAATTATATGATTTAGTTACATTAATCCCTAAATATTTAAATTTATCTTTTACTACTTTTAATGGGTATTGTTGTAATATATTTAAATTTATTTCAGTTACTAGCATAATTTCACTTTTGTTCCAATTAATCCTATATCCAGAAAATGTCCCAAACTTATTTATGACATTAAACAAATTTGGGATACTAGTTTCCAATTTTGTAATATAAATCAAAACATCATCTGCGTATAAAGATATTTTATTAGTTGTTGTATCAGTATTGTATCCATGTATTTCTGGTTTGGATCTAATTTTTTCCGCCAGAGGTTCTATCCCCAGAGCAAACAATAAGGGCGATAACGGGCATCCTTGTCTACATCCCCTAGCGAGTTTGAATTTAGCTGATAACATTTGGTTAGTCATGATTCTTGCTGTAGGGTTTGAATATAATATTCTTACCCAACGACAGAATCTATCCCCCAATTTAAACATTTCCATTATATTAAATAAATATGACCATTCTACCTGGTCAAAAGCTTTTTCCGCATCTAGCGATATAACCGCTAGATCCATGTCTCGTTTTCTTTTTGAATATAAAACATTAAACAGACGTCTAAGATTATGGGATGAGTAACGTTTTGGGATAAAACCTGTTTGATCATAATGTATTAATTTAGAAATCACCGAACTTAATCTCCGAGATAAGATTTTGGTTAATATTTTTTGGTCTGTATTTAGAAGCGCAATCGCTCTATATGATCCTGGATCTTCCAAATCTTTATCTATCTTTGGAATAAGTATAATTGTAGATTCATTTAATGAATCTGGCAATTTTCCTTGCTTGTATGCATTTCTATACACTGTATGTAGTCTAGATATAATCAATTCCAAAATTTTTTTATAAAATTCTGCATTAAGGCCATCCGGGCCCGCAGCTTTTCCATTCTTTAACGAACTAATTGATTCTTCAATATCCTTTACTGTTATTTCCGCATTTAAAAACTGTCTATCTGTCTGATCTAAACAATTAATTTTGCAATCTTGTAAAAATGTTTCCATACCATCTATCTGTCCTGTTACTTTCGATGAGTAAAGATTTTGATAATATTGCAGAAACCTATCATTAATATCTTTTGGTGTAATCAGTGTATTTCCATGCTCAGATCTGACCTTATGTATCATCTTCTCGTCTTCAAATTTTCTCAATTGACGTGCTAGCAATTTATGTGGTTTGTCTCCAAATTCAAAATGCACTTGTTTAGTTTGTTGAAAAAGTTTAATAACTTGATTAGAGTATAATTTATTCAGTCTGTATTTTACTAATGCAATTTTATTACTTAATTCTTTTGAAGGCTGTTTAATATTTTCATTATCTAATTGTCTTATCTCATTTTCTAACCTTTGTTCCATCTTTCGATTTTCTTTATTAAGATATGCTTGTGCTGATATTATTACACCGCGCATAAATGCTTTAAATGTATCCCAAAGCAAAGATGGAACGATTTCAGGGGTGTCGTTAGTTTCGAAAAATAATTTAATCTGTTCCGTCATATATTTACAACAGTCTTTATCTTTTAATATCTGGGGATTCATTCTCCAGGTAGTAGTCTCGTTAATTGTATCTTTTAATTTTATCTTGAATGTTATTGGAGCGTGGTCCGAAATAATAATATTATGATATTTTGCATCATATGTAAAAGGAAGTAATTTAGAGTCTATTAAAAAATAATCTATCCTCGAATAAGTTCCATGTACGGGTGAATAAAAAGAATATTCACGTCCAGATGGATTTTCTAGTCTCCAAATGTCCTTAATGTTAGATGTATTAATAAAAGAATTAATAAGTTTGCTTGAATTAGAGGCAGCTTTTCTTTTTGTAGATGATCTGTCAAGATAATTATCTAAAGTACAGTTTAGATCTCCCCCAATTATTAAATTATGTTGAGTGGATACCGGAATATTATTAAATATTTTTTTAAAAAATAATGGGTTGTCAAAATTGGGGGCGTATATATTCATTAAAATTACTTTTTTTGAATATAATTCCCCTATGATTATCACATATCTACCCTCTTTATCCTCTATTATACAACTTTGTGTGAAAGGTATACCTTTACGAATAATTATTGCAACCCCTCTAGATTTATGTATAAATGAAGAGTGATACACCTTTGAAATCCATTAAAGATCCATTAAGATTTTATTAAAGGCCATTTATATATATATTGGTTTCACCATGTAGAAATTACAGCTGTGTTTATACAGTCAGGGCACCATAATGTTTAGGCCATAGAAAATAGGTGCAGGAGTAGGCCATTCGGCCCTTCGAGCCAGCACCGCCATTCAATGTGATCATGGCTGATCATCCCCAATCAGTATCCTAGTCCCGCCTTCTCCCCCTATCCGTTGACTCCGCTATTTTTAAGAGCCCTATCTAGTTCTCTCTCGAAAGCATCCAGAGAACCTGCTTCCACCGCCCTCTGAGGCAGAGAATTCCACAGACTCGCCACTCTCTGTGAGAAAAAGTGTTTCCTCGTCTCTTTTCTTAATGGCTTACTCCTTATTCTTAAACTGAGGCCCCTGATTCTGGACTCCCCCAACATCAGGAACATGTTTACTGCCTCTAGCGTGTCCTGCTTGAAGTCTGCGATTCATGGACATCACCAGTTGCTGGGTGTCTTCTCTGGTGATGCTATGCCAGGCCTATATTGCAGCCATCTTTATCTTATAGTTGTTTTGGGGGCCAGTCCCATTCAGTTTTCTCTTCAGCATATAAAAGTCATGCTCAATTGGGTTCAGATCGGGTGATTGACTTGACCACTCAATTGACCATTTTTTAGCTTTGAAAAACTCCTTTGTTGCTTTAGCAACCTGGCCATCCTATTTTTGTGGATAACCAGTAGTTTGCATCTTGCAGTGTAGCCTGTGTATTTCTGTTCAAGTTTTCTGCGGACAGTGGTCATTGACAAATCCACTCCTGAAGAGTATTTCTGATCTGTCAGACAGATGTTTGGGGATTTTTCTTTATTATAGAGAATTCTTCTGTCATCAGCTGTTGAGTTCTTCCTTGGCCTGCCAGTCCCTTTGTGATTAGTAAGCTCACCAGTGCTCTCTTTCTTCTTAATGATGTTCCAAACAATTGATTTTGGTAAGCCTAAAGGGGCTGTCCCACTTGGTCGACCTAATCTGCAAGTTTAGAAGAGTGCCTTCGACCTTCAAACTCGCAGCATGGTCGACACGTGGTCCTAGGAGGTAGCTGGAAATCTCCTTCATGCTCGAAGGAAATTCCCGAATACTCGTGGCCTCAGCTAGTTCCGGGAAAATTTTTCAGCATGTTGAAAAAACTTTCCGCGAGTAAAATTTGGTCGGCATTGTTCTTTTGAACTCGTAGTGGAGTGGGGTCGCTATTTAGTTACAAGCAGTCAAGGGCAGCCGTAGGCAGTATCCTTCGCTGATTGGGCATTCTGATTGGCTCATTGGAGTTTTCAGGACCAAGGAAATGATCGGTCGATTCAGCTCGCAGTTTCAACGCGGACGGCCTAGGGGAAAGACTAGGTGCTGAGAGCTCTTATACCTGCATTAAGGAGGCAATTAAACACACCTGAGCAATTACAAACACCTGTGAAGCCATGTGTCCTTAGATTCTGGAGTAGTTCCTGAGGATTGGAGGGTAGCTAATGTAACCCCACTTTTTAAAAAAGGAGGAAGAGAGAAAATGGGGAATTACAGACCAGTTAGTCTTACATCAGTAGTGGGGAAACTGCTAGAGTCAGTTATTAAAGATGGGATAGCAGTACATATGGAAAGTGGTGAAATCATTAGACAAAGTCAGCATGGATTTACGAAAGGTAAATCAGCTGACGAATCTTATAGAATTTTTCGAGGATGTAACTAGCAGAGTGGATAAGGAAGAACCAGTGGATGTGTTATAACTAGACTTTCAGAAGGTTTTCGACAAGGTCCCACATAAGAGATTAGTATACAAACTTAAAGTACACGGTATTGGGGCTTCGGTACTGATGTGGATAGAGAACTGGCTGGCAGACAGGAAGCAAAGGGTAGGAGTAAACGGGTCCTTTTCAGAATGGCAGGCAGTGACTAGTGGGCAAGGCAAGGCAAATTTATTTATATAGCACCATTCGTACAAGCAGCAATTCATAGTGCTTTACAGGAAAAAAAAATAACATAGTAAAAAAACAAGTAAAAAAAATGGCTTACTCCAGCACTTATTGTCTATTGGCATGCAAAGGATATGCAACAAAATATTGAACATGACTACTTTCATTTACATAACATTGTTGTGTCCCAAACATGTCGGTGCCTTAAAATGGGGGGGGGGGACGACTATGTATAAACACTGCTGTAATTTCTACATGGTGAAACCAAAATGTATAAAAATGGCCTTTATGAAAATCTGACAATGTGCACTTTAACCACGTGCGATTTTTTTTTTCTATTACAAATCTCAAATTGTGGAGTACAGAGGCAAATAAATAAATGATGGGTCTTTGTCCCAAACATTATGGAGGGCACTCTAACACTAAAACTCCTTGAGTTCTGGAATCAAGCACAATCAACAAAAAAAAGTTAAATGGATGGCCTATCATCAAGTGTTAAATATTGAAAGGTTTCAGTTTGCAATGGTCATCTGAGGTAGACAAGTATTCAATTCAATTCAATTCAATTCAAGTTTAATGTCATTGCACAAATACAAGTATAGGTACAACGAAATGCAGTTTAGCGTCGTTCTTAGTGATAGCGATATAGAAAAATAAATACAGAGTGCAGTGGTAGCAATATGGAAAATAAATAAATACAGGGTACAGACAAGTCTATCAGCTGGGCTCCGAGTTCAGCAGTCGGATGGTGTAGTTGAAGAAGCTGTTCTTCGTCCTACTGGTGCGGGACTTGAGGCTCCTGTACCGCCTCCCTGATGGGAGGAGGGCAAACAGTCCATGATTAGGGTGTGAGGGGTCCTTGATGATCTTCCCGGCCCGCTTCAGGCACCGTTTTCGGTGGAGGGCATCCAAGGCAGGGAGCGGGGCACCGATGATGTACTGGGCGGTTTTCACCACCCGTTGTAGTGCCTTCCTGTCTGCCACGGTGCAACTGCTGTACCATACCGTAAAGCAGGTGGTCAGGATGCTTTCGATGGTGCAGCGGTAGAAGTTCGTCAGGACCTGGGGGGACAGGTGGGCTTTTTTGAGCCTCCTCAGAAAGTAAAGGCGCTGCTGTGCCTTTTTGATTAGCTTTGAGGTGTTGAGGGACCAGGACAGATCCTCCGAGATGTGTACCCCGAGGAATTTGTAGTTGGAGACCTGCTCCACCTCAGTCCCGTTTATATGGATGGGGGTGTGTCTGCCCCCTCTGTTCTTCCGAAAGTCAACAATGATTTCCTTCGTCTTCTGGGAGTTGAGGACGAGGTTATTGTTGGCACACCAGGTAGTCAGGTGCTGGACCTCCTCCCTGTAGGCTGATTCGTCATTATCACTGATCAGTCCTACCACCGTGGTGTCATCGGCAAATTTTATGATGGCGTTGGAGCCATACTTGGGGATGCAGTCATGCGTGAAGAGGGAGTAGAGGAGAGGGCTGAGCACACAGCCCTGTGGCACGCCGGTGTTCAGTGTTATAGTGGAGGAGGTGAGGTTGTTGACCCTAACAGACTGTGGTCTGTTAGTGAGGAAATCCAGTGTCCAATTGCAGAGGGAGGTGGTGATGCCAAGACCGCTGAGTTTGGTGATCAAGCTAGCGGGTATGACAGTGTTAAAGGCAGAGCTGAAGTCAATAAACAGCAGCCTGATGTAGGTGTTGTTGCTGTCCAGGTGGGTCAGGGCAGAGTGTAGGGCCGTCGATATGGCGTCCTCTGTAGACCTGTTTGACCGGTAGGCAAATTGGTGGGAGTCCAGTGTGGGGGGGAGGCTGGCTTTGAGGTGAGCCAGGATCAGCCGCTCAAAGCACTTAGCGATGACAGGGGTGAGTGCCACTGGCCGGTAGTCGTTGAGACTCCCTGTCGCTGATTGTTTGGGCACTGGCACAATGGTAGATGTCTTGAGGCAAGTGGGGACGACACCCTGGGCCAGTGACAGATTGAAAATGTCAGTGAGGACCAGGGATAGTTGTCCGGCACATGCCCTGAGCACCCGCCCGGGGATGCCATCAGGGCCGGCAGCTTTGTGCTCATTCACCTTGCTCAGTGCGTCTTGTACAGCAGAGGTGGAGAGACTGAGGGGTTGTTCATTCGGGGGTGGAGCAACTTTGATGGCGGGAGTTTTGTTGTCCCGGTCAAAGCGAGCATAGAAGTGGTTTAGCTCATTAGGAAGGGAGGCGTTGTCCGGGGGGGGGGGGGTGTTGACTTTATGGTAGTCGGCAATGGACTTAATTCCTTGCCACATGCGCCTGGGGTCGGAGTTGTTTCGGAAATGCTCCTCAATCCGCTGTTTGTGATTGAGTTTAGCATTCCTAATTCCCTTTTTCAGATTGGCCCTGGATGAGCTGTATCCCTCAGCGTCGCCAGATTTAAAAGCGGCGTCTCGAGCCTTCAGCAGGAGTCTGACCTCCCTGCTCATCCACGGCTTCTGATTAGGGAAGGTCTTTATCACTTTATGGGTGGTGACGTTATCAGTGCAGAATCTTATGTAGTCCAGAACAGTTGAGGTGTATGAATTTATGTCCACTTGGGAGTTAAAGGTGGCCTGGGTGGCAAACAGACTCCAGTCTGTTTGCTGAAACTGTTCCTGTAAGACAGAGACAGCCCCCTCAGGCCAGACCTTCACTGTCCTCGCGGTAGGTTTCACACGTCTGATCAGAGGTGTGTATTTGGGGAGCA
The DNA here is from genome assembly GCA_963514005.1 of Raja brachyura. The sequence goes on from OY740810.1 coordinate 5,595,128, forward strand.
GGAACAAAGAGAGGTGATCAGACTGTCCCAGGTGGGGGAGGGGAAGGGCTTTGTATGCTTCAGTAATATTAGTATAAACTAGGTCCAAAATATTGTTACCTCTGGTTGGGCAGGAGTTTACATAATTACACCAATTAGTTAAACTCTACTGAATCACAATCAAAATAGTACAGGATAAGAAGAAACTATTCAACCCATTGTCTATACCAGTTTAAGAACGATTGTATTGACCCCACTTCTAGCTCTTCCCCGTATTCTTGCAATTTTTATCTCCCTGACATTTAAGTCCTTACTTTTTGAGAGCTATTATTGAATCTGTTTCTCCCACACTATCAAAATATTCTGAATAATTACATAAGTCGTAGAGTTATATAGCAGAGAAACAGACCCTTTGGCCCAACTTGTACATGCCGACCAAGATGTCCCATTTATGCAAGTCCCACCTGCCCGTGTTTGGTCAATATCCCTCTGAAGCTTTCCTATCTTAGCCCTCTAAACTTTTCTTATCCTGCGTTAAAAATCCTTTGGACAAGCTGTAGTGTGGATTTTATACAGTTGACAGAATTTTGTATCCATTCAACTTTATGGAAGCTTGTGCAGAAAGCAATCTATAGAAGTATTTGAATGCTAAAATTAAAGAAATAAAGGGATGGATGTGTGTTATAAGAGGAAATTAGTTAAGGTAGGCTGGGAACCAGCAAGGTTGTAGAGATGGAATTAGTGTTCTTGATGATAGGATACATATGTGCCTGGTTCAGCCTTGTCATTTGCTTTAGTCATTGCTGGGAGAGATAAAAGGCAGTGATTCAGATATCCTGCATATTTAGGTGGAAGAAGTTTTTACTCATCATGCACATTATTTTGAATTTCAGGCAAAACATATGACAGACAAAGCAAAAAATTGCTGGAAGAATTCATCAAGCTACTTCATCAAGCAGCATCTGCAGAGACAAAGGACCACATTGAACACATCTCTTCAGACCTTGTGTCTTCTATTGTGTCTTCCCTTGTACAGTCCCCTTCCACTATATTAGACCCATCCCTCATGTTCTCCATTTCCACAACCTACTGACTCTCACAACTATCTAGACTACACTTCTTCCAACCCTACTTCCTGCAAAGACTATCCCCTACTCCCAATTCCGCCGTCTACGCCGCATCTGCACCCAAGATGAGGTGTTCCATACCAGGACATCTGAGGTGTCCTCATTCTTTAGGGAACAAGGATTCCTCTCTTGCATCATAGATGTCCCTCACATGTGCCTCCATAGCACCCCGCCGCTCTGCTATTGCTCCCCTTCCCCTTACTCCTTGCCTTTCACCCCATCAGCCGTCGCATACAGCACTTAATCCTCCGATATTTTCGCCCCTTCCAACGGGACCCCCCCCACATCTCCTCATCACCACCGCTTTCCACCTTCCGCAGAGACTGATCCCCTCGAAACTGCCTGATTAACTCATCTGTTCCCACCCAAACCAACCCCTTCCCAAGTACCTTCGCTTGCAACCGCAGGAGATGCAACACCTGTCCCCATACCTCCTCCCTCGACTCTGTCCAGAGACCCTGACAGTCCTTTCATGTTAGACAGAGGTTCTCTTGCACCTCCTTCAACCTCATCTACTGTATCTGTTGTTCAAGGTGTGGATTCGTATACAGCGGTGAGACCAAACGTAGACTGGGTGATCGTTTCGCTAAACACCTTCGTTCAGTCCGCCTGGACCTACTTGCTCTCCTGGTTGCCAAACACTTTAATTCCTATTCCCACACTGGCCTTTCCGCCCGAGGCCAGTGTATAAATGTAAATAATTTGGTGTACATATGGAAATAGGTGTTTATAGCTGCTAAATTTGTATAAGATAATTATAAGCAGTTAAATAAGGGGTGGCTTCATCCTGCTCCTTTTCGGACATATACAATTCATTTATTTATAAATATTGTTTATGACACTTTATAAATATTGTTTTGTCTTTTTTGTTTTTTGTATGCTGTTTCATACTTGCTTTTATTTTTTAGTCTGTTCGAAATAAAGGATTTATTATTATTATTATTATTATTATCTTGTTGAATCTCATTGCCATTACTCGTTTTTACCTAGGCCACTGTGAACACTGGCCTGTTACCTTTAGCATTGTTATTTGTTTCCATATCTTTCATTCATTTGATCTATATCTCTCTACATCACCATCTTTATCTCTCGTTTTCCTTTCCCCTGACTCTCTGTCTGAAGAATTCAATTCAATATTTAATTATCATTGTGCAGTGTACAATACAGAGACAACGAAATGCAGTTGGTATCTCTGAAGGGCGAGCTTACCAATAAACAAGTAATTGCGCAGTAGTATGAGTATATACATCTATACATATACAGTCGTATCCGTGCAATTTACTGGTGATTGGATAGTCCGGGGTGGGTGGGGGGGGGAGGGGGGGAAACAGGCAGTCATTGAGGTGCAGTGTTGAGAAGTGTGACAGCCGCAGGGAAGAAGCTGTTCTTGAGCCTGCTGGTACGGCAGCGGAGGGACCTGTAGCGTCTCCCGGATGGGACGAGGGTAAATGATGGGGTGTGAGCTGTCCCTGGCGATGCGGTGCGCCCTGCGCAGGCATCCTTTACTATGGACAGACTCAATGGAGGGGAGTGAGGAGCCTGTGATGCGTTGGGCGATCTTCACCACCCTCTGCAGACCTTTCCGGTCGGCAACAGAGCAGTTACCATACCATACTGTGATGCAGTTAGTAAGGATGCTCTCGATGGTGCAGCGGTAGAAGTTCAACAGAATTTGTGGAGACAGGTGGACCTTCTTAAGTCTCCTCAGGAAGAAGAGACGCTGGTGAGCCTTCTTGATCAGCGAGGATGTGTTGTGCGTCCAGGAGAGGTAATCGCAGATTTTGACCCCCAGGAACCTGAAGCTGGAGACACGTTCCACCTCCGTCCCGTTGATATGGATGGGGTTGTGCGTGCAGCCTCTCAATCTCCTGAAGTCCACAATGAGCTCCTTGGTCTTCTTGGAGTTGAGGGCCAGGTTATTGTCGGCACACCATGCTGTTAGGAGCTGAACCTCCTCCCTGCAGGCCGACAAATCGTTGTCGCTGATGAGGCCAATCACCGTCGTGTCATCTGCATACTTGATGATGGTGTTGGTACCATGTACAGGTATGCAGTCGTAGGTGAAGAGGGAGTAGAGGAGGGGGCTCAGCACGCAGCCCTGGGATACGCCAGTGTTCAGGGTGAGGGTAGAAGAGGAGTGGTTATCCAACCTCACAGACTGTGGTCTGTTGGTTAGAAAGTCCAGTAACCAATTGCAGAGGGAGGGGTTGATGCCCAGGTCATCGAGTTTGGAGGGGATAATGGTGTTGAATGCTGAGCTGTAGTCGATGAACAGCATTCTGTTGTCGAGGTGGGAGAGGGCGGAGTGGAGTGCCGTTGAGATGGCATCCTCCGTGCTCCTGTTCTTGCGGTATGCAAACTGGTAGGGGTCCAGAGTGGGAGGTAGGCAGCATTTGAGGTGTGCCATGACCAGCCTTTCAAAGCACTTGGCGATGATAGGGGTGAGTGCAACTGGGCAGAAGTCGTTGAGGCTCGCCGCAGTGGAGTGTTTTGGCACTGGCACGATGGAGGTAGTTTTAAGGCACGTGGGGACAACTGCCTGGGCAAGTGACAGGTTGAAGATGTCAGTCCAGACGTCTGTCAGCTGTGCAGCACAGGTCCTGAGGACGCGCCTGGGGATGCCGTCAGGGCCGGCAGCCTTACGTACATTGATCCTACGCAGTGCCACGTGCACGTCGTAGGGGTTGAGTGTGAGGGGCTGGCAGTCATCGGGGAGCACAGCCTTGATGGCCAACTTTTGGTTGCCCCTTTCAAAGCGGCCATAAAAGTGATTGAGTTCCTCGAGGAAGGATGTGTCGCTGGAAGTGGGGGTGGAGTTGGTGGCTCTGTAGTCAGTGATGGCCTGGATGCCATGCCACATGCGTCGGGGGTCGGAGTTGCTGTCGAAGTACTCCTCGATCCGCAGCTTTTATCTGTGTTTGGCGTTCTTGATGCCCCTCTTCAGATTGGCCCTCGATGAACTATAGGCATGGGCATCGCCTGACCTGAAAGCCGAGTCCCGTGCTTTCAGCAGTAGCCTGACCTCGATGTTTATCCATGGCTTCTGATTCGGGTATGTGGTGATTTGTTTGAGAGTGGTGACACTGTTAATGGAGGAGTTGATGAAGTCCAGAACAGAGGAAGTATAGGCGTCAATGTCCGTGTGGGAGTCAAGGGTGGCCTGAGCTGCAAACACATCCCAGTCAGTGTTACCAAAACGCTGCTGGAGTGTGGAGTCTGCTTCTTCTGACCAAACCTTGACTGGCCTCACTGTGGGTATAACGCGTCTGATGTGTGGGGAGTACTTAGGGAGCAGGAACAATGATAAGTGATCAGACTGACCAAGGTATAGGTATGTTACAATTCCTACCTTTAGCGGCGCTGTAGTTCTGCCGCTCCCCGTGTGCGTGACTTTGGCGCCTTTTAGAGGGGGAAGTGTTCAAAATGCCGTTTTTCCCTAGACAGTCCAAGTCGATCCATGTCGGGCGATTTCGTCGCTAAAGAGAATTCGCTCCGACATTTCATTCATGAAGCTATTTATAAACTACGCTAGATTATTTATTAACTAGAGTAGTTTAAAAATCATCTACTAAAGCTCTGAACGCAGACAGCAGAACGGACCTAACGTAGGCGATAAAAGAAGCTCCACAATTTATTTTTACATAAAAACGTGGTTCTAAGGAAGCATTTAGTCAAAGTTTCATGTTGCGAAAAGGGGACAAAAAAAATGTATGAACCACCTATATTTTTTAAACCGACTTTACCGCAAACCACAACGTTCCAATCGACCGCATTCCACTAAAACCCACTCGCAAGTTGATTTAAATGGCCATTAATTTACAGGCATTAAACACTAAATTCCTTGATTTTGGCCTATAAATTCATGAAAATTAGATTTAAAAATCATGTTATATTGTGGATTATCGTGTGAATGTTATTTGGACACTTAGGCAATTTAAAAATGTTTATCATTTCTTAAGAAATGGATAGATGTTTAGATCTAGTAATTGAATTTTGTAATTAGCTACAATTAGATAACTAACTAATTATATGCTTTAATTTCAGGTCATCCAAGTAATATTGTTTCATATTTGTTTCAGAATGCTTCAACCAATAATAATTGAAAATTTCATTGAGCTCTTAATTTTTAAGAAAGTTATGGGCTTTTGACTGTCCTTGACCACAGCTTGTGTGTTAAGTCAATGGAAGGGCAATGGGGAACAAGATGCTAATTTCCGAGAATGAAAATGGCCATAACCTTTTTAATACTGAAGATATGAAAGTGAATTAGGTGTCAAATTAAACTTCTTTTTATGCTTTATCTGATGGGATAAATTGCAGACTTGATTTTTAAAATCTCAAAATGTTGTAACATTGCTACAAGGTGGGGGAGGGGGATGGTCTCTCCTTTTCTCCAGATATGCTGCCTGTCCCGCTGAGTTACTCCAGCATTTTGTGTCTATCCACAACTTTCAATTTGGCGATATGCAGACAGAGTGCTGCAAATTCAGAAGATTCCATTTGACTGGCAAGTACGGAAGGCATTGGGCCGAAGAGCCTGTTTCCGAGCTTAAGTTTTAGAAATGCAACGTGGAAACTAGGTATGTTACAAAACTTACCTTGAGCAGCGCTGCAGTTCTGCCGCTCCCCGTGTGCGTGACTTTGGCGCCTTTCAGAGGGGGGCGGGCTTAAAGTGCCGTTTTTCTGCAGACTGGGAAAATCGATCCATGTCGGGCTATTTCGTTGCGGAAGAAAAATCGCTCCGACATTTCATTCATGAAGGTATTTTTAAATTACGCTTGATTATTTATTAACTAGAATAATTAAAAAATCACCTTCACAAGCCGTGAGCGCCGACAACGGGAAGGATTTTGCGTAGGGGAGAAAAAAAGGTACAGAGTTTATTTTTATATTAAAAGTTGGTTTTAAGGGAGGCTTTAATCACATTTTCATGTTGCGAAATGGGGTCCAAAAAAATGTATGAACCAACAGTATTTTTCCTCCCGACTTCACCGCAAACCGTAACGTTCCAATCCACTGCATTCCACTAAAACCCACTCGCTAGTTGATTTAAATGGCCATTAATTTACAGGCATTAAACACTAAATTCCTTCCATTTGGCCCAGAAATTCATGAAAATGAGATTTAAAAATTATGTTATATTGTGGATTATTGTGTGAATGTTATTTCGACACTTAGGCAATTAAAAAAAAAGTTTATCTTTTCTTAAGAAATGGGTAGATGTTTAGATCTACTCATTGAATTTTGTAATTAGCTACAATTAGATAACTAACTAATTATATGCTTTAATTTCAGGTCATCCAAGTAAGATTGTTTCATATTTGTTTCAGAATGCTTGAATCTATAATAACTGAAATTTCATTGATTTTCTCTTAATTTTTAAGAAAGTTATGGGCTTTTGACTGTCCTTGATCACAACTTTTGTGTTAAGTCAATGGCAAGGCAATGGGGAACAAGATGCTAATTTCCGAGTATGAAAATGGCCATAACTTTCTTAATACTGAAGATATAAAAGTGAATTAGGTGTCAAATTAAACTTCTTTTTATGCTTTATCTGATGGGATAAATTGCAGACTTGATTTTTAAAATCTCAAAATGTTGTAACATTACTACAAGGTGGGGGAGGGGGATGGTCTCTCCTTTTCTCCAGATATGCTGCCTGTCCCGCTGAGTTACTCCAGCATTTTGTGTCTATCCACAACTTTCAATTTGGCGATATGCAGACAGAGTGCTGCAAATGCAGAAGATTCAATTTGACTGGAAAGTACGGAAGGCATTGGGCCGAAGAGCCTGTTTCCGAGCTTAAGTTTTAGAAATGCAACGTGGAAACAGGCCCGAGTCCATGCCGACCAGCGATCTCCTACACACGGGCAATTTACAGAATTAGCCAATTGACGTACAAACCCGCACGTCTTTGGAGCATGGGAGGAATCCGGAGACAAACCCACGCGGTAACAGGGAGAACGTACAAACTTCGTGCAGACACAGCACCCGAGGTGAGGATCGAACCCGGGACTCTGGCGCTGTGAGGCGGCGGCTGTTCCCCGCTGGGCCGTTGCCGGGGTAACGGCTGGGCGCCGCCGCCGCTCTTGCCGCGCCGCTCCTTGGCGGCGGGGATTGTGGGAAGGCTGTAAGATGGCGGCGGGCGCGCTGGAGGTGGTGTTGAGCTGCGATGCCGGCGGCTCGCTCTGCAACTGCAGCGTGTGGGAGCCGCGCTCCGGCACCTCGCTCACCACTTACCGCGGCGGCAACTCCTCGGCCCGCGCCCTCTGCACTCTGGGTGGCGAGTACCTTCTGGGAGCGCAGATCGGCAAGAGCTACATCAGCGTGTGGGAACTGCAGCGGAAGGTGAGCACAGTAGTTCATTAACACATGGGTTTCAGATGAACGGGAAAATATTTAATAGGAACCCCCAGGGACTACGTTTTCACACAGAGGATGGTGGGGGTATGGAACAAGCTACCAGGGGAGGTAGTTGAGGCAGGTACTATCGCTATGTTGAAGAAACAATGAAACAGGTACATGGGTACAGGTTAAACAGGTACATAGGATAAGTTTAGACAAGAGACATTTGTTGTCACATGCACCAATTGGTACAGTGAAATTTGGGGCCACCATTTAGAGGGATACGCGCCAAGCGCAGGCAGGTGGGACAGTGCAGATGGGACATGTTGGCCAGATGGGCCTGTTTACACGCCGTATGACCCTTTGACTGTATGTGGGGTAGGAAGGGTGGGAGGAGAGCATGGGGATAGGAAGGTTACACAAAAAGCTGGAGAAACTCAGCGGGTGCAGCAGCATCTAAGGAGCGAAGGAGATGGGCAACGTTTCGGGTCGAGACCCTTCTTCAGATAGGAATGTGTGGGGAAGAGAACAAAGGGACTAGAGGAAAAGGAGGTGGAAAGAACTTGGGGTGGCGACTGGATGGAATAGCAATGAAATGTAGTTCGGGGACTTGAGGGGGAAAGGAGCATGAGCAGAGCACTGGAGAGGAATGGGATGTGAGCAGGGGGCAGGAGGACAAGAGTTTAGTTTATTTATTATTGTCATGTGTACTGAGGTACAGTGAAAAGCTTTTTAAGTTGTACGCTATCCAGTCAGTGGAAAGACTATAGATAGACATAAAAGATAGATGGGGGTCAACATCTCCGATGACCTCTCCTGGACCCACAACGCATCCTCGCTGCTCAAGAAGGCTCACCAGCGTCTCTTCTTCCTGAGGAGACTTAAGAAGGTCCACCTGTCTTCCCAGATTCTGGTGAACTTCTACCGCTGCACCATCGAGAGCATCCTTACCAACTGCATCACAGTATGGTATGGTAACTGCTCTGTCGCTGACCTGAAGGCTCTGCAGAGGGTGGTGTAGATCGCCCAACGCATCACAGGCTCCTCACTCCCCTCCATTGAGTCTGTCCATAGTAAACGATGCCTGCGCAGGGCGCACAACATCGCCAGGGACAGCTCACACCCCAACCGTAGACTGTTTACCGTCCTCCCATCCGGGAGACGCTACAGGTCCCTCCACTGCCGTACCAGCAAGCTCAAGAACAGCTTCTTCCCTGCGGCTGTCACATATCTCAACGCTGCACCTCAATGACTGCCTGTCTCCAGTCTACTTGGTCATTCGTAAGTTCGCCCTTCGGAGATACCAACTGCATTTTGTTGCCTCTGTATTGTACACTGCACAATGACAATTAAAGATTGAATTGAAAAACCTGGAGTGGAATAACTCAGCGGGTTAGGCAGCATCTCTGGAGAAATGGAATAGATGATGTTTTGGGTCGAGATCCTTCTTCAGACTGTACATGGTTGTACATGGTTATGATGAAGCGGTTCACATGGCACAAGTACAAGATAATAAAGGGAATAACATTTAATGCAAGTACAGAAAAGTCCCTGAGTTGTGGCTTGCATGTTGTCAAGCAGCAGAATTAAGTGAATTTCTGAGGCTAGTTGAGTTTGAGAAGTTCTCTAGGTTGACCACTAAGAGCATCAGAAAGGATAACTGAGGTCATATATTTGACTGAACTTATCTATGTGTTGATGTACTGGTTACAGGGAGAATGGGTACACTTCACATAGGCAACATCTGAGGTCAGGATAGAACATGGCAGTGGTGAGGGTAGTAGTCCTATCAACATCGATACTGTATCCTGCATTTTACATGGATGTCGCATCCATTATACTACTTGCTGTCCACTTGCTGTTTTACGCTGTATCTGGAGGTACATGCTTTCAAGCATATGTATCTTCTGGAGAAGGGAGAAGAAGGAATGATTGGGTGTGAGAACGCCTGAAGTGTAGGTAAATTTGATTTGGGGTGGATGGTATGGGGTGGGGAAGGCTGGTTTGCACGATGGGCTGGGCTACATTCAAAATGCTCTGCAATTTCTTGCAGTCTTAGCAATGGGGTTGGACCAGGACAAAGTGTTGATGATATTGATACTTAAGAACTTGAAGCTCTAGCTTATCGCCATTTTAGCACCATTGATATAGATTGGGGCATGCATTCCACTCAGATTCCTGCGGACAATGACCAGTTCCTTCATTTTGCTGACATTTGAGGGTCACATTGATGTTTTGAACTCGCTCCTCAAAGGGTGGTGGAAGCAGTCTTCGGATATACTTAAGGCAAAAGTAGTTAAAATAAAGACAAATAAGGGGCTGAAAGTTACAGAGTGTATCTCCGATTAAACGAGCCAAGATGTTCGTATTGGTTTTAAGTTCTGAGTTGTAAATATCACTTTACAATTTTCACTGTTCCAAAAATAAATATTCTTATAAAAAATATTTGTACATGGTAGTGCAAATCTCCAATGAGTAGATACATGAACAGTGGGTGGAGTGATATTAGTTCAGTGTGTGATTGTACATTTTTATTAAATAAATACTTTCATCTTTTTGCTTTAGGATCAATTGCAGCAGAAGATAATCTGTCCTGGGATTGTTACCTGTCTTGCCGTGTCACCCAATGGACTTTACATTACTGCCGGCATTGAAGAGAGCATTTATTTGTGGGAGGTAAACATTAAAGTTGCTGTTTATCTTTATGTGCTATAAACTTTTAATTTTCAATTTAATATTTACTGACTGCACAGTGTTTATATAAAATTGGGATTTGGGAAAATAAGGCAAACAAACTTCCTGGTGTGTGTTTCTTGTGTAGGAAGGAACTGCAGATGCTGGTTTACACCGAATTAGACACAAAATGCTGGAGTAACTCAGCGGGACAGGCAGCATCTCTGGATAGAAGGAATGGGTGACATTTTGGGACGAGGCCCTTCAGACTGAAAGTCAGGGGAGACGGAGATACAGAGATAAGAAAGTGTAAGGTGTGAGAATGAGAAGAGATATGGGGTGAAGGCAGAACCAGGGGTCACAATCTATGAATCAAGGGGAGGCCATTTAAAACTGAGATGAGAACAAACTTTTTCACCCAGAGAGTTGTTAATTTGTGGAATTCTCTGCCACAGAAGGCAGTAAAGTCCAATTCACTGGATTAATTTAAAAGAGAGTTAGGGGCTAGTGGATTCAAGGGATATGGGGAGAAGGCAGGCATGGGTTACTGATTGTGGATGATCAGCCATGATCACAATGAATGGTGGTACTAGCTCGAAGGGCCATATGACCACCTCTTGCACCTATTTTCTATGTTTCTATGAGATAACTAAGGCGATTAATTTCAAGGAAAATGTAGAATAGATCATTGTTAGCTAGGAGAAGGTGACAGCAAAGTAAACGGAGATAAAATGTAACCGGGGACAGACTGGTTGGAGAAGGGGGAGAGATGGGAGAGGGAAAGCAAGGGTTACTTGAAGTTAGAGAAGTCAGCTTACACCCCAGTGGTATGAATATTGACTTCATAATTGAATCTCCGTGGAAAATTAATATTTCAAATCTACTTCATTCATCGAACATTGAAATAGAAATGTTTAATTTAATACTTCTGATTAAATTTTTCTGTTTAAAAAAAAAAACTGTATTAATGGTTTTGCTTATTAGAATTAAATTGAATGTATTTAACAACTTGAATTAAATATCAGGCTCTGTAACTTGAAGTTCTTTAAAGCAACCACAATGTGGCAGTCTTTACACATTGAAAGCCAGAATAGCATTGTTGCAATGTCAAATCTCCTTTGGGATTTGATATTGGCTTGTGCTATTTTATAATTATGAAATGCAAAGTGGAATGGCTGAACATTAAAAACAAGGGAGTAACCAGGGAGAGGTAAAACCACCTGAGAATAAAGGAGGGAATTTGCATTTCAAGTCTGGGGATGTAGGTGAGGTACTAAACAAGTATTTTTCATTTGTTTTCAGCAAGGAGAAAGACATGGAGGGCAGTGAGATCAGTGTGGAGATTACTAGTATGCAAGGGCGGTAAGAAGGGCATTGAGGTGGATAAATCTGCAAGACCTGATGGGTTCTAAGCAAGGTTATTGGGAGAGGCAAGAGAGGAGATTGTGGGAGCCTTGACAAAGATCTTTGGTTAGTAACTTTGCAGATGACACCAAGATTGCTGGGGTTGCAGACTTTGAGGAAGGCTGTCAAACTATATGCCGGGATACAGATCATCTACTGAAATGGGCGGAGAAATGACAGATGGAGTTTAATCCGAGCAAGTGTGAGGTGTTTCACTATTGGAGGTTGAATGTGGGGAGAAAATATACATTTAATGCCATGACCCTAAATTGCATTGATGTACAGCGGGATCTTGTCCAAGTCCTATCTCCCTGAAAGTGGTAACACAAGTAGATAGAAAGGTAAAGAAGGCATATTGTATGCTTGCCTTCATTGGTTGGGCATTGAGTATAAGAGTCAGGAAGTCATGTTGCTGCTTTGTGGGACTTTGGTCAGGCCGCATATGGAGTATTATGTGCAGCTCTGGTCGCCCCATTACTGGACACATGTGGAGGCTTTGGAAAGCGTGCAGAGGAGGTTTACCAGAATTATGCCTGGATTAGTGGGTATTAACTACAGGGAGATGTTGGACAGACTTGGAATGCTTTCTCTGGAATGCCGGAGGTTGTGGGAGACCTGATAGAAATATATAAAATTATGAGAAGCATGGATAATGTAGACAGTCAAAGTCCTTTTCCCAGGATGGAAAAATCAAATATTTTTAAGGTCGAGAATGTCAAAGTTTAAAGGAGATATGTGGGGCAGGTTTTTTTTTACACAGGTGTGGTGTGCCCAAAACATGGATATGCAGGGAATGGAGTGATATGGATTATACGAAGGCAGATAAGACTTGGTCTTGGCATCATGTTTGGCATAACCTTTGTGGGCAATGGAGCCTGTACTGTTCTATGTTCTATGAATGCTCGTAACTGAGTCCATTCAGATGATGTTAGAATTATCAAGCGACAGAAAGAAAAGTGAAATTTAATTTATTTCTCCCTTTTCACCATTTTACTATCTTTTCCGCTTACTTTGGTCACACTGCCAGCATTTCTCTGCCATGGTATCTTCCCCCATTGCGGATTCATTATACATGGATTCTTGCTGAAAGTCCACTTGCATTTACTGATAACTGCATGAAATTCAGTAACAAGTTACTTTGACAACTGTTTTTGATGTTTTGTAAATTCCATGTCCCACTAATGTGTTTCAGAGCTGACCATATATACTCCACATCCTCCTTTTTTCATATCTTGTTTTATGACAATTTGTTTTTGTCCCTTTTTCATAGTAAAGACAAATAAACATTAATCTGTCTCTCAATTCCTTCTCTCCACTTTCTTATAATCTTACACCTCCATGAAAAATATCTATCACTCTATTTATTTTCCTTTGTCCCTGAGTGATCCATCTTCATTCAAACGGAGTCTTTATCCTCATGTCCAATCTCAGTGAACTTCACAGTCGCAATGATGAGTTGTTCTGGTTGCCTCAAAACATTATTTTTCGCCATGTAACATCTTTCCTTACTCTCCCACTCAAGAATTCTTGAGAGCGAGAGCAAGTGCAGTGAAGAAAGCAAATGGCATGTTGGCCTTCATAACAAGAGGCGTTGAGTATAGGAGCAAAGAGGCGCTTCTGCAGTTGTACAGGGCCCTAGTGAGACAACACCTGGAGTATTGTGTGCAGTTTTCGTCTCCAATTTTGATGAAGGATATTTTTGCTATTGAGGGAGTGCAGCGTAGGTTCACAAGGTTAATTCTCGGGATGGCGGGACTGTAATATGCTGAGAGAATGGAGCGGCTGCGCTTGTACACTCTGGAATTTAGAAGGATGAAAGGGGATTTTATTGTAACATAGAAGACTATTAAGGGTTTGGACACGCTAGAGGTGGGAAACATGTTCCCGATCTTGGGGGAGTCCAGAATCAGGGCCACAATTTAAGAATCAGGGGTAAGCCATTTAGAACAGAGATGAGGAAACACTTTTTCACACAAAGAGTTGTGAGTCTGTGGAATTCTCTGCCTCGGAGGGCGTGGAGGCCGGTTCTCTGGATACTTTCAAGAGAGAGCTAGATAGGGCTCTTAAAGATAGTGGAGTCAGGGGATATGGGGAGAAGGCAGGAACGGGGTACTGATTGTGGATGATCAGCCATGATAATATTGAATGGCTGGCTTGAAGGGCCGAATGGCCTACTCCACCTATTGTCTATAAGATTTGTGTTTTTGATTTGTCTCCGGTGGTGCCATTCTCATGGTTTTTGTTAAAACATTGACTAATACTGGAGTTATTGATTGTCGTTTTTATTTCCCATTTCTGTCACGTTCTTTCATGTTGCTATGAAACATTTCTTGGGTTGCACGAATATAGGTCCTCTCCAGGGTGCAAACACCCAACTTGTATACAGCCAGTACCTACAGACAAGCATGTGGGAGACCGGTGGGATGGCTTTGCAGGCTGCTGTGGATCTGCAGGCATCTTCTGCCACCTGGGAAGTTGGTTCATGGCCACATTTCTGACTAGTGAACTGCCTAGGTTATGAACATTTCACAAGACCCTATCGTGACCTGGGGGGGAACGTGTATTAGAAAGAAAAAAAACTTGCCTTTCTAGTTATTGCATTTATATGGCAACCTTCTTAACTATAAGATGTCCTAATACACTTCATAAACAATCAAATATATTTGAAGTTTACACACTTTTGTACCATAGAATGTTCAGCCAATTTGGTCACACCAAGGTCCCACAAACAAAAGTGAGGTATGATCAAGTAACATAGAAACATAGAACATAGAAATTAGGTGCAGGAGTAGGCCATTTGGCCCTTCGAACCTGCACCGCCATGCAATATGATCATGGCTGATCATCCAACTCAGTATCCCGTACCTGCCTTCTCTCCATACCCTCTGATCCCCTTAATAATTGGGCTTGGTGGCTTGGCTTGAGTGGTACATATCACCCAGATTACATTTCCTTATTCTTCATTAAAATAGTATCATGGAATCCTTTAAATCTATCCCAGTGGGTGAGAATACCAATGAATGAACTTGGAGCACAGTTCTGGCGGGGATCTCGGTGGACTGGGGTTTAGGCAAGCCAGGATCACCACCAAATAACAGTTGTTTTATTTGGAAACGATACACCAGCAAGAGGTGGCCTGCAGAGAAAAAAAAGTAAATCTTTCTTTCTGAGTGGAAGTAAAGCTCAATTGCAGAAGGCTGCTGTTCCACTTCAAAGTGCTGGAGTAACTCAGTGGGTCAGGCAGCAGTGGAGGAAGGAATGGATAGTGGACGTTTAGGGTCGTGATCCTTCTTCAGACTGTTGTCTTCAGCAGTCCGAAGAAGGATTCCTACCGATGAGGCACTACCGTAGTCTCTGACTTGACATGTGGCCACTGTGTTTATGGAGCTGGTCCAGTTACATTTAGGTCATTGAGGATCCTAATGGTTTATGAGTGACTAGACCAAGGAAAATTCAACTTTGTAAATTCCCCCATACATTTCCAAGATATAATGATTAAATGATTCATGGTGTTCATTAATGACTGGATGCAGTATATATTTCATTAGTTTAATTATAGATAGTGTTAGGACAATTATTCAATGAAGGGAAAGAATTATAGAAGGTCGATTTAGTTTTCGTTTAGTTTAGAGATACAGCGCAGAAGCAGGCCCTTCGGCCAACCGAGTCCACGCCGACCAGCGATTACCACACATTACCACTATCCAACACACACTAGGGGCAATTTACAATATCACCAAGCCAATTAACCTATAAACCTGTACGTCTTTGGAGTGTGGGAGGAAACCGGAGCACCCGGGAAAACCCACGCCGTCGTTGTGCAGAGTGATTCAATATGGCTAGCTATGGAGTAATCGGTTTTCAGAAAGTTCTCTGGAGCGGAACCCATACGTAACATGGGGACTTCCTACGTTGTTGGTGTCTTTTTGATGGTAGTAAGATTGACATGGCCAGGAAGGTTAGAATCTCTTGCTGGATGGTCTTTGCTTGATGATTGTGTGAAATGAATATAACTCGGCAGTTATCAGTTTGATCTTGGCTTGAATGTTGTCCACCACTTATTTACAAGTGCAATCTATTGAGTTGCCAAACAAATCTGAACACTTCACAAGCATGAGAAAACATTCTCATTTCTGACCTTGAGTCTCTGTAGCAATGTCTTATTGCTAAGATCATTAGCATGTAATAAGCAAGCCATCATCCCATCCACTGAAGACTAGTTTGCCCAACACCTAATTACCATAGCTTTCATTTTATTGAGGAATGGCACCACCTGGAAATTGCCCTCCCAGTCCACAATATGCTAAACTGCAGATATATTGTTGCTCCTTCACTGACACTGGGTCAAATCGTGAAACACCCTCCCGAACATTATATCCACAACCTAAGGACTGAAATGGTTCAAGAAGGCGTGCACAGGCTACATTCCTTAAATTAATTGAAAAAAAACTGCTCAATCCAACACAAAATGCCACATTTATTTCAAGTCTCCCCTTCTCTGGAATTCCCCAACTCTCCCCATCTCTGGGATACAGCAATTTTGATCCAAAGCTGTAATGGATCAGAACAGAATGGTATAGGCGGACGCCAAAATGCGTATCAGTTAGAAATTTGTTTTTGAATAATTGCCATTAGATAGCATTGTCATTTACCCTCTCCACTGCCTTGCCATGAAGTTAGGCTTGTGAGGTAGTAATTAGCTAGATTGGATTGGCCATTTCTGTGGGCAGGACATAGCTGGACAGTATTCCACTTTGGCAGGTGGATGACAGTATAGGGACTGTAGCGGTACAACATAAATCACATTTACCCTGGATTTTGAGCTATATCACCAGAAAACTTTGCAAACATGCACATCGTTTTACAATAGCATTTGTTCCAAGGTTTCCTGAGCTTCCCCAGCACCTCCCCTGAGGAGACCGGAGTGGAATCAGGTGTTAGAGGCCGGAGTTTGGTTCTAGAAGCGATGGAGGCATTCTGTCAGGTCTATTGACAATAACATTGGAGATAGTGAAGGGAAACAATATAGTTCAATATAAAAGGTTGGGTGAGTGATGGAGAGTGGGTTGAGATTGGAACAGCTGCATGGTGTGAAGAATGGCTGATTCCAGAAATCATACATGGGCTATTTACTTAATGGTATGCTCTTTTGATGGAAATCTTAATGAACAGAGAGTGTTGAAAGAATTTGAGCTCCACCCATAATGTGTTTAATTGCAGCAGGGTGTGGATTGAAGGAATCTGAACTTTAATGATTGTAGAAAAATGAAATTGATCATTGCTGAATCACTGGGAATCTATAAAAATCACAAATGAAGCAACAATCAGAATATTACATGTATTTTAATCCATAGAATATGTAAAGGTGTATAATTTCACCCAGATTGCAGATTTAGTTTAGAGATATTAAAGTTGTGCTACGAACCCTACACCCGCAATAAGTTCAGAATTATTGTCAGGACAACTTGAAACTAATGTGAAAGTCTGGGAAACTGACACATTGCTGTTTTTCTTCTAGGTGTCTACTGGAAATCTTCTGCTCACGCTGTCTAGGCATTTTCAGGAGTTGACATGCATTCGCTTCACTGATGACAGCAGTCACTTCATCTCAGGAGGGAAGGATAATCTTGTGCTGGTGTGGAATTTGTGCAGGTATTGAATTAAACAGAAGAAAGCTTGAAGGGCACTTCATCAATAAAATGAACATCCAGTTGGGAAAGTTTTTTTTTAATGATAATTTATGTAGCAGTTGCAGTGTTGACTCGAAGGGCCGAATGGTCTACTCCTGCATCTATTGTCTATAAGTAGCACAACCCTTCTCGCCTTTCATTTTGTTGCACATCAGTAATTAATGCATCATTTATAATAGAATGTAACATGCTTATTTAGATAATTTAACAATAGCCACTTGGGTGGCATAGATAAGATGGGTAATTAGAGGTAAATAAATTTAATGAATAAGCTATGGCAATTAATGGAAAGATTTCTGAGAGACAGGGTGGGCCTGCACCTGGATAGGTGAGGATGAATCATGGAATGGCTTTCTCAATTGTATCTCTAGTTCACAGTCTGTAACTGGGGGCAATTGATGTACTGTACAGGCGCTTTGGTCAGACCTATGATAGGGTCCCACATAAGACACTGGTCCAATGGGTAAAATCCCTTAACATCAGAGGCAACTTGGCTTTTTGATCGGCAATAAAGGTTGACTGTTGTTTTTGTGATTAGACACCTGTAATTGGTGGTGTACCATAGGGATTGTTGTTGGGATGCTTGTTGTTTGTTATATATTTAACTTTTACAGATGTAAATGTAGGAGCAATGATCAGTAAATTCATATAAGGCATGAAAGTTGGTAGTGTTTGTTGGGTTGTATTTGGCTACAGAACAATATTGATGTGTTGGGCAGGACAATGGCGGACTGTATTAATTCTGAAAAAAAATGTGCGTTGATGCATTTGGCGAGAACTATTGCGGATTGATAGATGTAATGAATAGCAGGACCTTAATAACACTGAGGAAAAAGAGAACATGTACACGGATGTAGATGTTTGGTGTCCCTGTAGATAGTAACACAGGTTAAGTGATTTAAAAGGTATTTGAGGCATTTCCCTTCATTAGCTGGTGCTAGAATATAAGTGCAGGAATGTTATGGTACAACGATATAAAACGCAAATTGGGCCACAGCTGGTGTTCTGTTTGTGATGGTGACTGATCACTAAAGTGGAAAGCCATCTGCTGATATAGGCTGGAAGCATTGAGTTCTCAGCTATGCAGTGTGATGAGGTGCCCAATTGCCAGTTGGAAAATCCACGGTTTAGCAATTTACAAGTGGTTTCTGCCTAGCTGGCTCCATATCTGTTGAAGTTAATGATCGGGGATTTCTCACAAACGCAGATCCTACTTTCATTATAGTGAATGAATTAAGTGAGATGTCTTTTTGAAATTTTTCGGAATGCTTAGTTCCTGCTGCCATAAAGGTCACTGGTAACAATTGCTGAGCTCATGGCAAAAGCAAATGTCACTTGCCCCACCCAATAGACATGCTGTAATTGCACTGTGCAGCTGCAGTGGAGACTCACTAGGATATTGCCTGGCATGGAGTGTTTGTACTCGGAGAAAATGCTGGGTTTATTTTCCATAGATTGAGGGGTGACCCAACTGGGGGTACAAAACTAATAGGGTAGACAATTAAATATTTTCTGCTTGCAGAAAATAAGGTAAGAGGCTGGGTAGTTTTCATTCAGAGGGTGATTGAAATTTGATTGAAACCTAAGGGGTTGGTGAAGTTAAATGCTCTCTTTTTTAGTTTAGTTTAGAGATACAGCGCGGAAGCAGGCCCTTCGGCCCACTGAGTCCGCACGACCAGCAATCCCCGCTCATTAACACTACCATACACACGCTCATTTCGCTGCACTTTATGGTGCATGTGACAAATAAACTTGAACCTTTGATTTTACATTTAAAGCAAGCCAGTTCACCTGCAAACATTTTGTCTTTGGTGTATGGGAGGATTCCGAAGATCTTGGAGAAAACCCACGCAAGTCACGGGGAGAACGTACAAACTTAGTACAGACAGCACCTGTAGTTAGGATCGAACTCTGGTCTCTGGCTCTGTAAGGCAGTAGGTCTACTACTATGCCACCGTGCCGCCCTCTCACAACATTTAAGAACTGTTTAGACAAGCTTGTGGAGGACCATGGTATCGAAAGTAATGGGTTGCATGTTGGAACGTAAGGTTAGTTTAGATAGAAACACGATGGTTAACACTGATGCGGTTGGCTCAAGGCCCTGTTTCAGTGTTTTATAACTATGACTAGAGTAAGTGGGACTCATTGGGTCCCAGTCACACGGGAGGACTGGTTCCCCCCCCCTTTAACGCAACCCATTCCCCAACACAATATTCCAACACTCACCTGTGGGGGAGTGGGGTGGCGTGGGAAGGAGGGGCGTGGAAAGGAGGGGTTGGCACAGCAGACGCAGCTCGCTCTGTGCTCACCCCGCACTTTCAGCTTTCGGACTCACGCAGCAGCTCCCGCTCCCGGTCTCACACCGACTTCACTCAGAGGCTTTCTGTTCCACTTAAGACGCTGCTCGTGGACTCAGCCCCACCTCCGGCGGTTTATTCTCCGTGGGGGCCGGATGGGGCGTTACCTTCATGGTGAGGACAGGCGAGAAGACCAATCTGCTGATCTCACGATTTTTTAAACCTTCATAACTTTTCTAATATTTCACCGATCCGAACAAAACTTGGTGCGCTTGGAGCAGACGAGAATGGCGAGTATGGTGGCGAAAACATCCTAGCCATATAGGTTACCGTTTTTGCGCAAATTAAATGGTCAAGATGAGAGCTTTAGTAATGATAGATTATTGGGTGAGGAGGTGGACCACATAGACTGTTCCAGGCATGCGAATAATGTGTTGTGCTCAATCCTGTAATGTGCCTGGAAAGGGAATTCCTTGGATATGTTGCTCACGGTTCTCTGTTTATTATTGTGAATGACCCTGCACACATGATCATTACTGGTCAGGCCACAAACTGAGAAGTGTAACACCAACATTTTCCATGTCATTTATCTGAGAGGAAGGTTATATATTTTTTAATAATCCTGGGTCCTGCTTTTATCTCTTTTCATGGCTCAATAACCCCCACCAAAGTTCAGAACCGTGTTCCATCCCTGACCCAGAGATTATCCTACCCAGGCCATCCTTCAATTCTTCACCAAACCCACTCCCCAAGTCTTTTATTTTCTTCTCCTTGCTAAGTCCCAGGCTGAGCCAGAGGCCCAGTTCTTTTCAGGATCGATTGCCACCAGGGACCAGTGATTTAGGGGAAGCCATCTGCTAAGTTCCCAGCTGTTCCATGTGCTGAGGAACCTGAATGGGTTGTTGGTGAAAAGTGGTTCTCCTGGACCAGCTCCATTGTCAAGGTTAATTGTCTTAAAAGGATCTCTCAAACAAAACTAGATTCTACTCTCATTATCATGGTAAATGAATCACACTAGGTGACTGAGGATATTTTTATGAATTGTATTTTCATGGCATGCTGAGTCCTTGATGCAAAACATTTCCCTGGTAACTGTTGCTGAGCATGTGGCAAAAGATGACGAGTGTTACTCTACTCGGTCATCTACTAATTTTAGTGGAGGCACCCTACCATGCTGCAGGGTTTCATCCAGAAACGCCAACCATTCCTTTCTCCCCATGTATGCTGCATGACCTGAGTTTCTCCAGCATATCATTGTTTCTTTTTTTAAAATTAGAACTAAATATATTATAAAAAGCATGTTGTTTGTTGTAGTCGTACATTATTAATATTGTTTGTAACATTGTAATATTGTAAGAAACCAAAAAAGTTAAAGAAGAATGGAGTAATCAGCTAATTAGGCATCATTGGAGATATGTCCGTGGGTTATAAAATGTAATTCTTCATCTATTCCTTGATTCAGGTTTCAGTCGGGTTCTCGTGCTGAACCGGTTTGCCCCTTCAAATATTCAATGAATGGGGACCATATTCTAGTAAATAGTTCTTGTTTGTCCATTAGAACAAATCTTAATCTTTCCAAATGTAGGGTCGCCGACATTTCCATAGTCCACATTTTAATTGTGAGGGTTATAGGGCCTTTCCAAAATGTTAATATTAATTTTTTCCCAATTATTAAACTATAATCGATGAAGGTTCTTTGGTTTGTTGTAAATAATTGATTTTGTTCTAGTATTCCTAATATTATTAATTTTGAATCGGGGTCCAATTGGGTATTGACAACTTCTGAAATTATCTTAAAAATTTCCGTCCAAAAATTATTAATTTTTATACAGCTTACAAATGTGTGCGTTAAATTAGCCACTGAGTGTTGACATTTTTCACAAATAGGAGATATGCATGGGAAAATTCTATTTAATTTGGTTTTTGAATAGTGCAATCTATGTAATACTTTAAATTGTATTAAAGAATGTCTAGCATTTAACGAACAGTGATGTATATGTTGTAAGATTTTGTCCCATATTTCTGGCCTTATTGTTTGGCCTAGTTCATTTTCCCATGATTACCTATATATCTCCGTCATGGGTGTATCATTATCTAATAAAATATTATAAATATAACATATAAATTTTTCTGTATTAGGGTGTTTATTTAAACATTCATCAAGAATTTCTGTCTTTCTATTTCTATAGTCCTGTGTATTTGATTTAGCATAGTCTCTAATTTGTAGATATCTAAAGTAGTCATTTGAGTGAAGCCCATATATTTGTTGTAGTTCCTGAAATGAGAGGAATGTACCTTTCCTGTAGAGATCACCCATCTTTGTAATTCCGTGATTTTTCCATTGTAAAAAACCCTTGTCCATCATTGAGTGTTTAAATGTAGCATTGTTTACAATGGGAAGAGATAGTGGTAAATTATCCAATTTTAGTGTCTTAATTGTTTCCAAATGCGTATTCCACTATATATTATGGGGTTTTCGTTATAGGTTTTTTTGCTTAATTTAGTAATAGCAAATAGGATCAACCCAATTTCAAAAGGTAAACAGTCTTCCTTTTCTATTTTTAACCAATCTGGTTGTTGGTCCAGTTCTTCCAACTAAAAATTCATATTTTTAATATTAACTGCCCAAAAATAAAACATAAAATTTGGTAGTGCTAAACCTCCATTTATTTTTGATTCACATAAGTGTTTTTTATTTATTCTGTGGTTCTTATAATCCCAGATAAAATTGGTGACGATAGAGTCAACCTTTTTAAAAAAAAGTTTTGGGGAGATATATCGGGATTAATTGAAAAAGGTACAATAATTGCGGGAGAAAAATCATTTTTATTGCAATAATTCTACCCAACATTGAAATAGGTAATGTTTTCCAATATAAAATATTCCTATGTAATTTGTTCAATAAAGGCAGAAAATTAAATTTAAATAAAGAAGTATATCTCTTTGTTACATAAATTCCAAGATATTTGAGTTTTTCATTTACTATTTTAAAAGGAAATTGTTGTAATATATGTGGGTTACTTTCCATTATTGGCATAATTTCACTTTTATTCCAATTAATTCTATATCCTGAAAACGAGCCATATTGAGTTATAAAATTTAATAAGTTTGGGATACTAACTTCAGTTTTTGTAATGTAAATTAATGCATCATCTGCATATAAGGAAATTTTATTCTCAGTATCTTTGGTATTATACCCATATATTTCAGGATGGGACCTCATTCTTTCTGCTAATGGTTCTATTACGAGTGCAAATAATAGCGGCGATAACGGACATCCTTGTCTACAGCTTCTAGATAATTTAAATTTAGCTGATAACATTTGATTTGTTGATATTCTAGCTGTTGGGTTAGTATATCAAAGTTTTACCCATGTGCTAAACTTCTCACCCAATTAAAAGATTTTCATAACCGAAAATAAATAGGGCCATTCCACCTGGTCGAAAGCTTTCTCAGCATCTAACGAAATAATTGCTAGATCTTTGTTAGTACTTCTTTTTGAGTATATAATATTGAATAATCGTCTCAGGTTATATGAAGAATACCATTTTGGTATAAATCCTGTTTGATCCATATCATTGTTTCTGATTTGAATGTTTAGTTATAAATTTGCTCTGAATGCAATAATCAGACTTAATTTAAAGTGTGTTGCTTGGGCATGCCTTTTGCATGAATGTAAAATTTGTTAAATAAAGGATCAAAATATAAACTTATTTGCAGGAGGTCTAGTAGCTGACCGGATTGGATCTTTTCAGAATATCCGCCGGAATACTTGAATGAATGAATATGTTTATTGGCCAAGTTTTTACACATACAAGCCTTGGTGCTCCACTCGCAAGTAACAGCACGACATGCAGTAACAATTACGAATGACACATAAAACATTAAACATTAATAATAAAACATTATTGTTTAAACATGTGAATGAAATGGAATACCAGAGCAAAAGGAGCCTACAGACTTTTGGTTATTGCGTAGAAACTTTTTATGTCTGGCTGTGGTGGCTTTGACAGTCCGGAGTCGCCTTGAGGGAAGTGCTTCAAAGAGTTTGTGGCCAGGGTGAGAGGGGTCAGAGACTCAGTGATGATCTTACCCACTCGCTTCCTGGCCCTTGCAGTGTACAGTTAGTCAATGGGGGGGCCAACAACCTTCTCATCTGATCGGACGATTCGCCACAGCCTCCGGATGTCGTGCTTGGTGGCTGAGCCAACCAGGACGTGATGGAGAAGGTGAGGACAGACTTTGTTACAGAAGTTAATTGTTGAGGGATTTAATTGCTCTGATCTTGATTGTCTTGTCTTGGAAGTCCAATATCATTACTCTCATTTCTCTGGCATTCTCTTCTTCAAGTGTTTTATCAATCAGAGATCTCTTCCTTTCGGTCTTGGTCCTGTGCCATATTATGCTGCTGCCTTAGTGCATTCAAGTGCATTTGTTCCAGTTTACAATGTGCTTACTGCTAGTCAGTGAAGTACTGATTTTATTTTCTAATTAGTCTTTTGCAGATGGGTTACACTCGTGTGCCTGAACCCCAGCATGTTTGGTCTCGTCATACCTTGCCAGTAACAGACATACATTGTGGAGTTGGAGGTCCCCTATCCCGTATTGCGACAGCATCCCTTGATCAAACGGTTAAAGTGAGTTTATTCTTTTAAATGCTTAATTGGTATTATATTGCTTTAAAATAGATTCAATGAAATGTTTAGCTTAACAGGTTAAGTCAACGATTATGAATTACCCTCTGAGTGTTTGAAACAGATTATTATTATTGAACTAAAAATGGTTGAAGGCATGATTTTTTTTTTCCTTTATTCAAATACAGGGAAATATACCAAGTACTCTGTGCATGGCAGGATGTTCTTTCATTTTTAGAGAAGAATCTTGAACAGCACTGGTTATAGCCTGTTTTTTATAATTAAAATTGGGAATTTGGGAGTAGTTAAACTTGTGCTCTCTAGTTTTAGAATCCTCTACCCTGGAAAACAGACTGATCCATGCCCTCAATGTCCTGTACATCTCAATAAGGTCGTACTTCAGCCTCTTCTACTCCAAAGAAAAGAAAAGCCCCAGCCGATCCATTCTCTCCTTATAACGCATGCCTACAAGCCCATAAACTATCACTTTTACACCCTTTCCAGCTGATGACGTCCTTGTCCAAACCACAAATAAAATGAGTGTTCTGCATGGGTTTCAAAATGAAATGTCTTGCTTGGCCAGATTTGTTATATTCTGGATGGAAGAATGTGAGAGGGTATACAAAGATAAAGTATGCAGTAGTTGTAATATAGTAGATTTATAAAAGTCTTGTGATAAGGTGCCATATAATAGACGAGTGAATAAGGTTGGAACTTGCAGAGTCATGTGGTGTTGCAAGATGAATAACTACAGTGCCCTCCATATCACCACCCAGTGGTGCCGTGATGGCAGCCTCGCCAACAGTCTGTCCTTTTGTCTTTTAAAATTTTTTGTAGTGTGTTTTAAAAGTTGTGTTAATGTTCTCTGGTTTGTTTTATGTGGCGGGTGGAGGAGGGTTTTTTTTTCAATCTCTTGCCTTGCCGGAGATGCGATTGTTTTCTGGGTCGTATCCGGCTGCTCTGCTGCCTAACATTGTGGAGCTGGAGGCCTTGCTTGGAACTGACTTTGAGCCCCATGCCTGGGATCGACGCTCCAACGACGGCCTGCGGATTTCAACATCGCAGAGATCACAATCTCGGGTTGAGACCAAGTCGGGAGCTCAAGTTGCAGAAGGTTTCGACTAGCCCTGTCCGATTGCCCGGCAGGGGTGGCTGACATCCCCCCCGATGCAGGAGTTTGATCGCCCCGACGCAGAGGGCCCGCCTCCGGCAACGGGAGTCAAGATCGTCCCGTCAACTGAAGGCTCGAGGCCCCTGACCTCAGGATTCCTCTGTAGAAAGTGATCATTGACAAATTCTTCTGTCATCAGCTGTGGAGGTCTTCCTTGGCTTACCAATCCCTTTGCGATTAGTACATTTCACCATTACTCTCTTAATGTTCCAAACAGTTGATTTTGGTAAGCCTAAGGTTTGGTTGATGTCTCTAACAGTTTTATTCTTGTTTCTCAGTCTCATAATGGCTTCTGACTTTCATTTGCACAATTTTGGTCCTCATATTGATAAACAGCAAAAACATTTCCAAAGGTGATGGAAAGACTGGAGGAAAGACTAGGTGCTGAGAACTCTCTCATGCCTGCATTAAAGAGGTAATTAAACACACCTGAGCATTTACAAACGCCTGTGAAGCCATGTGTCCCAAACATTATGGTGCCCTGAAGTGGGGTGGGGGGGTATTTGTAAACACAGTTGTAATTTCTACATGGTAAAACCAAAATGTATAAAAATGGCCTTTAATAAAATTTGACAATGTGCACTTTAACCACATGTGATTTTTTTTTGTCTTATTACAAATCTTAAATTGTGGAGCACCGAGGCAAATAAATAAAATGATGGGTCTTTGTCGCAAACATTATGGAGGGCACCGTGGCTGTTTAAAAGTTAAAGTTAAACTCAAAGTTAAAAAGTAGCTATTTGGAATATGTTTTCTCCACAAGGAGCATTGTTGGACAAGATTAATTTGTAATTTGTATTAAAAACCTAAGTTCTGATATCAAAATGGCAATTTGTAAACAATACCAAATTGCAAAGAATAGTCAACACTTTAGGTAATAGTGCAAAAATGCTGCAAGACTTTGACCTAGACGTTAGTCAATTATTAAATATTGAAGCTGGAATCAATTATTAATTTTAAACATTAAAAAGCACTTAAATATCCCACATTTGAACAACTTTAAAAGGCAATCTTGAAATTCTAATACTTAGTCCTTTACATAAATTAACCATTAGGGGGCGTGGGGGCAGTTTCTAGAAATTTCTCCCTCTTTGCCAGACTTGAAAAATCCCTGACTGAATTAATTCTTTAAAACCAAGCTTTTACCCTGAAATTGCATTAATGAAGAGATACCTTGAAAATATTTAATGCACAGTATTTTATGTATTATTTATTTTTTGTTTTAGGACTGAATTATGAATCTCTATTTTTTGTACTCATTTTGGAATTGAGATTGAAATTACTTCAATTCTTCTCCCTTTTATTTTTCTCATTCTCACTTTCCATTGATAGTCGTAACTAACAGGGCACTTATGAAATGCGTGGCTTTAAATCACGGTTCATGGTTTATACTTGTCAGTAGAAAAATAATGATTATGTCTGTCTTTCTATTGTGTAATCTGCTTGTGTGATAGTCCTTATTCATCATCCCAGAAACTCCCATCACTTCTACCATCTCTGATGGATCTGTATCTACCAGTACTTAACTCAATGTTAATTTTCTAAACATTTGGAAGAGCATGTGTATCATTTGTCTTTGTTATTTATTATAAATGCTAATGGAATGAATATTTGAAATGTTGAATTACTAAATCTAACTTCTACCCAGTGGAAAGAACTATGCATCAAACAAAAATATTTATCCTGAACCACTCTGGCGCTTATTAATTATTAATTAATTTTGTAATATATGTGGGCCGTATTGTTTAATGCTTTTTTGGTACCAAATATTAGGTTAAGAAATGTGTAAAATATCACCTTTCCATGGGATCTTTCATCAAATTCTTAATATACATTGGATTGTTGTAGCAGTTAGAAGTTGTATTATGTGTAGGAAGGAACTGCAGATGCTGGTTTACGCTGAAGTTAGACACAAAATGCTGGAGAAACTCAGCGGGACAAGCAGCATCTCTGGATGGAAGGAATGGTGACATTTCAGGTCGAGACCCTTCTTCAGACAATCAAATAGATCATTATTAGCTAAGAGAAGGTGACCACGAGGCATGCAATGTAAAATTTAATCATGCAACAGTCAGACAGATCGGAGAACTAGGATGGAGAGAGAGGGAAAGCAAGGGTTACTTGAAGTTAGAGAAGTCAATATTCATACTGCTGGGTTGTAAACTGCCCAAGTGAAATAGGAGATGCGTTGTATTGGGCTTCACTCTGACAGTGGAGGAGGCCCAGGTCAGTATGGGAAGGGGAGGTGATGTGTTTAGCAACCAGGAGATCATGTAGGTCTAGGTGGACTGACCTCTGCTCAATGTGAGAATTTGTGACTATGTTTATAAAATTGATTTATAGTAATTTCGAAAAATGGTTTGAATTCATACAGAAATTCTTGCAACCTAAGGATTTCCGAATGTATGTTATAACAAATTAAGTATATTTAAAATAATATTGTCAATTACACAAAAAGCTGGAGTACCTCAGTGGGGCAGGCAGCATCTCTGGAGAGAAGGAATGGGTGACGTGTCGGTTCGAGACCCATCTTCAGACTGAAGGAACTTGACCCATGTCACCCATTCCTTCTCTTCAGAGATGCTGCCTGTGTCAATCTTCAGTTTAAACCAGCGTCTGCAGTTTCTTCTTACACAGAATATAGTTGTCAATTTGTGCGCAGTACAGCAAACAGCCATGTGATTGTGTTTCATGTTGTGTTGCCTTGGGGAGAACTACCGACCAAGACAGATTGACCAAGAAAGATTAGAAATTTGTTCATATGGTCTTTTCCTCACTCTTGAAAAATATTATAGAAGTTCATATTGCAATGATTACTTTTGAACTGTAGAGATGACGGTGTAGAAAATCATATGACCACTGAAGTAAAGTCAGTTATTTGCTTTTCTATCATTCAAGGAAGGGAAGTGCACCAGATCACGTACCTTTCAGATTTTCCTTCATCTGTTAATGTCACCCTCAAATCATCTTATGAAAGCTTGTTCTTTTGACTCCTTGTGCTTTTTCTAATAGTTAAACTGGGTTATATGATGGGTTCTGATAGATCAAGGTTTCTTGTGTTTTCCAACCTCTGTAGGCTTTGCTGTTGTTCAGTTAACTATCACTGCCCTCTACTGGTCTCTTTCCTACCCATCCAGACCTTTATTCTATATGCCAAACTCCGTTTCCTCACCATTACAGTACTTGCCCATTTTAACCTCTGCCTCTGGCTGAACCAGACACTTCACAATATAGGAGAAACGATAAACTGTAGATGCTAATTTACAAAAAAAAGGCACAGTACTGGAGTAACTCAACTGGTTAGGCAGCATCTCTTGAGAACATAGGTGACATTTCAGGTAAGGATCCTTCTTCAGACCAAAGAAGGGCTGAGACCCGATAAACCATCTATCCATCTTCTCCAGAGATGATGCTAGAGATGCTGAGTTACTTGGACTCTGTTCTTTTCTTCACAATATTGCTGGCCTCCCTGATCATGAGTTAAATTTTTGCCTGCATACTGCCTTCCAGTGGAAAAGTTGCGTATATTCTTCGAGAAAAGGAGGTAGAGAGGAGATTTGAAACTATTGTGGAAAAATGTATGTCTAGTTTATGTTGAAACAGAGAACTACTGATGCTGAAGAAGGGTCTCGGCCGTCATGTCACCTATCCATGTTCTCCTGCGATCCTGCCTGTCCTGCTGAGTTATTCCAGCACTGTGTCCGTTTATGTTTAGTTTATATCAGGTAAGTAGATAGAAGCTGTCCTCGTTAGCAAGTTTTGGAGAATTGGGGCACAGATGTTGTATTTTGGGCAATGGATGCAATAAGAATTTGAGAAAAATGTTTTTATGCAATGTGATCATCCAGGGCTTGCTCCCTGTTAGGGTAGCAGAAACAGAATCAATTACACTTTCAAGCAGTAATTGATGGAAAATAATTTCAGGGACATCGGATAAGAGCAGGGAATCTTGTTGCTTGATTGCTTTAGAAGTGAACAGCATCAATTCAATGGGCTGAAAGGCATCCAACGTCCGTGTATCTATATAACTAAAAGTCTCATCTTGACCACTTCCTGTCTGCGTTGTATATTGATTTTAGATAAAATGCTACCCCATATTGCTAGGATCTTTGGCCAGCCGCTGAGGCAGCCCTGAGCATTTTTCCAACCGATGAAAAATAAAAAAGTTATGAGTGTTTAAAAATTCTTGAGATCATCTGATTGGTCCTCTCGCCTGTCAATCACCATGATGAAGGCAATGCCCCTTCCGGGGGGGGGGGGGGGGGGCAGGACTATAAAACCCCAGATGTCTGGACGCGAGTCAGTCACTCTGGAAGATCGCGAGCAGGAAGGCCACGATTGTCATTTTAAGCTGTGAATCAACTGAACTGTGAGTTTGCAATGTACTTGCAACAAATGATTTGTGAAATTGAATGTGGTGGCCTGCATTCTGCCTGAAATGCTGTGAAATTGAATGTGGTGGCCTGCACTCTGCTGGAAATGGAATTTCAAGGAATAGCCGTGAAAGGACTGAGCTGCTAGCCTACCAGCCCTGACTGAGCTGTCAGCCCACGAGCCCTGAGTGACTGAGCTGCCAGCCTACCAGGCCTGAGTGACTGAGCTGCCAGCCTACCGGGCCTGAGTGACTGAGCTGCCAGCCCACCAGGCCTGAGTGACTGAGCTGCCAGCCCAAGAATCCATTCGGCCCACAATGTCCATACTAACCCGCTGCGTTGGGGGACCAGCCCTCCCGTGCGAACATGGGACCCAAGGGGTCCCACTTAATCTAGGAATTATTTATTTTTGAGGTTGCCTTTGCTGGGAAGGCTACTGTTTATTGCCATTACTTGAGAAGGTAGTGAGCCCCTGCAGTCAAACATATGAAATAGGAAAGAGAGCAAGTCCCTTGTAGTTGCTTTGACACAAAATAACAACATGACTGACCAAATTGTAATTGTTGTACAAGAAGATGGAAAACATGGAGGTTAGGGGCGATGTAGATCATGTTGCTAAGGAAGAAGGGCAAACTATTCCAATACAAAAGCAAAGAGAGAATACTAAGGGGTTTAGCACTCTAAAAATATAATAACTGACTAGGCTCAGGTAAAGTATATCCTGGGCTGTTCTGAGAACCAAGGCAGGAATTAACACCAGCTGCTGTATTGTTATTTACAAAGGATGAAAGCACTAGACTGAATAATTATGGTCCACGTAGGTAGTGTACAAATTGGGCACAGTTTAAATAATCACTTGGAAAGGCATGGATTATTCTAACACAGTCACCCTATGTTTGTTGTGGGATGGACATGTCCAGCTAATTTCATGGAATTTTTTGAGTGGCGAATTGGAAATCAGAGGGGAATGGTGCAATCTGCATGGATTTTAACAATTAAAGTTCTGCATGAAAGATTGGTTAGGAAGGTAAAAGCCCACAATATGCACGAGGGATAGAGGTAGGTTGGACACACAATTGTGGTAATTGCAGAAAGCAGCAGTATACAGTGCTAGGCTGCTTCTCCTTTTGTGGTATATAACAGGAATTTACAATGAATGTCGGAGGCCTGATTTGGATGTTGGAATATTCATAAGGTTGGTATTGAGAAATAAATCTGCATGCTGATGAATGATATAACTTGATAGGTGAGGTTGGTAAATAAATGACAAATTAATTCAATGTGTAGGAAAGTGAAGAATGCATTTGAGATCAGCAAATAAGACTGGTAATATGGAATGACTAGTAGGCTACTGAGAAGCATAGAGCAATAAAAGGCCCTAGGTATGAGTATGCCTTCTTATAGTCTGGTTCTGGAACACTCCACTTCAAAGCACAGTACATAGGTTCCAGGAGGAGAATTAGGCCACTCAGCACATCAAGTCTACTCCGCCATTCAATTATGGCTGATCTATCTTTCCCTCTCCTGCCTTCTCCCCATAACCCCTGATACCCTTACTGATCAAGAATGTGTCCATCTCTCTTACAAAATATCCATAGACTTGGCCCCCACAGCCATCTGTGGCAATGAATTTCACAGATTTGCCACCCTCTGACTAAAGAAATTCCACCTCATCTTTCTATTCTGAGGCTTTGCCCTCTGGTCCTAGACACTCGCACTGGTCCACCTCCACTCTATCTAGGCCTATGAGCATTGTGGGAATGTCAGACTGAAGAAGGGTCTCGACCTGAAATGTCACCTATTTATTTTCTCAATGGATGCTGCCTGACCCGCTGAGTTACTCCATTTTGTGCCTATCTTAATAGATGCTAGCCTTGCCATCAGCGTTCATGTAAACTAACCACATCAAAGTGCAGAATTGAATTCTGCCTTTTCAATAACTATTTCCATTTAAAACTTTCGTGTCCCAATCAATGCCTGATGGTAATGGTAAAAAAATATTGCTTTATCTCTGAGAGAAAAGCCAGAGTTGGTCAGCATCAAGAAAGGTTACTGACATTGGCCAAAACCTAGAGTAATATTCAGTAAATTAAATTAAAGCTCTTTTTCTGTTAGTCTCATAACATAATGGAGGTTGAATTTTGGGCACTTGATGATTATAGGATAATTGAATAAATGCTTTCATTAAGCTGAGTGTAATCCTCTTATATAATGTTATCCATAGTGTCGTTCAACTGATCCACTCAGTTCTGAGAAGCAGGGAAATAATAGCCTAAAATAATACTGGGCCACCCAGTCTACTGGAAGAATTATTTTTTTTCTTTCAGTAATGCAGAATTATAATGTAAAATGTTGTAGTGTAAATTATTTACCATCTATCATGTGTATAAAATAAATCCACTAGAAGCTTCTGCTAGGTAAAGCATTCATAAAATCCAGTGTGATGCTGAGATGTGGACAGTGAGGTATCACGATTCCTAGTTAATATTTTCAAAAGAGGTAAATTTACAACTGAGTCTTCGAAGCAATGGCCCTATATGACAAGGATTCCCAACCTGGGGTAAATTTACCCTCGGGGGGTAGATTTGTTGATTCTGGATGTGTACATATGTTTTCTCATTGACTGACTGTGTTTGGTTTGGGTATACAGGTATCTGTTCATCATTAGTTGTTCATAAATAAGTGAAATGACATTTATGTCCTATTAAAGTTGTCGGGGGTAAACGGGATGAAAAAGGTTGGGAACCCCTGCTTTGTCAGATTAAATACGGGAGGTAAAGTTGTTGCAATGGGATTGGTAGTATTATGTTTAATGAAAATTTAAAGACACAGGAGAAGGCGATAAACAGGATAGGAAAATGGAAATCTTAACCGGAGTATGTGAACACTTCCTGTTGGAATAGGAGCTAGATCGAATGGGAAAAGAACAACATTGAAGGCATTTTGTTTGAATGTATGTAGTGTCCTTTGTAGAATGATGGCACAAATAGAAATAGACGGGTACGATCTACTAATGATTGCAGAGAAGTGACCAGGATTGAAAATTAAATATTCTACAATTTCATATACAAATTGAAAATGGTTATAATTCAGAAAAAAACTTCAAATATCTAACAAAAAAGGCTGAGCCATGAGCTGACAGTGGGTTGGGAAAATACAACAAACGGTAAAATGATAAACAGGCTATAGTTAAGGGTCTTGACCCGAAACACCACCTATTCCTGTTATCCAGGTATGTTGCCTGACCCGCTGAGTTACTCCAGCATTTTATATCTATCTTCGGTGTAAACCAGCATCTGCAGTTCCTTCCTACACAAAACAATTCTTATATAAGCTATAGTTAACATTTAAAGGTTTACTATGTAGTTTGCAACAAAGATAGACCCAAAAAGATACAACAACCTTGCGGGTAAATGGAGCAAGTAACAAGAGAAGTGAAAGATGATGTTGGATTAAAGGATTTTATAACTTTCCCAAAATAAGCAATGAGCCTAAGATTCAGGGGCATTTTAGAATTCAGTAACAATGGACCAATTGATAAGAAAGCAAAATATAAGAGTTAACTTGAAAGATAAGTTCAAACAGGCTGTAAAAACGTCTGTAGATATGTACAAATGAGAAACTAAAGTGGATCCCTTCAAGTCGAGAGAGGCAAAATTATGTTGGTTGTAACATGTCAAGAGAATTTAAATGTTTTGTGTCCGCTCATTCATTTTAGACTCAATCACCACCATTTACAGGAGACTTTATACGCAGCTTTTTGTGAACAGAGAGTTCAAAGAAATTTGTGATAAAAGGACAAATAGTAACTGTTTGCTGCAACTGGAGACACATTTTAAATGATTTTGTATGGGGACATCTAGCACGGAACAAAAGCTTTTCACTGTACCTCGGTACACGTGACAATACATTAAACTGAACTCTCTGACAATCAACATTGCTCAATCTTTATAAAACAAGATGCTTTTTTGCCCACCAAAATGGATGGTTTAATTTCCTTTCGCATTGCATTCCGTCTGCCATGTCCTCAGCACGGCACTTAATCAGTAATTATCTCCCCCCAAACCCCGCTGCATACAGCTCGGGGCCACACATTGCAAACTAGCTTAGAATTTTCAGTAAACTTGATGCACTCCTGCATATTAGTGATTTAGATTGGGAACAGCTAGGGGCCCCACCACCAATACATTTTCCCTCAAGTGATCACCGCATCCCAACCTTAAATCAACTTGTATATTTCTCCTTTCTGTTTTCTAGCTGTTAAACAATCCTCATACATCTATGTTTGTATTGGGATGAACCACACTGTCAATATTCATTATAAGCTACTTGTTCTTTAAAAAATGTGAAAATCGTTCTATTATAGCTTCAGGTCTGAGTCATTTAAGATTCCGAGCACTTTCGCTGTGGGTTTAACTTGGGCCATGTTGATTAGAGTCTGTGTGATCGCCTCTGGTACCAGGCTTCAGATTTTGGTTTGAAAGTCATATCTCTTCCTCCAGTTTAATATTTCTGTGAATAGTGAGCATGTGATATATAAACTATATTGTTGTATTACTGATTTTTACACACAGTTGGAAGCCATCTGGCCTATCATCTAATTTCCATTTTTAATGAGCTTCATAAGGCTTTATTTCTTCCTGCACTACGCATTCCTTATAAATCATATTGCTTCTGATTCATTGACTTAAAGTAGATTTTTCCTGATAATGTGTTAATTTTGAACAATGGCAATTATCCGGAAAGTCTTTCTGCTAATCCAGTATGTCAGTTTTGCTGATTTCTTTCTAATTAAAGTCTTTCATGTTTGCAAACTTCCTGACCAACTTTTACATTTAACAAGGCTCTCGCGCTTCCTGAGTATTAGTTTGGCTTCGACTTAATAAAGACTTGTGATGTCAAAGGTTTTTGGGTAAAAAATCCAAAGACGTGTGGATAAACTCAGCTGGCACTGGCACTGGCACTGGCACTGTGCTGAAGGAAAGCAGTGCTATTGGAGATGAGCTGTCAAACTGTGAGGTCTCTTCTGTTTCAGATAGAAATGTGTAGTTTGTCAGTTGTTTCCTCCCACTTACAATTTTGCTTGCTTTAAACTGGGGTGGAGGAATCATCTCATCCATTTCATTTCGACCATGACCTAAAATGTAAGTCAATAATTTAAAAGATTTGGAAAAAAAGACTGCCAATGCTGGAAATCTGCCATTTTGGGCAGCTGTGAGGAAGAAACAGTAATATTTCAGGTTGAAGACCTTTCATCATGCTGTCCAGTTCTGATGCAAGTTGAAATAATATCTCCATCCCATGCCAGCACTGATCGCTTTATCATTAGCATCTTACACTTTTGAATTAAATCCAATTTAAGTGTCAAGAAGTGACACATGACACATTAGAGCTCTTGGAACTTAACCGGACACATTAGAGTTCTTGGAACCTAACATTGAATTTAACAACTTCAGGTAATCAGCCTTTCCTGAAATGTTAACTTTTGTTTTTCCTCGTTCTACAGATGCTCCCTGACATGCTGAATCTACATTCTCTGCCTTTATTTCAGATTTCCAGTATCTGCAATGTTCATCTTCAACAGTGACATACATGCATCTCACCGTTCAATTTTTCTTTTATTTTTTCCGATTAATCTTCTATTTACATTTCCTTCTGCCAAAGCATCTACATTTAACACGCCTTCACCACCCTCCCTTGCCTCACATTGTCATCACAATATTACATTTGTGTTATTTTGGCCACTCGCAGATGCTTCCTTTATTCTCTCCACCTTCTCTCCCTTCCCTCCAACTTAAAACGCGGTTGGTTTCTATCTCTTCTGGCTTTTTGATGAAGTCATAAATCTGAATTATCGACTCTATTTCACGACACGATTATTGCCAGACCTGGTGAGTATTTCCAGCATTTTCTAGTTTAATTGAAGTTAAAGCTGCTAATTTACCTGTTCAAAAAGAACAAGAAAACAAATGGTTTAAATGTACAATTATTGCTGTTTCCAAAATATAAAAATAAATACTTGTTGATGGTCAATGATTTCAGCCTTGGGAGTTACTCAAGGGTGTTTGCTCAGCTATCATGCCCTTAGTTGCCTTCCAATGACCTTGAAGAGTCGGCCAACCGATACCCAGTCGATGCTTGGAGCATTCAGTTCCACTTAAAACTTCTCTGATAACTAAACATTCTGTTTAATTCACATCGAGACCTTGACAATGTTCCGACTTGGACTGACAAGTGACAAATAATATTTACAATGCTCACATGCAAGGAAATTAACATTTTTCATTTTCATTCATCACCCCATGAATATCACAGAGTTGTTCAGCTGCAGCAAAGCCATCAATTTAATATCTGGGGAGGATGGATGGTGTTGGGTGGACCTATTATTAATATTGTTTAGTTTATTAATGTCACGTGTACCGAGGTACAGTGAATAGCTTTTTTTGCGTGCCATCCAGTCAAAGAAAAGACTATACATGATTAGAATTGAGCCATCCACAGTGTACAGACAAAGCATAAAATGTGCTCCATCTTGTCATTATTTGATATCTGGCCCACTATGGTGGTGTCGTCTGCGAACTTGTAATTTGAGTTGGATTGGTATTTGGCTGCACAATCATGAGTGTATGAGAAGCATAACGGGCTGAGAAAGTCTTGCGGAGCATCAGTATTGAGGATTATTGTAAAGAATCAGACCATTCAACACAACTTCAAACAAACTCTGAACTATAACAGCCTATTGCACTTTATCTGTTTATTTATGCGTGTGTATATATTTTCTATGGTATATGGACACACTGATCTGATCTGTATTTATGCCTTCAATATTCTGTTGTGCTGCAGCAAGCAAGTATTTCATTGTCCTATCTGGGACACATGACAATAAACCCTCTTGACTTGAATGATTTGTTACCTATCCTCGCTGATTGTCTTGGTCAAGAAGTCAAGGATCCAGTTGCTGAGGGGAGTGCTGATTCTAAGTTTTGGAGCTGAGCTTGGTTGGGGTAATGGTATTGAAAGCAGAGCTGTAGTCTATGAATTAGGAGTCTGACAGGTATTCCAGGGTGAGTGTGAGGCCAGGGAGATGGCATCAGCTGTGGACATGTTGTGGTATTAGGTGAATTGTCGTGGATCAAGGTTGAATTGGCATAACCAGCCTTTCTAAGCACTTTGAGATGGTGGATGTCAAGGCCACTGGGCGGTAGTCATTAAGGCATGATATCTTGCTTTTCTTTAGCACCAGGGTGACAATAGTCTTGAAGCAGCTGGGTACCCGAGAAAGGAGTAGGGAGCAATCAAAGATGTCAGTGAACACTCCTGCTAGTTGGTCCGCACAGTTCTAAGGATGTGGCCATGGACTCCATCTGGGTCAGCTCCTTTCTGTGGGTTCACCCTCAGGAAGGCCGATCTAACTTCTGCAACAGTGACCCAGGGAAAAGGCACACTGAAGTCTGATGGGACAGATGTAATCGTCCTATTGGCCTTCTGATGAAAGCAAGCATAGAATGCATGAAGTTTATCAGGGAAGGCCGCACTATTACCAGTGATGCTGCCTGACTGCTTTGCAGCCAGTTGTAGTGTTCAGGCCTTGCCATAGTTAATGGGTGTCGGAATGATTATACTGGGAATCAAATTTGTCCTGATATTGTCTCTTGGCATTCAGAATCAGATTTTATTCGCCAAGTGTGTTTTGCAACATACGAGGAATTTCACTGGCCAGGTCAGTTATATAATTAAATGCAACAGACTTAAAAACACATCCACCACAGTGACTCCTACACACATTCCTCACTGTGATGGAAGGCGAAATAAAGTTCAAGGCCTTCCTTCTGTTCTTCCTCGGTTGGGGGCCTTAAGCCCTCCGTTGACAGGTAGGTGTTCGGGCCCTCCGCATCGAATCGTTCAGCTCCTGCATCGGGGGGTTATCAGCTCCCCCGCGCAAAGGTCAGGAAGACGTTGAAATAATTTCCGTTTGCTTGATACTAACAGCTCCAACTACACTGAAGCAGCTTAAAACCAAGGAGAAACAGATTGGCATCTCTTCCACCGCCTTAACATATTTCCCTCTCCCTCTATTGTTCCACTGTGATAAAGAGACATTGCAACAACTTGTCAAAGTTTGTTCAGCAACTCTTCCAAAACTGCTGACCTCCACTGTCTGGAAGGACATGGTACGTAGGCAAATGGGAACAATATATTTAGCAACCAAATGACCAAACCGCAAACCATATGGACTTGAACATATGGCAGCAGTATTTCATTGCTGGGCTAAAAATTTACCTTCCGCCATAAGAGGACCATAACAATAAAGACTATAGTGAATCAAGATGACACCTATCACCTGCTTTTCAAGGGACATTGGAGATGAGGATTAAACACTGATCCTCCCAGTGACATCTAGTTTGCATACTTTAAAATTAAGCATTGAATGAAAATAATATGCTAATTTTCTTCTGTTATAGTTAGGAAAGAACTACATATGCTGGTTTATTCTGAAGATAGACACAAAGTGTTGGAGTAACTCAGCAGGTCAGGCAGCATCTTTAGAATGGGGAAGGGTCCCGACTCGAAACATCACCCACCCTTTTCCCCCCCGAGATGCTGCCTGTCCCACTGAGTTACTCCAGCACTTTGTGTCTATCCTTTTGTTCTAGGTTTATGTTATGTGACGTGATTGTTTAGAGCCTGATATTCACTCAAACATTTGACACAAATGAGACCGTTACATTTGATTTCCCCCTCGATCCAAGATGATTGTCTTGCTAAATACTTAATTGGTTGAAATATGGAATCTAAGTGAGCAGAACATTCCCTTTTCAAATCTTTCTGATTAGGCGAATAAACAATCACTGAATTTAGCAAGAATTTAGCTAATTATTAAGTACACAATATAGTTAGCTAAACATGTCAGTCATTCACAGAATAACAAATTATTGTGAAAGATCGCAATTCATTGTAATGAAAAGTTGGATTTAGTTCAGAGAATGAGTGATTCTGGAAATAGTCCAAGTTACAAATATTACAAATTGGCTATTTCTTTATCATAAGCAATTTAGAAAAATGCTGATCCAAGAACAACATCACTTGCCAAGTCTGTTTTACATTTACTAATGCTTCCAGTGTTCTGAACGACCTTATCTAATTCAAAATAGCTTTATATTTTCCCCTTTGCCTCCATTAGCATTGTTTAATAGCAGAGATATACAGTAGCAATCAACGGTTGAAACATTTAGTGAATAAAATGTATTGATATTTTGCAAAAGTCGATGTTTTTTGTTTCTGTCGATGTTTTTTCGATGTCTTTAGTGGATTTGGTGTTCATTGAGGTAAGGGTCTTGCAAAGATAACACAATCTGGGCAAAATCTGGCCTTTCTGGGCATTAGCATGAATCTCTCCCATATCAGATGTAGAATGTGTTAGATGGACCCACTATTTTGTTACAACTATGTGATTTAGCCATATAAATATGACAATTTTCCATTTCCAATACTAAATGTTGCTCCATATTTTTCTGTAGGTATGAATCTAATACAGTCTCTTATTATCTGCGATACATCGCTTTATTTTATTTGGATTTGTGACCTGGAACATTTATGAGGGTCATTCATGTGAAAGTGGAAGCCTAGAGTGCCTAATAGCTCCATGTTGCTTTCATTTCAACGAAACTCTGACATCCAATCCTCAAGAAGTCAAGCAACAGAGCACTGACATGCTGTGCTTTCACAGTAATTATGTTGAGAAATCTGGCTACTGAACCTATGTTTACAGTATTTTAATTTATAACTTTAAATAGTTCGGGAATGCCAGAGCAATTCATGGACATTCGGAGAACTGTGACAGTAGTCCTGTCGGCGTGACCATCAAAGCACCTCGGTGGGCCAGTGCTTGAAATAAACCAAGTTGCTTCAGCAAATCAATCAATCAATCAATCAAAGACTTTATTGTCATCCAAAAATACACTAACAAATGCAAATCTGAACGAAATTTTGTTGCATCTGGCTCACCGTGCAACATAAAATAACAAAAGGATAAAATAGATAAAAAGATAAAATAGATAATA
Source organism: Raja brachyura (assembly GCA_963514005.1). The sequence continues at coordinate 5,634,882 of OY740810.1, forward strand.
GTGGCGGCATATTATATGGAATTCAAGAGTCTGATGGCTCAGGGGAAGATGCTGTTGCAGAACCTGGCCGTTCTGCTCCTTATACTGCGATACCTTTTGCCCGAGGGCAGCAGAGTGAACAGTCCACGATGAAGATGTGTGCGGTCCTTTATAATGTTGTGGCCTTGGACAAGCAACGTTTGCACGCAATGTCCCGGATTAAAGGAAGAGAAGTCCCGATTAATGTACGAAGGGAAATGGTGGGCCCAGACTGCTTGTGGATAATCTCATCAAAATGGGCCACCAAGTGAGTTGCACCTGATTTGTAAATTCTGACTGTTTGGTATGTTACTACGAGTGCGAGGACTAGGGGGTGGCACTAAGCTGCCATTTACCTTATTGGAGACCCTCGGACTATCTTTAATCAGCTTTTAGTAAACCTTATCTTGCACTAAACGTTATTCCCTTTACCCTGCACCTGCATGCTGTGGACAGCTTAATTGTAATCATGTTTAGTCTTTCCGCTGACTGGATAACAAGTAACAAAAGGGCTTTTCACTGCACCTCGGCACACGTGACAATAATAAACTAAACTAATACTAAAGATGAATTTGTGAAGCGAGGGAAACAATGTCCTAGAACTTGAGCAAACAATTGTGTTTCTGTACATATCCAATGAAGTTGAAGGTTTGTGAAATTATTGAGTACAGATTGAGATGAAGCATGAATCAATGTGCTTGCATTCTATATCAAACCAGAGCAGGAAATACTGTGAGAGAAAGAAGCTTTGGTTGAGGTTAAATTAGAATTAGAAAACATTTTAAAAAAATTGTATTTAAAATTTCCAATAGCCATTTACACTTGAAGGAATGAGACTTCACGCTGGTAATAGTTCATTTTTAGTCCTAGTTTGATTGGCAGTAATTAACACCTGTTGTTAAGTGTACTTAAAATTCAGCTCTTGAAGTTAATAACTTTGTGCCTACTGTGTAAGCAGTCTCATGCAGCTCAATGCATTTCATACATAAACCAGCGTCATGGTAACACATTTTTGGATGCAACTTTTTGATGGGACTTTTGACCTTGTCAGAAATTGCTGTAACATTTGAACCTAATCACAATGAGACCATTGGCATGTTGTTATAGTAAATAAATGTTAAATGCTTAAATGTATAAAACCTACCTCAACTACTCCCACATCTATCTTGACTACACTTCTTCCCACCCAGCTTTATGTAAAATGTTTATCCCCTGCTCCCAATTCCTCCGTTTGCACTGCATCTCCGTTGCCCAGGATGAAGTGTTCCATACCAAGGCAACGGAGATGTCCTAATTCTTTAGGAAACGGGGGATCCCCTCTTCCATTATAGATGAGGCTCTCACTAGGGTCTCCTTGATATCCCGTAGCTCCGCTCTTACTCCCCCTCCCCCCATTCGTAATAAGGACAGAGTCCCCCTTGTCCTCGCCTTCCACCCCATTAGCCGTCGCATACAGCATATAATCCTCCAACATTTTCGCCTTCTCCAACGGGATCCCACTACTGACCACATCTTCCCATCTCCACCCTTTTCTGCTTTCCGCAGAGATCATTCCCTCCGAAACTCCCTGGTTAACTCGTCCCTTCCCACCCAAACCACCCCCTCCCCAGGTACTTTCCCCTGCAACCGCAGGAGATGCAACACCAGTCCCTTTACCTCCCCCCTTGACTCCATCCAAGGACCCAAACAGTCTTTCCAGGTGAGGTAGAGGTTCATTTGCACCTCCTCCAACCTCATCTACTGTATCCACGGTTCCAGGTATCAACTTCTCTACATCGGCGAGACCAAGCGCAGGCTCGGCAATTGTTTCACTGAACACCTCCGCTCAGTCTGTCTTAACCTACCTGATCTCACAGTGGCTCAGCACTTCAACTCCCTCTCCAATTCCCAATCTGATCTTTCCGTCCTGGGCCTCCTCCATTGTTAGAGTGAGGCCCAGTGCAAATTGGAGGAACAGCACCTCATATTTCGCTTGGATAGTTTACACCCCAGCGGTATGAACATTGACTTCTCTAACTTCCAATAGCCCTTGCTTTCCCTCTCTCTCCATCCTCTGCCCCTTCCCTGTTTTCCAACTGGTCTTACTGTCTCCGCCTACATTCTATATTTGTCCCGCCAACCTCCCCTGACATCAGTCTGAAGAAGGGTCTCGACCCGAAACGTCACCCATTCCTTCTTTCCTCAGATGTTGCCTCACCCGCTGAGTTACTCCAGCATTTTTGTGTCAACCGACCTCAACTATCTCCTCTGGCAGCTTGTTCCATATACCCACCACCCTCTGTGTGAAAAAAGTTGCCTATTAAATCTTTCCCCTGTCATCTTAAGCCAGTGTCCTCTGGTTCTTGATTCCTCTACTCTGGATAAAAGCTTCTGTGCGTTTTTATTCCCCTCACGATTTTATACACCTCTATAAGATCACCCTTCATAATCATGTTGTGCTACTGCAAGTAAGAATTTTGTTGTTCCATTTCAGAACATATGACAAAACGCTCTTGACCCTTGCTTTCCAAGGAATAAAGCCTGCCCAATCTCTCTCTATATCTCAGGCTCTCATGCCCTGGCAACATCCTCGTTAATCTTCTCTGCACGCTTTCCAGTCCAGCAACATTTTGTACCGTAAAGAGTGACCAAACCTGAACATAATGCTCCAATTGTGGCCCCACCAACGTCTTATACAACTGTAACATGGCATCCCAACTTCTACTCAATACACTGATTGATAGTCTTCTTGACCACCCTATCGACCTGTGATGCCACTCTCAAGGAATTATGTATTTGTATTCCTAGATCCTTGTGCTCTACAACAATCCCCAGAACCCTGTCATTCACCATGGATGTTCTACCCTGGTTTGACTTCTCAAAATGCAACACCTTGCACTTATTCATTGAACTCCAATAGCCATTCCTCAGCCCATTTGCCCATCCGATCGGGATCCTGCTCTAATCTTTGATTGTAATTTTTGCTAGCTATAACACCGTCCATTTTAATGTTATTTGCAAATTTAATAAACATGTCTTTCACATTTTCATCTTTATCGTTGACATTAACCACCGACAGCCATGGCCCAGCACCAATCCCTGAGTCACACCATTAGTCACAGGCCTCCATCTGAAGCACAACCTTCCACCACCACCTCACCTTCCGTCCATAATGCCCATTCTCTATCCAGGCCGCTAACACTCCCTGGATCACATGCAAACTAACCTTCCATGATAACCTACCATGCCAAACCTTATAAAATGCCTTGCTGAAACCCATATAGATAACGTCTACAGCTTTGCCCCGTCAACCTTTTTTGTTACACAATCTAAAACTCTATCAGATTCGTGAGGCACCATCTTCCACGTACAAAACCATGTTGAATATCCCTAATCAGCCACTGTAAATATAAATGCATTCATATCTTATCCCTCAGAATATTTTCACAATTCGAATCTCTTCTCTTCTTATTCCACCCTTCTAACCCCACCCCCCTCACCTGTATCCACCTATAACTCTCCAGGTTTTGTCCAGCCTCTTCTCCTTTCCAACTTGCTTCACCCTCCCATTACAATCATTCTGAAGAAGGGTCCTGACCCAAAACGTCATGTTATCCATGTACTCCAGAGATGCTGCCTGACCCACTGAGTTTCTGTAAACCAACATCATGTGTATAAAGGGTACACAAAAGGCTGGAGAAACTCAGCGGGTGCAGCAGCATCTAAGGAGCGAAGGAGATAGACGACGTTTCGGGTCGGGACCCTTCTTCAGACTGGTTAGGGATCAGGGAAACGAGAGATATAGACGGTGATGTGGAGAGATAAAGAACAATGAATGAAAGATATGCAAAAAAGTATTGATGATAAAGGAAACAGGCCATTGTAAGCTGTTTGTAGTGTGAAAATGAGAAGCTAGTGTGACTTGGGTGGGGGAGAGATAGAGAGAGAGGGAATGCCAGGGTCCGAGGGCTGAGGGAGAGGTGGGAAGGGGAGGAGACAGCAAGGGTTAACAGAATTGAGAAAATTCAATGTTTAAGCCCAGAGGATGCAGACTCCCCAAGCGGAATATGAGGTGCTGTTCCTCCAACTTGCGGTGTTGCTCACTCTGGCTGTGGAGGAGGCCCAGGACCGAGAGGTCGAATACGGAATGGGAGGGGGAGTTGAAGTGCTGAGCCACCGGGAGGTCGGGGTGGTTATTGCGGACCGAGCGGAGGTGTTCGGCGAAACGATCGCCAAGCCTCTGCTTGATCTCACCGATATAGATCAGCTGGCATCTGAAGCAACGGATGCAGTAGATGAGGTTGGAGGAGGTGCAGGTGAACCTCTGTCGGACTTGGAAGGACTGCTTGGGTCCCTGAAAGGAGTGGAGGGGGAGGTGAAGGGACAAGTGTAGCATCTCTTGCGGTTGCAAGGGAAAGTGCCCGGGGAAGGGGTGGAGCGGGAGGGAAGGGAAAAATTGACAAGGGAGTTGCGGAGGGAGCGGTCTTTGCGGAAGGCAGACGGGGGGGGGGGGGGAGATGGGAAGATGTGGCGAGTGGAGGGGTCACGTTGGAGGTGGCAAAACTGGCGGAGGACTATGTGTTCTATGTGCCAGCTGGTGGGGTGAAAGGTGAGGACCAGGGGGAATCTGCTCTTGTTGTGAGTGGGGGAATGGGGAGAGAGGACAGTGTTGCGGTGTATCATGTGTATAAAATCATGCGAGGAATAGATCGGGTAGATGCACAGAGTCTCTTGCCCAGAGTAGGTAAATCAAGGACCAGAGGGCATAGGTTTAAGGTGAAGGGGAAAAGATTTAATAGGGAAATGAGGGATAACCTTTTCACATAAAGGGTGGTGGGTGAATGGAACAAGCCGCCAGAGGAGGTAGTTGAGACAGGGACTATCCCAACGTTTAAGAAACAGACAGATACATGGATAGGACAGGTTTGGAGGGATATGGACCAAACGCGGGCAGGTGAGACTAGTGTAGCTGGGACATATTGGCCGTTGTGGGCAAGTTGGGCTGAAGGGCCTGTTTTCCTCACTGCATCACTCTATGACTCTGCAGTTCCATGTATCTACAACAATTGACACTTCAAGTGATGAGAGTTGTAGGGAATCGGAGAGTTTATTATCTTGGTAGTTGAAGTTATGATGTAATTGGTGAAGCTAAGATGATGAGTATGCAAGAAACCAGACTGCACAGGAACATAAATTTCAGTGGGTTGTAGAGCAGGAGGAGATTAGCCACAGGTAAACGATAATGTGATGTGAAAATAAAAAAGGGAGCTTCATAATCAATTAGCTGCCAGTTCAAGTCGAGATATGTCAACAAGATGAGGAGTGTGCGAGTAATAATCCGCCTTGAGAGAATCGGCCACGAGGTTGAAAAGAGGGACCATTACAATGAAAGCAAAGGCCAATGGGTGACTTTGGGAGAACATATCTGCATTTTCTATGTGCAGGAATGTGGCTGTAGGATCAGAGTTTTGAGTCATCTTAAGATCCATCAGTGAATCATGATAAAGATCATGCTTGAATAGTGTGACTAGTGAAAACAATGATCAGACCAGAGCCATGGGTGATGTAATTAATGCTACAATATGTATAGATTTCAAAATATTGGCATATTCACAAAGACTATTAATCCTTTACAAATTGAAGCTGAAAGCTTGCCACTATGCAGTAGACTAATTAATAAACTTCCGTTGTCTTTGTTCCTCAATCCCCATAATTGCAATGCAACAACAACATTTAGAAGAAGAAAATTAATAGTCTGACACTGCAGTGCTATTGTTGCAATTTTACCTTTCTTTATATTGTGAATTCTTCATCCAATTAGGACAAATTTGAAGAATCAATTCAAATGATTTTTGCATAAAATTACTGAGCGCCTAAGGAATTTACTTATTATTTTGCCAATTTGTAAATTGAATGAATCATAAAAGGAGTTGTAAATTAAGGAAGTAATATAGAATTTACATCATGAAGTGTTAACTTTACAGTCGGCTCATCGGCTTTGCTCACAAAGTTGGTGAGTTGTTTAGCAGGGTCAAGTGTTTAGTTGGCCAACTACTGCTTCTGTAAGCAGTAAGTGAAGGGCACTGAATACTCACAACCAAACAGGTGACGCCTTGGCGACCATGTGGCGACAGCCTAGTCACCTAAAAAATGCCCAAAATCCCAAAGGAATAGATCGGGTAGACGCGGAGTCTCTTGCCAAGAGTAAGTGAATCAAGGACCAGAGGGCATAGGTTTAAGGTGAAGGGGAAAAGATTTAATAGGAAAATGAGGGGTAACCTTTTCACGCAAAGGGTGGTGGGTTTATGGATCGAGTTGCCGGAGGAGGTAGTTGAGGCAGGTACTATTGCAATGTTTAAAAAACATTCAGACAGGTACATGGATAGGACATGTTTGGAGGGATTTATGTCAAAGGCAGACAGGTTGGATGTGTTGGTCAGTGTGGGCAATTTGGGCCTGTTTCTACCCTGCATGACTCAATGACTATGATATAGGGTAAGAGGGAAGAGATTTAGAACAGATATGAGATCATTATTTTCAGCTCATTGGCATTCATCAATTAGGGTATTGAGTAAAGATATTGCGATGTTCAGTTACAGTTGTGTAAAACATAGAAACATAGAAAATAGGTGCAAGAATAGGCCATTCGGCACTTCGAGCCTGCACTGCCATTCAATATGATCATGGCTGATCATCCAACTCAGTATTCTGTACCTGCCTTCTCTCCATACCCCCTGATCCCTTTACCCACAAGGGCCACATCTAACTCCCTCTTAAATATAGCCAATGAACTGGCCTCAACTACCTTCTGTGGCAGAGAATTCCACAGATTCACGACTCTCTGTGTGAAAAATAATTTTCTCATCTCGGTCCTAAAAGACTTCCCACTTATCCTTAAACTGTGACCCCTTGTTCTGGGCTTTCCCAACATCGGGAACAATCTTCCTGCATCTAGCCTGTCCAACCCCTTAAGAATTTTGTAAGTCTCTATAAGATCCCCCCTCAATCTTCTAAATTCCAGTGAGTACACGCTGAGTCTATCCAGTCTTTCTTCATATGGAAGTCCTGCCATCCCAGGAATCAGTCTGGTGAACCTTCTCTGTACTCCCTCTATGGCAAGAATGTCTTTCCTCAGATTAGGAGACCAAAACTGTACGCAATACTCCAGGTGTGGCCTCACCAAGACCATGTACAACTGCAGTAGAACCTCCCTGCTCTTGTACTCAAATCCTTTTGCTATGAATGCCAACATACCATTCGCTTTCTTCACTGCCTGCTGCACCTGAGATGTTGGTGAGGCCATGTGTGGAGTATTGTGTTCAATTTTGGGCACCTTGCTATGGGAAAGATGTTATTAAGCTGAAAGGAGTGCAGAGAAGTTTTACGAGGATGTTGCCAGAACTTGAGAGCCTGAGCTACAGGTTGAGGTTGGGCAGATTAGGACTTTATTCCTTGGAGCACAGGTGGATGAGGTGTGATCTTATTGAGGTGTATAAGAACATGAGGGAAATAGGTAGAGATAAATGCACAGAGTACATTTTTACCCAGAGTAAGGGAATCAAGAAGATTTAAGGTGAGAGAGGGAAAATTTAATAGGAATCGGGGGGACAAATTTTCCATACAGAGGTTGGTGGGTAAATGGACTGAGCTGCCCGAGGAGGTAGTTGAGGCAGATACAATGTATATGGAATGAGCTGACAGAGGGTGTAGTTGAGGCAGATACTACAATAACATTTAAAAGACACCTGGATGGGTACATGCGAGGGAAAGATTTAGAGAGATATGGGCTAAACACAGGCAGGTGAGACTACTGTCGATAGGGCATCTTGGGCAAGTGAGCTCAAGGGTCTGTTTCTGTGCTAAATAACATTATGCAGTAAATCAAAAGTGGCACGAGAGAAAGGGATTAATATTGGCAATGATAAGCTGACTGTGACAGGAAAGGATAGTGAGCGTAAACCTAAATAAATGAACAGAAACAATAGAAGTTATAAAAATAAACAAAGCTAAAGACACTTTTTCTGAAATTAAGTAGCGTTTTAAATATGACAACTGAACAAAATTAATAGGTAGGGTCAGATGGCCAATTGAGAGCTAGGGCTACAAGTTAAAATAGATATGGAACTGAACATTGAGGGTGCATGACAATTGGAAAGGATAGGAAGTTAGAGGAATAGCTGTGTTGATGATGGATGGTCTTGATGTGATAATGAGGGATGGATGACCTTAGTTCAGGATGTAGGACTGGTTTGGGTGAAGATTATTACCACAGGTAATAACTAATGGGTGTGGTGCACAGGTCCCTTGACAGTAAGAAGAGGTGGGATTGAGTAGCAGAAAGGTGCAGTTATAATCATGGTGAGGTTTGTTTTACATATAGACTGAAGCAAATCAGGTGGAGGAAGCAAGCCTAAATCAAGAGTGTTAAATTGTCACACTCTCAGGAGCAGATCAATACAATTCTTGCTTGCTTCAGCTTTACAGGCACATTAACGCAGCAACACAACTAAATATACAATAATCAATAATACAATAAATTATCAACAATACTAGGTAATCACACCGTAATAGTGCAAGCCAAAGCATGTGGTGCAACTTGGATGGTGCTGTCTGGTTCAAAATTCTGATGGATGATGGGGGAAAGTACTATTTTTGAACCTGGAGGTTCTAAGGATCCTGTACCACGTTCCTCTTCGCAGCAGTCAGATAAGAGCATGGCCAGGAAGGTGTGATTCTTTGATATCAGCTGCCTTTTTGGGGTAGTGTTTGCTGTAGATCCCTTCGATGGTGGGACGGTCAATACCCATGATGGACCAGGCAATGTCCTCCAAGTTCTGCAGCCTGCTTTGTTCCTGGGATTCGCGTTATCGAAGCAGGCCGTGATGCAACCAGTTGGTATGCGCTCTGCTGTACACCTGCAGAGTATTTAGCGACATCCCGAATCACCTCAAACCTCCGAGGAAGTAAAAGTGTTGATGAACTTTCTTTGTGATTGCATCCACGTGCACTCAGAAATCAGTGAGGAATTGATCAGTGAGGAGAACATCACATTCTGGAAATAACCAGAAAGAGTAGGCTATACCATAACTGAGCAAAACGCAAAGTGCTGGAGTAATTCTGCACATCAGGCAGCATCTGTGGAGGGAATGGATAGATGACGTTTCCAGTTCCTTCAGCCAGTTCTCCTCATACACACCTCTTGACCACGGAGCCATGGATACCACTCAAAACGACTATAACTATCCTTGTGCAATAAGTTAGGATTAATTAATAACTGAAGTGAAAATACAGTGATCATGAAGCTTAAAAAAGAACAGTGACAATGGCATAAAAAACATACCTAGATAAACGAACAGGCAAGTTAGATTGTGTAGAAAGGAATTGCAGATCATGGTTTATACTGAAGATAGACACAAAGTGCTGGTGTAACTGTGCGGGTTAGGTGGCATCTCTGGGGATGCTGTTTCACCAGGCAGGTTAGATTGAGAGCTATATGCAGGGCAAAGATTTAAGGGGATCTTCTGGAATGCACAGTATATGCACTTCAACAGTAAAGAGAAAAAAATCAAACAGAGGATCCACCATCCTTGGTTAATTAAATTTGTTGAAGATGATAACAAGCTTAAACCATCCTTAGTTAACTAAAGAAGTTAAGGATGGTAGCAAACTTAAAAATTGGAGAAGCAGAACATGCAGGAAATGCCCAGCAGACTAAACACCATCTATGGAAAGAGATGCAGATGAAAAAGTTTTAAGACTGAGAAACTTTCTTAAAACCCTGTAAAGATAGCTAACTGGTTAGAAGATTGGACATCAACATACGATAAAAGCAATGAATGATTAATTGATTAAAAGGGAAAAAATAGACCATGTGATAATACTAACAGATCCTGAAAAAGTTCACAAAGTGATCATAAATCATAATGGAAAATAAACAAACAGCAGATGTATTAAATGGGTATTTTGCATCAGGGTTTACTAAAGAAGAAAGTAACATCTTAGAAATAGCTAAGTAACATCTTAGAAATGGAAGGATGCAAGAAGATTAAAGAATGTGTACAAGTTAGCAATGCATGTTCGTGGGTTGATCATCAAACATTGTTTTCCTATGAAGATGCTGAATTTCATCAGTATTGACTGCAGGTCGGGGAATCTCAAATATGGGAAATGGTCCTAATTTTCTAGGATTATCATGACATTTATTCTTGGAAGGCTGAGGGTCTGGGAGCATGTTGGGCGATCTTCGCTTTGTAGATATTAAGGTTATATTCATTCAGGGATATCCATCACTGAATGTCGTTGACTTGGAATTTGTCCTCCAAATATGTGTACATGCAGGTGTCATTTGCGTGCCATAGTGTGATGACAGAAATTGAAATAACCTTCGTCCCTGAACTGTGCTGTTTGAATGGTCTCCTATTAGTCCAGAGGATTAGCTCTACTCCAGTGCACAGCTTGTTTGGAAGCAAGTAAGATTGCGAAATGTAGTTGGTGCTGGGGAAGGGAAAGGCTTGCTCGGGTTTGCTTGACCTGACTTTGCAGAAAATTTGATCGGTTGTGAACTTTTTCATTAAAGTCACTGCTTGTATGGTATAAAAATCAAGCTTAAATACGTCTTTGCATAAATGGAAACAGAATCACTTTGTGACGGAAGAAGGAAACTCGTGCAGATATTTTTATTGAAGAATTTATAGTGGACCTTTTTCCCAGGGTGGTCATGTCTAATACTAAAGGCATAGCCATAAGGTGAGAGGGGGAAAGTTTAGTGCAATGTGCAGGACATTTTTTACACAAATAGAGGTAGGTGCCTGGAACAAATTGCCAGGGGTGGTGGTGGACGCAGATATGATAGTGGCATTTAAGAGGCTTTTAGATAGGCACTTGTGGGGAAGAGAGTGATGTGGGTCCTGTTCTGGCAGATTAGATCAATTTATCTTGGCATCTTATTCGGCACAAACATTGTGGGCCGAAGTGCCTATCCCTGTGATGTAGTGTTCTAAGTTAAATACTGTTATTAAAGTCAATCACTTTGGATTTTAGAACAAAGTTCCAAATTTGCAATTTATCAAGGAAGTAATTTGTGGAATAACTGATCTGACAAGCAACTGATCTTAAGATAAGATCCTTTTACGAGGATGTTACCAGGATTAGACGGTCTGGGCTGTAGGGAGAGGTTGAGTAGTTTGGGACTTTATTCCTTGGAGCGCAGGAGGATGATGGGTGATCTTACAGAGGTGTATAAAATCATGCGGGGAATAGATCATGTAGATGCACTGAGTCTCTTGCCCAGAATAGGACAAGAGGACATAGTTTTAAGGTGAAGGGGAAAAGATTTAATAGGAATCTGAGGGGTAACTTTTTCACACAAAAAGTATGGAACAAGCTGTCAGGGGAGGTAGATGAGGCACGGGCTATCCCAACATTTAAGACAAAGTTAGACAGGTACATGGATAGGACTGGTTTGGAGGGATATGGGCCAAACGTGGGTAGGTGGGACTAGTGTAGCTGGGACATATTGGCTCGTTTGGGCAAGTTGGGCCAAAGGGCCTGTTTCCACGATTATGACTGTATCAATGAAAATAGGTAAAAATGAATGTTGAAAATGAGAAATAAAACAGAAAATGCTGGAAAGAAACAGATTTATGGGGATCAGTGACAATTGAATATAGATTTTCACGCAGTCTTGATACTGGTGCCCCAGATAAGTGTAAACACGTCAGTTCTTTTGCTGTCATTTGATGAGTCTATTGAATTTCAGATGTAGGCATGTATAACCCATATTTAACCTTTAATTTAGCAAAGTAGATGCAAGGTAATTAGGATAAACAGATGGAACGCAGTATGAAAGTACTGGGGATCAAAACACATATAGCACGAAGATACCTCTTGGATGCATTAATTTAGAATACCTGCATAGAAGGAGACCATTTGGCCCATCAAGCATATCCCATCTCTTTATACAGTAACCCACTCCGTCCCTTCATCTATCCATGTAGCCCAGGCCAGTTTGCCAATTTGTTTTATTTTTTAAAATTTTTTTTTTTGTGATATTTTTTTATTTGAAGTAAACCGTTTACAATGTATAGCTTACTTTATAAACTAACACCTTTATAAAACATTACTACAAATAACATATCAATACTTAATATCTTCTATTTTTTGGAAATAAAGAAAAAGATATATAAAAGAGAAAAGAAAAAAAAAGTAAATAAAAAGGAATAAAAAATTCTTCCCACATACTTCAACCATAAAAAAAAAGAAAATTTGAAAAACAAAAATATTACATATATATAAACAAAAACTAAAGTCATTATACGAAATACTATTTCATTCAGAAATATCTCTAATAAATGCACAATAATATCAAATATAAGTAAGTTATTCGCATCGGATCCGTAGGGTGTCCGTCGAGCCGTGATTCCAAGAATAGCTACTTCTCTAAATACTGTATATATGGAGACCATATCGATTCAAAAGAATTATACCTGTTCAAAAGGACAAATCTGATTCTTTCCAAATTCAACGTCTCCAACATCTCTGCTTTCCACATTTTAATTGTTGGGGATAATGTTCCCTTCCAAAATTTAAGTATCATTTTTTTCCCTATTATTAAACAGTAATCAAAAAAATTTCTTTGATTAACTGTGAGTACCAAATTTGGCTTCGGGATTCCAAATATTATGAATTTTGGGTCTGGGTCGAGTTCAACCTTAAGAACTTCCGAAATAACTTTAAAAATTTCAATCCAATAATAATTCAACCGTGGACACGTTACCAAACTATGTATTAAATTTGCTTCAAGATTCTTACATTTATCACAAATAGAGGAGAGACTAGGAAAGATACTTTTTAATTTGGTTTTCGAGTAGTGTAATCTATATATAACTTTAAATTGTATCAATGTGTGTCTGGCATTCAAAGAACACCAATGTATTCTTTGTAAGCATTCTTCCCAAGTTTCTTTTGTTATAGGTAATCCAATTTCATTTTCCCATGCTTGACGATATGTTTCAGTTGTTGGGTTCTCTTTATCTAAAATAATATTGTATATATAAGCTATAAGCTTATCCGTATTTGGATGTAAATTAAACAGCTCATCTAATAAGCCTGGTTCTTTTTTTTTTATAGTCTTGTGTGTTACATTTAATAAAATCTCTAATTTGTAAATACCTAAAATGGTGTTGTGAAGGTAATCCAAAAATATCTTGTAACTCTTCAAATAATAAAAATTTTCCATTTCTATAAAGGTGTCCTATCCTTTTAATTCCTGAATCCTCCCACAGTCTAAACCCCGCATCTAAGATTGAGGGTTTAAACAGTGGGTTATTCCTAATTGGTAACCTAAAAGAAAGATTATCCAGATATAGGGTCTTAACTATCTGTTTCCAAATACGCCTATTATTATGAATTATAGGGTTGTCCCTATAAGTCTTTTTTTGTACTTCCTTTGGTGCGAAAATAATCGACTCTATATTGAAAGGTAAACAGTCTTCCTTTTCCATTTTTAACCACATTGGTTCAACATCCATATTTACCCATCAAAAATTCATATTCTTAATCTGGACTGCCCAAAAGTAGTATAGAAAATTTGGAAGTGCCAGCCCTCCATTTATCTTAGACTTACATAAGTGTTTTTTACTTATTCTATGACTTTTGTAATCCCAGACAAAATTATTAACTATAGTATCAATTTTTTTTAAAAAACTTTTTGGGAGAAAAAAAGGAATTGCCTGAAATAAATATAACAATTGTGGTAAAAAAATCATCTTTATAGCATTAATCCTACCGATCATAGATATAGGGAGTGTTTTCCAATATGAAATGTTTTTTTTTAAGTTTCTCTAATAATTGATAATAATTAGCTTTAATTAATAATTTGCCAATTTTAATTTGAAATCTTTATTCATCTCTAATTCCACCATCCTCATGGACAATAAGTCCAAAGCCATTATTTGCCACTGTATAAGAAATAAATGTTCATGTTTCCACTGTATTTCTTGCTTAAAATTGTCTGTTAAAATTGTCTAATCCAAACAGCTTTTCTTTCTCTACCTTAAATAATCATGAGGTTACACATCTCTATTAAGTTTTCCCTTATTTTCCTCTGCTCCAAGCTGAATACTTAACCTTGTAGATAAAATCCCTCATTCCGGGAATCATACAGACAACACTCCTTTCCATCCCTCAAGAACTTTAATATTGTTCATTAAGAGTATGTTCGGAGCTTGTTGCAAAGTTCCAGTTGTAACCTGGCCAGATCTTAATTAAGATTTAGTTTAACCTCTGCCATTTGTACTCTAACTCTATTTATTAAATCTAAGACCTGAACTGCTCGTATATCCTCCAACACCCTCCTCCACTCACCTCATACTGCACAACCCAGGACCCTGTATTCCTATATGCACTTTAGCATTCTGCCTCGTCCCATCTCTTCTGTCATAGTGGATCGCTTCATACTATGTATGTATTAATTCCTTCCTTCCACCCGTCTGCTCACCACATTACCTTATTTCTGTTGCGGTTGACTGGCATCATCCACGCTATTTGCCATACCACTTAATTGTACATACAGATCAACTACTATAATTTAAGTGAAATTGAATAACCATGTTTCGACTGAGTTCTACAGTTCTATTTTTGTGTGTGTGTGAGAGAATTTAAAATAAACATGAATTGTGACTATCGAACTGCAAAATACTCACTGCTCGTTTTCATACAGCTGTTGCCAGCTTGAATATTGTTCACTTCCGATATAATGTTTACTGAAGTTGTTTGCTGCTATTTTAAAATCATATCTTCTCTCTGCCGCCTGCATTCCCAGAAAGTGATATTTTGGTTGTATGCCAAGACATTGTGTAATATTAATATTTAACTGATGTTAATGAGGATGTAATTCAACAGTTAATCTGCATTAAATATTTTTATTATACTGGTCCTGATAAAATTTCAGCAATGATTCTTCTAGTTCACTAATGGTCTAGGCATGCAAACTGTTGCTGAAGAACATACAGGAACGTGGGGAAAGAAAGGGAAGAGGAGAATTCAATCATGAAGAAATTGATCTTCCTGTGCTACCTGTTTACGATGGTTACAACAGAGGCCATTGGATACACTATGACGTGTGTCAGTAATCCTGGCGATGAACCATTATGTTGTTTGATGACGTGACAAATGAAAGTATTTTCTTTCCTCCAACACTGTGTGGCTCTCTACCATGCTGGGAAATATATGTACTATATATCAGAATGTTAGGACCCCAATAAGATATACTGTGAATGAGCATCAAGATTGATATAATTTATGGTTGATCATAAAATGCTGCAGTGCATGTCAGTGCTTTGGTAGAATTAATCAACTACTGTAATCCCTCTCCCATCTTCTTTTACCATTACCTTGGCTTTCATCTAATTATCTTTTGAAGTATACTTTTGAATCTTTCCAAGACGGATTCAGACGGTGAATTTTGCAACACATCCCCATGTATAAAGAATGATCATAAATTACTTTATACTGTGGTTTGTGATAAACCCCCTTGAGAGCTCTCTGACTTAGTACACTCTTTATAAACATACAAAGCCTTTGTTCCTGTGTGTGTTCATCTTATTTTACACCGATCTGTAATGGATCTGCAAATAGCTTTTTGGTTGATGAGTTTTTTGAAAGTATTGTGCAATTTTAAAAGAAGCATTTTGAACATATGCTTTTAATTAAATTGAATAACTTACTTAATTGTTGCTTTGAAATTACTGATTAATTTAAGAATGCTTATATCTGGCTTCCAGTTGAACCTATTATTTTGTCAAATATCGCAGATTTGATTAAATTAAAATTTGATAATTTTAAGTAAATACGTTTTGATATTTTACAAATAATGCATTTACTGCATTCTTTCCCACTAACAATTATTCAGTGGTGTTAAATTACAGATAGCACTTTTTAATAAAACTTTTAGTTAGTTTTTAGTTCTAGTTTTAGAGATACAGAATGGAAACAGGCCTTTCAGCCCACTGAGTCCGTGTTGATCAACAATCACAAATACGATAGTTCTATCCTACACATGATGGACAATTTGCATAAGCCAATTAACCTACAAACCTGCACATCTTTGTAATGTGGAAGGAAACTGGAGCACCCAGAGCAAACCCAGTTGGTCTCAGTGAGAATGTACATTCAGGCTGCACCCTTAGTCAGGATTGAACCTGGATCTCTGGTGCTGTAAGGTTGCAACTCTAGTGCTGTGCCACTTATAGTATACTGTGCCACCTGGTTATAAGCATTAAGTAACCATGATCTTGTCAGTACCTCATAACAAATAATGTATAAAAGGAACTGGTAATTCGGTAGAACAGCGTCATTTCTCAAAAACCCTGACCACTTATCAACTTCAATATCATAACTCCTGTGTTCATTGCGGGATATTCACAAATATTGGAAAATGGAAATTAAAATTAAAAATATTGGAAACACTTGGTAGTATGTGCTGACAGAGGAGCACAAGATTAATGTTTCTGCTCCATGACCTTTTGTCAGCATTGGAAAATGTTAGAGAGCATTTAAAAAGTGAGGAAAAAGAGGTGACAGGATGGAGGGCAAAATAAATATTAAATAACAGAATTGATGCTTCAAGATACCAGTGCGTGTTTGTAAGTGAAATTGAAGAAAAAATAAATCTATGTGAGGTCTATGTGAATGATTTCAGCAGATGTATAAGGGCGGCATGGTGGCACAGCGGTAGAGTTGCTGCCTTAAGGGCCTGTCCCACCAGCATGCAACTCTATCCGATTAGCGCGACCTAACGTGGTCGCTTGAGCCGTCCGGCGTCGCGGGGCCGGTCCCACTTTGATCGCCGGAGCCATGCGGAATTGTGCGGAGTTCGTCCCGACACCGCGCGGGGCTCCGAAAAACCGACTATGTCCAAAAATTCCGCACGGCAACGGCTTGTCGGCTCGCAGTCGCCTCTATATTTACACACACTCCCCGACATCGTGCCTCCGTGAACCTATTTGTAAGTGCCTCCATGACCCTCTATGTGTGTGGCTCCGTGGCCCTGTGTGTGTGTGTGCCTCGGTGCCCCTCTCTGTGTGCCCCTCTGTCCTGGCGAACTTACCTTGGATTTTGCTCCAAGTTCGCCTCAATTTGCGCCGCGTTGCGCCACTCACCCGACCTCCGCGCGGCCCCTGCTGCCGGTTTGGTTGCACTTGCCGCATGCAGGCGCATGCTGGTGGGAACGGCCCTGTGTAGGGGATCACCCGACCTCCGCGCGGCCCCCGCTGCCGGTTTGATCACGTTCATTGCATAGAGTTGCATGCTGGTGGGACAGGCCCTTTACAGCACCAGGGACCCGGGTTCGATCCTGACTGAAGGTGCTGCCCGTACGGAGTTTGTACATTCTTCCTGTGACCGCATGGATTTTCTCCGGCTAATCTGGTTTCCTCACACACTGCTGTATTTCTAAACTTTAAACTAGAGGATGCAAGGCTCACTCAGTTATATGGGAACCCCCTCTCCATTCCCAGCTGTTGTGATTCATCTGTTATGGATGCCTACTCTCTGAGAGCCAATGGATGATGCTTAAGTTCTGTATCTATTAAATCAATGTTAAGGCCAGAAGCCAGGAAAGCACCTTATAGAAAATGTAGGTGTACTTGCTCTGGTTGATGTAGACATTTATCAGAACATTATGGGAAGCTGAAAATGAACATATCAGAGTGGGATTGAAAGGAAGAGGCAAGTGAGTGATTTGTGGAAGCAATGTTAGCGGAGTTATTGTATCTGACGTATGTTGTACCTTTACTAGAAGCTATTTAAATGTGACATTCTGTCAGTTTTGCTGAAAGATCATCAATTTAATAATTTGACTTCCTCTTTGTACAGTTGTTGCCTGACCTGCTGAGTATTTCTAGTATATACTGTTTCTATCTCTCATGCCTGTCCATCTTTCACTTCACTAATACCAAATGATGAGTATTTCCAGTGTTCCCTGTTTTTATTTCAGAGTTTACAGCATCTGCAGTATGTTATTAATGTGCTCAATCTCAGTACCATGTTGTGATGAAAGTCTGTCTGGACTTGCATATTCAAGTCCTGCCCTGTGTTTGATTTTCCTTTGTCTTCTGGCTTGGAGGTGAACTCTACTAGCCAGCCATAGGTTAATTAACATTTGGTGTAATACTATTTTATCTGCGTTATTTGTGCAAATGAGCAAACACCATTGATTCTAAACACTTTCAAATCATGTTCATAAGTCATAGGAGCGGAATTAGGTAATTTGGCCCATCGAGTCTACTCCACCCATCAATCATGGCCAATCTATCTTTCCTTCTCAACCCCATTCTCCTGCCTTCTCCCCATAACCATTGACATCCTTGCTAATCAAGAATCTGTCAAACTGTGCTTTAAAATGACCTAATGACGGTCTCCACAGCCATCTGGGGCAATGACTTCACACAGATTCGCCGCCCTCTGATTAAAGAAATTCCTCCCTATTTCGATTCTAACGATGCACCCAATATTAAATATAGAATTGCTTAGCTTTGAAATTTTAGGAAGGTTTGTTTGTATTTGTTTACTGAGTGAACAAGTTTTTTTAATTGATTTGTTTGTGCCCCATTAATATTTCCTGCTTTTATTATGAAATGATATCTTGCCACATCTAAGGGAAGGAAAACATTACAAATGCATGCCACACATAGCTGTGTGATTGATAGATTAATAGAAGGAGAAAAATCTGTCATTCTGCCTGTACCTGTTTGTAAAGTGCCTGCTCTGCAGATTTTTGATTTTATTTTTGGGAACGTGTGTGTCAAAAAATGACATGCACCGTGACCTTGTTGCCTGAATGATGCAGAACTTCTGAGCAGAAGGCTGTTTCCAGTAACGCTGAAGGGATTTCTGAGGACTAACTAAAAGCAACACTCTTCGTTGGTTTGACCCCAAATTACTTTTGAACACCTGTTCATAATGCGCGGAATAGAACTAGTAATTTGTCTGTCGGTTATATTGTGCATCTTTAAAAGGCCACTCAATATTCCCCTCAAAGATGCCCCTCAATCCTTCATTTTTATCAAGCCAAAGTGAAAAGCTGAATCTCTTTTATTTTTAATAATCCATCTTTTCAAATATAAATTATTTTGGATATAATATGAGTTGAAAAGGATAATATTTAATTTTTGAAGAAATCTCACCAACCTCAGATTTAAAAAAGCCAAAGAAGCAAGAAAAATATAGCAATGCTAATGTCTGTTCAGTATCCACTTGGCACAGATTATACTTCAGTAAACACAGTACAAACTTGCTGTGCTGCAGTTTCCTATTCCTGGTGCAGTCTGGCACTAAATCAGTATTTAAAATTGACCATTAATTTATCCAATAAATTGTGAATTTAAGGACTAAGAAATGGTTTGAAATATTTACATTTATTCTGGTGGCAAGAGTAAGCGATGTTTAATTAAATTGTAAGCAGACAGTATTTCCCTTTAAATTTAAGGGCTTTCTTCTTCAAGACCACGTAAATAATATTTATATTTTGATATGAGGTCTGACATTTCAATAATACATGCAAGGTTACATTTTTCAACATTGATCATGTTCTGATGCCTTGGCACGTGCTCTTTTATAGCTTTCAGTAACCCTATTGAAAGCCCACTGTCAAAGTTTCAATTCTCGATATATGTTGCATGTTAAATTAATTCCAGAAATTATCTTCAGTTTAGTTTACTAATAAGGTGCGGTAATAAGCCCTTCGGCCCACCCAGTCAACAGTGTCCAGCGATCACCGCACATTAACATTATCCTAGGGACAATTTACAATTGGGGACAATTTACTATTATGCCATGCCAATTAGCCTACAAATCAGTATGTCTTTGGAGTGTGGGAGGAAAACTGAGTTTCTTGAGAAAACCCACGCAGTTTTCGGGGAGAATGCACAAACTCCTTACAGACAAGCACCCGTAGTCATAATCTCTCCCCCCCCCCCCCTCCCCCCAACTAAGATAGGTAAGTTGGCTTTGACGAACATGCTATGCAGTGGAATCATGCCGCTGCTTTCTCAGTGGGATGATGTTTAAGGACTCTCTGCATTCCCTGCTGATAAGTAATTTATGCTACCATGCACCTGAGTGCAATGGTTAATCCCCTGCAGTGTCAACAGGTGAGGTCAAGACCAAGTGTTGTCTTCACTAGGTGTAAGGGTGGAGGACAAGTTTTAATGATACTTCAATGATACTTTATTGTCACATGTGCATTGATACAGTGGAATGCTTTGTTTTGCATGTAATCTGGCTACAATGATAAAGTTCAGCTCCAATTTAAATTAGATTAATTTATTTTTATGTGTAAAATAAATTCTGCAATAAATGACTGTATCCACATTTATAATGGAAACTACTTCAGTAAAATTCACAAAATCCAGCCAGAAACATACAACTATAAAAGCATAAAATACCTTGACTGGAATACAGTTTTTAATTGACATTGCCGTTAATATCTGTAAACAAGGGGTTAGATATTATCTTTGAAAATAAATTCTCTCGCACGCTTTGGTTTCTACTTGGTGTGCCCTCATCACAAAGTGCAGCTGTATTTAAATATGAAAAACATGGCAGGAGCTTTGTTTGACATTTGAAAGGATGAAAGGTCAGTGGGTAGCATGCGAGTACTTGTGGCATTTTGGTTCTGACATCCTGGATATAATTTGATTGTGAGGAAACCAATACTCCTCCTGGAGGAACTGGAGCATGTAGTCGAATCTGGTACTCCAGGGCTCTACTGTGTGTGTGCCACATTGCTGGAGTTTCACCTGTCAGCCATTATTGACCAATTTCCCTTCTGGGATAAATAAAGTTCTATCGTATTACACCTGACCTTCATTTGGATCCTCGGGTGGTGCTGCATTGAAGATAAAGTGAGTCATCCCTCACGATCAGCACAAAAAATACTGATTATCTGGTAATTATCTCATTGTTCTTTGTAAGAGCATGCTGTGACTAAATTGACCATTGAATTTCCCACATTACAATGGCTACATTTTGGCTGTAAAGTAAGGATGTCTTGAGATCATAAGTGCATAAATCCATACCTCCCGAATTACACCAGCAATAATACTTGAGATTCGTAGTGAAACATTTTGACCTGAGGACATTAAATGTTATGAATTAATATATAGCTTATTTCTATTACTTTACGCTTTCTCACAATTATCTTTATTTTTGTTTTCAGTCATTAGGAAGGCAAAGAGTATGTTGTGTTTTATTGTAAGATGATTCAAGTTAAAGTAGTAAATATATTGAAATTAATTATAACCCTGATGAGGTCGCATCTGTAATATTGGTCAGTGGTCTTAAGCCTCGATTGCAGTCTTCCAATAGAGCAGCACAGTGGTGCAGCAGGTAGAGCTGCTGGCTTGTGGTTTAATGACCCAAGTTCAATCCTGCTTCTAGGATGGTTTGTGTAGAGTTTGCACGTCTGTCTTTGATTGCCTAGGTTTTCCTTGGGTTTTCCAGTTTCCTCTCATGCTCAAGTCATGCTGGTTGCCAGGTTACTTGGCTATTGTAAATTACTCCCAGTGGAGGCAGGTGGTGAAAGAACCAGTGAGTTAATGGGTTTGTGAGAGAGAACAGGTTACCAGGAAATAATTGATGAAAGGAATTGGTGAAATAGCTCTGATAGCCTGATTAACATGGCAGGCTGATTATTTCATTCTTCCTCTCTGCCTCATCCTTTCATTCTTCCTCTCTGACATCCTGGAAACCAACCCAGTGAACCATTGTTGCACACCTATTGCATGAAACAAGAGTGCAACAGGGATTCACCAGATTGTCGAGCGCAATGAGGCTAAGCAGACTGGTCCTATACCCATACGAATGTAGAACGAACAAATAGAGGGTCATTCAAGAGGGTGAACGATAGGTATTTGAACGATGGGAATATGAGGATTGTGCAAATAAGTAGCACTGCAGTAGAAGATAAGCTATAATTTTATTGAGTGGCTGAGCAGGCATATGAATGACCAACTCAAACAGCATAGAAACAGGCCCTTCGGCCCATTTTGTGCAAGCTGACCAAGATGCTCCAACTATGCTAAACCTACCTATCTGCATTTAGCCCACTTTCCTGTTAACCTTTCCGGTCCCTGTACCTGACCAAGTGTCTTGTAGATGTTGTGATAGTACCTGCTTCAACTATCCCCTCTGGTACCTAGTTCCGTATACCCGGTTTCTAATTCTTAGTCTTGTATGCTTTTCTTTCCTCGATAAAGCTGATTTGCCCCTCCTTATAATGTTATGGAACAGCCAGTTCCAACAGCTTCCATTTTAAAAAATGAAACAAAAACATTTAAAACTTTTGGGAAAATGGGAAAATTGTGACACAAAAATATTTGGTTTGTGTCTATTGGTCCTTCTTATTTCCAGTGGAGGAATGAGCTGAGCATAACTGGATTAAACCAGATATGGGTCTCACACTGCTGGGAGGTACTGTGTAGTCCAAAGGTGCTAAAAGAGAAGTAATCTTTAAAATAAATCTGATTTGTTTTTGTGGTCTTGAGATTGGAATGGATATCATATTTTCCCCTTCAATGGACAGTGGCGTTCTGCAGACTTTCATGTAAATGTGATTTCCTACATTGGATTAGAGCTTGATTGATATTATTTCAAATTCAGGAACTCGCTTGTAGATCTTAAGTTTTTCTTCAAGTAGGAACTGCAGATGCTGGTCATAACAAAGATAGACACAAAATGTTGGAGTCAGGCAGCATCTCTGGAGAGAAGGAATGGGTGATGTCTCGGGTTGAGACCCTTCTACAGAGTGAGAGTCGGGAGAGGGGAACTGAGATATGGAAGTGTACAATGAGAATGTACGGTTTGGTGGGTCAGTCGAGGAGAAACAAAAGGTGTTTGGATATCGATGAATATGAGGATGAAGAAATAAAAGCAGTGTTTCATTTAGAAGTGAAGTTGACTTGATCTTTGTTGAAAGTAAAAACAAAACCTGTGGGTTTGGAAATGTGAAATAAATACAAGATGCTGGAGATCGTCGGGGACTTTCATCAGCCTTTTGTTACATTTGTCATTTCCCAACTGTGATGGATGCACCATTATTGTATTATTGACAATACAGGCAGCTTTACAGGAAGCTCCCTTCAAAAATATATTTATGTAGCTCCGATGTTTAAGTAGTCCATGTGTAGGTACTTTTACCTGCTGCATTGTGATGTTTGTGGGAGGAAGAACATTTTATCTTCACGCATATAATGCAAAAAGCAGGTTTTGATCAATATTCACAGAACAGTTTGGATTTTGATTAGTGTATTTTAGAATTGACATTTAATCCAGACTGGCTGAGATGAAAGAGGTTCTGCAGGATGTCCTTCTTTTCTAACTACAAATTGCTATGTTTAATTTTGTGGATCATGGCTCTGCACGGGGCCGTGGGTTTGTCAGAAAGCTCCATGACGTATTCAGAATTTAGAAGCTCCTATTCTCTTTGTGGTTTTAATCCCATGGTACTGAATTGCTCAATTCTACTTGCATTGGATCAAGTAATCAAGAGGATTTCATAAGATGTAAATAAATATAAGTTATGACGTTAATTTAGTACCAGAGTGTTCAATCATAGCATTTCACCTGTACAGAGATGCTGCAAGGTCACTATTTTAACTTTGATATCAATATTACTTTACAGCGGAAGGAGGAAATTTAAAAAAAATCACCATTACTGTCTACCAGAACTTATACGTTTAATAATAGGAGGCCATTTGGTCCTTTGGGTCCTTGTTGGGTCCCATGGGAGAAATCTGATCAGTTTCATTTTCCTTATTATTACTGCGTACCCTGTGTCCTTCAACTTCCTTTTGATTTTTTTTTTGCCATTAATGTATAGTAGTGAATAACATAGTAGGCAATCAATCTACCAGCACACTCTTTAGCAGTGAATCAGCTAAAGAATTCCATGCAGTTGCAGAGAAAATGTGCAAAATCAACCTCGACTGCACCAAAGATCAGGATTCAACTTGCGTATTAGTGTGCAACTGTTTTGCCCATCATTTTTTGTTTTCTTTCCAGTAATGATAAAATCTCTGATTAAAACCTATAGGGCAGCACAGTCGCACAGCTGGTAGAGCTACTGCCTCACAGCTATAGAGACCCAGGTTCAATCCTGACCTTGGGTACTGTCTGCGTGGATCTTGTACATTCTCACATTCCGAGATGAGAAGGAATTTTTTCACACAGAGAGTGGTGGGTCTCTGGAACTCCCTGCCACAGAGGGTAGTTGAGGCCAGTTCATTGGCTATATTTAAGAGGGAGTTAGATGTGGCACTTGTGGCTAAAGGGATCAGGGGGTATGGAGAGAAGGCAGGTACGGGATACTGAGTAGGATGATCAGCCATGATCATATTGAATGGCGGTGCAGGCTCGAAGGGCCGAATGGTCTACTCCTGCACCTAATTTCTATGTTTCACTGTACTGACAAGTGGGTGTTTCCTCCGGTTGCTCAGCTTTCCTCCCGCATCCCAAAGATGTGCAGGTTAATTGTGAAAGTGAGGTAACGGAACTGGTGGGAATGGTTGATCAATGGTTAGCATGGACGCAGTGGACTGAAAGGCCTGTTTCCATACTGTATCTCTAAACTAAACTAAAGGAGATTCAAGGTATTAGACCACGCCTTGTGGCTTTCTAGGAGAAGGGGCAAATTCAAATTGGGCTGCTGGTCTTTGGGGAATGATCATGAGGCAGATCTGTCCAGAATTTAATGTTGCAACTATGGCCCTTTAACCCCTAGAAATGTTTTGTAAAGGATTTTATTTTACTAGTGAAACACGTGTGTGCTCTATGCATTTTGTCAAAAATGTCATGGCAATTGTCATTTGTAATGAAAGCCAGGTCCCAATTCCAGCAAATAATTGTTTTTTTTATTGTAACCCATTATAAAATACTAGGATTGAAAGGATTACACTATTATTAAGGCATGTCATGGACTTCCTGAAGAAGGAATCACAATGTAATGCTGGACTAACGTAGAACAAAGGGACCATTTTGATCTTCACACTAAAAGAACTATCCATTTAATCCAATTCCCCATCCTTTGGTATGCACACAAAAAGCCACTATTTCTTTCTCACGACATGACAGAAGTAAGATGAGATGGATGTTGGATATAATGCATAGGGATCGGGGGAAAAAAGGCTGGTGAATCGGAAATGGGGGCAGATGGGAAATGAGAATAAAGGTGTACAGGGAAAGAGGGGATATAGTAGAACAAGAGGAAGAGTGTAGAGAAGAAAAGAACGAACAAAGACAAAACTGTTGATTTAATATCAGTTAATCTACTAACGTAAACTGAGCATGTGGACAAGTATGAGCGGATCAAAGAGAATTGAATATGAAGAAAGACATAAAAAGCTGGAGTAAATGTGACGTTTCGGGTCGAGAACCTTCTTCAGACCTGACCCGAAATGTCACCTATTCCTTTTCTCCAGGGATGCTGTCTGACCCGCAGAGTTACTCCAGCTTTTTCTGTCTATCTTCGGTTTAAGTCAGCATCTTCAGTTCCTTCCGAAACAGAATTGAATATGGTTGGAAATGAGAAGCAGAGTAGAGAGGGAGGAAATAAAGTCTGAGAATCACTGAATCACAGTGCTGTCCGTTGAGCTATACTTGGTGGCAGCTTCTCATTACATATTTGAAAGAATGAAGGGTTTGTGGATAGGAGAC
Source organism: Raja brachyura (assembly GCA_963514005.1). The sequence continues at coordinate 5,660,589 of OY740810.1, forward strand.
ACCAGGTTTAAGTAGGAAGTTGCAAAGCAACATAAACATAAACTGTGCTAGTTCTTTGCTGGCATTTTGATGCAAGGGCAAGTAAGTTTGGATTTCCATGTATCCGCGCACAAAAGTGGAATTTCTGAGTTTGCTGCGAGCTATTCATTGGTGATTTCCAGACCTGGAATAAAATTTTTGGGAAAAAAGTTTAGTTTATTGTCAAGTCACATTTATTTATATTGCACATTTAAAAAAAAACTCGATGGCCAAAGTGCTTTACATTTGTATAAGAATAGTATAACAAACAAACTACATACATATAGCCCTAGCTCAGAGGACGTCAAGAATGGCTTGGGAGTACAGATGGGTTTTTAGTCTTGACTTAAACAAGTCGATGGAGTGGGCAGTTCTGATGGGAAGAGGGATGCTGTTCCACAGTCTAGGAGCTGTCATCGATGTACAGAGAAAAAGCTTTTTGTTGCATGCAATCCAGTCAGTGGAAAGACTATACATGATTACAATCAAACAGTCCATAGTGTACAGATACAGCATAAAAAGAATAGAAGAGGTTTAAAAGTGTTTAAGAAGGAACTGCAGATGCTGGAAAACCGAAGGTAGACAAAAATGCTGGAGAAACTCAGCGGGTGAGGCAGCATCTATGGAGCGAAGGAAATAGGCAACGTTTTGTGTCTGACGAAGGGTTTCGACTTGAAACGTTGCCTATTTCCTTTGCTCCATAGGTTTAAAAGAGCAGAGTGATTGTAATGAATGATTGCAGGTCCGCTTCTGTGACCACTACGCAGAGAGTTTAGCTAATAATAGCTTATTATTTCATAATACTGCCTAAAATATCATGGAGAGTACTTCAGGGATTGGTACAGTTGCTTCCAAATACTCAATTATTCAGAATATGGAGTTTAATGTTTCTGCTCATGTGTTGTAATAAATTGTTTTATTTTCATTTATTTATTATAATAATCTAGCCCTTTGAATGAGGATCAAATCCTTACTTTATACATACTTTTCTCCCCAACCTTCCTGGTTAATACTTTCTCTCATCTCCCCTTATCTCGAGAACATGAAGCTTTCTGACAGAAATGATAGTCCATTGTTAATGCTTTCTTTTAAATTGTCCTTTTGCTCTCTCTCCAGCTGTGGGAACTATCCTGTGGGGAACTCCTAATGTCTGTGCTATTTGACGTTGGAATCATGTCTGTGGCCCTCGATCCTTGTGAATACAACCTATTCTGTGGAGGACACGATGGATCTATATTTCAGGTCAACTTGTTCACTGGGGTGAGTGGGGATATAAATTTATAGGTGATTTTTTGGCAATGTGAAGTCTTTAAATATGCATCAAATATATCAAATAACCATGTTAAATGTTTCGTGCAAAGGAAGCACATAAAATTGCAAATTAATCCAGATGTCTAAGGTCACCATTCGAGACTTGAGACGTTTTATGTCATATTTTAATTTCTGTGCAAGACATGGAAAGTTTTTGGATGATTATTCGCTGAAGTTTAATGATTGTGTTAATCATAGAATAATGTGGGTACTTTTCCCCTCACTTAGCTTACTCTTACTAAGGTTCAGTATAATAGGATTGGCAACCAATATCACAGCCAAGAGATCATTATTTGAGAACCATTATAGTGCATATTTTCAGGACATTTATTTGTAGCGATGGGGGTAGATGATGTGATAATCCAATATTCAATGGAAGGAATGGTAAGAAATATGTGTGCAGGCAGTGGGAGAAGGGAACGTGAAATTGGAGAAGTCAATGTTCATGCTGTTGGTTTTCCGGCTACCCAAGCGCTATATGAAAAAGTAAAGTGCAAATAAGTAACGATGATAAATGAAACGGGCCATGGTTAGCTGTTTGTGGGGTGAAAATTAGAAACTAATGCGACTTGGGTGGGAGAGGGAGAGATGGAGAGGGAATACTGGGGCTACCTGACGTGAGAGAAATCGATATTCATACCTCTGGGCTGTAAGCTGCCCAAGCGAAATATGAGATGCTGTTCCTCTAATTTGCATTTAGCCTCACTCTGACAATGAAGGAGGCCGAGGACAGAAAGGTCTGTGTAGGAATGGGAAGGAGAATTAAAGTGTCCAGCAACTGGGAGATCAGGTAGGTTCAGGCAGGCTGAGCGAAGGTGTTCCGCGATACGATCGCCCAGTCTGCGTTTGGTCTCGCCGATGTATAAGTCCACATCTGAACCTCTGCCGCACGTGAACCTCTGCAGAATCTGTAAGGACTGTCGGCGTCCCGAGACTGAGTCGAGGGTGGATGTATAGCGACAGATACATCTTTTCCGGTTGCAGGGGAAGGTACTTGGGGAGGGAGTGGTTTGGGTGGCAAGGGATGAGTTAACCAAGGGCTGCATCTGTCATTCATTGTTCTTCATCTCTCCACATCACCATCCATATCTCTCGTTTTTCTTATCCCTAACCAGTCTGAAGAAAGGTCTTGACCCGAAACGTCACCCATTCCTTCTCTCCAGAGATGCTGCCAGTCTCACTGAGTTACTCCAGCTGTTTGTGCCTATCTTCAGTTTAAACCAGCATGAGGCATGAACAGATTTAATAATTTGAGACGTCTGCTTAATATAATGCACTCACACCAAACTAAAGATCCAAATCTCGCAATTATTTCGCTGGATGCAGACAAAGCATTCGATCAGGTTGAATGGAAATATATGGTTAAGATATTGCAAAACTTTCTACTGGGAGAGAACTTCATTTAATGGATTAAATTAATATATAATAAGCCAACGGCCAGAATATTAACTAATAATATCTTATCCACGAAACTTCAACTGTCAAGGAGTAATAGACAAGGCTGTTCATTATCACCGTTGTTATTTGCCCTCATAATTGAACCACTAGCGGAAAGAATTAGAACTCATCCGAATATCCATGGATATAATACAAAATATTCAAACAATAAAATATCATTATATGCTGATGATGTACTTTTGTATATCACAAAGCCTCATATCACTATACCCAATACTTTAAATTTAATTGAGGATTTTGGTTCATTTTCAGGTTATAGAATAAACTGGAATAAAAGTGAAATCATGTCAATAAAACCGAAAGATTCTACACATCTCGTACAATTTCCTTTTAAAATAACTGTGGAAAAATTTAAATATTTGGATATTGAAATTACCAGAAGATACCAAGACATGTTTAATGCAAACTATAACCCTGTACTTAAGAAACTACATAATTTAATTAAATTCTGGAAAAGGCTTCCGATGGCCGAAATAGGTCGAATAAATGCCATAAAAATGATTTTTCTACCACAAATTCTATACTTGTTCAAATCAATCCCATTATATCTACCCAAAAAGTAAAAAAAAAAATTGGACTCTGATATTACAAATCTTATTTGGGATTATAAGTCCCATAGAATACAAAGACCACACCTGAGTAAACCCCAAAGTAGTCGGGGGATTAGCACTCCCTAACTTCATGTATTATTATTGGTCGGTAAATATTAGAAATATGATTCAATTGTTGGATAATTCTCTTCATCAACCGGAATGGATCATTATGCAGAAAGAGGACTGCTCCCCTTTTAATATTGGTGCGATCCTTCTTTCACCAATGACGGTGAATAATACAAGCTACAACAAAAAAACAATTATACATAGTACAATCAGAATTTGGAAACAAATAAAATACAACTTAAAATTAAGAAACTTATCTCTCCTATCTCCCATTGCTAAAAATCCTCTGTTTAAACCCTCAATTATAGATAAAGCATTTATACAATGGGAAAGAGCAGGAATTAAAATTTTGGGAGATTTGTATGATACGGGAAAACTATTATCATTTAAACAATTACAACTAAAATACAATCTGGGTAACAATCAGTATTTTAAATATTTTCAAATATGTGATTATCTGAAAAAAACGTGCACAAGAATTTCACAAAATGCCATTAGACTTACTAGATGAAGTAATGAATACAAAGGCGGAATCAGCAAATTTAATTTCATTAATTTCTTAGTGGGAAAACGAACTAAGCATAAAAAATTCCAATGAAAGGTGGAAAGAGTACTTATTAAATGTGCACAGATGTTCAATTAACGTAAGACACACTTTAATACAATTTAAAATTTTGCACAGATTATACTACTCAAAAACTAAATTAAATACATTTTTCGACGTCTCACCAATTTGTGATAAATGCCAGTTTCAAGAAGCTACTATAGCGCACTCATTCATCTTTTGTACAAAAATTCAAAGGTTTTGGATTGAAATCTTTGAAATCTTCACAAAACCGTTTAAAATAAAAATGACACCAAAACCAGAATGGATTATTTTCAGAATGACAGAAGTTAGTTCGGAATTAAATGTGTATCAAAAGAATCTATTTGATTACAGCTTAATAGGAAAAAAGCTTATCTTAAAATTCTGGAAAAATGCTCCTATACCAACATTAAATATGTGGATTTCAAATGTTTGATGTTTGAAACATTACATCTGGAAGATATGAGACTTCGCCTGGCAGGAAAATCAGAACGCTTCTATCAGACCTGCATTTATAGAATTGCTACAAAGATAGGGTGCAGGAGTACCTCGGGCCTTGGTAGAGGAGGATGAAAAACTATCGAGTTGGTGGATTCCTTTTGCATGATATATATAATATAGTAACTGGCTTTTTTTTCTATCTGTCTCTTTTCTTCTTTTTCTTTTCCAAGGTCTATCTCTTAATCCCCTTTCTCTAATTCTTTGACCAAGGGTTTTTTTTCCTTCTCCCCTTTGGCACGCTCTTTCACTTTCACAACTCTTTTTTAACCTACTTCACTCTTTATTTCTATTATTTCTCTTTAAATGCCATAAAATTATGGGGTACAATGATTGTAACAATATATATGTGATGTACACTGATGTATTTACCTCTAATAAATAAAAATATTTAAAAAAAACAAAAAGCCAGCATCTACAATTCCTTCTTACGCAGGAGAATTGATATTTGTTCATTCACTCAGTTGTTGAGGTGTGCAAGCCACTACCTTTACGAGTTGGTACCACATTTGAAAAATATTTAGATGGACACTTGAAGACCCATAATCTTCAAATTGTTAATGAACATGACAAACAGGGAGGGATCCAGCACAGATCTATCTGGTTCACCACTGGTCATAGGCTTCTAAACTCTCAAACCTCCAGCATCAACCTTAGTCGCCTAATAGCAAGCCAACTTTTGATCTAATTTGGCAACGTATCTTGGAGCTCATGGCCTCTAGCTTTCCAAATGTGACCTTGTGGAAGACCTTACTGCCATCCATATTAACATTAATCGCCCTCTGTAACTAGATTCAGAGTATTTGGATTTCCAAAAAGCAATGAAGAAAATGATGCTGAAAAGAACTCTTCAAGTGAGTAGTCTAGGACGTCTTCATGATGTTTTGATATAAAAGAACATAAAGAGGATTGGCTAATCAATAGAAAACTTTCGGGAAAAGCAGGTTGATTTTCAAGTTGGCGAGCTGTAATTACTACAGTGCCACAGGGATCAATGCGAAGGCGTCCAGTATTTATGATCTCTATATTAATGGTTTGGGCAATGTGAAGACATTCATTGTGGCCAAGGTTGTTGAAAATACAAAGATAGGTGTGAACCCAATTTGTGACTAGAACACAGGGCATCTGGAAAAGGAGGACATAGACTGTAGATACTGGAATCTGGAGCAGCAATCTGCTGGAGGAACTTAATGCGAGAGAGAAGAAAGTGTTTCCTCTAGAGACTATGCATCTGGACTTTAGAAAGGTGGAGGGCATGCGAGGTGTCTAGGACGTAGATCCTGAAACATCAACAGTTCCTTTCCCCCCCCCCACAGAAGCTGCTCCTCCTGCAGATTGTTTATGGATCTGCAAAAGGGTGATACTGATTGAGTAGCACCAATCTGACAGATGGAGTAAATTGTGATGATGTTATTCCCACTTTAGTGGGAAGAAAAGAATATCTTTGAAATGATTGAAATGATCGATTGCTGCCATACAGAAATATGAGTGTCCTTGTTCATAAAACACAAAGTTGGCATGAGATATAGCAGGTAATTCAGGAGTGCTAAAGAGTGTTATGCTTTATTGGCAGATGAATGAAGAATAAATGTAAAGAAAGCTTTTAAGTAGCGTGCTGTGCCGTTTTGGTGTCATTCTCGAAGGAGAAACGTCCATGCACTGGAGATATTTCAGATGGCATTCACTCGATTCAGGGCAACTGTCTTATGAAGAAAGATTAGGCAGATTGGGACAAAACTCGGAAGAATGGGAAGAATTTTGAAATATCTAAGATTTTAATGGCGTGTCAAGATAGCTGCTTAAATGTTGATTCCTCTCGTGAGAGACTCTAGAACTAGGGACCATGGTTACTGAATAAGGCTTCACCCATTTAAGACACAAACATGGTACAATTTCTTCTGAGATTCGTAAATCTTTGGAGTTTTTCCTCCCCGGAGAGCTATGGAGGATGAGGCATGAACCGATTTAGTGCCCAGATAGATAGACGTTTACAAGAGAATCAAGGATTGTGAGAAACGGACAGGTCCCTAGTTTTCCCGCCCATGATTTTGATGGATCAGACGCGTCTGAGTAATTTTCCACGTTGTCAGACAGGATCAGATGTTGCTCATGTACATAGCCTGCATCGTATGTGATAGGAACAGAATTAGGTTTACCCGATCAGCTGTTCAATTATGGCTGATCTATCTCTCCCTCCCTTCAATTATGGCTGGTCTATCTATCCCTCCTAACCCTATTCTCCTGCCTTTTCCCCATATCTCTGACACCTGTGCTAATCAAGAATCTATCTCTGCCTTAAATATATCCACTGACTGCCTCCACAGCTTTCTGTGGCAAAGAATTCCACGGATTCACCACCTTCTGACTATATAAACTCTTTCTCATCTCCTTCCTAAAAGAACGTCCTAAAATAACGTTGTGTATGTACACTAGTTTGGGAGTATGTCTTTGGCACCACACCTGGAATGCTCTCCAATGATGTGATATTTTGCTTTATTGCTGCTCTACCTTTTACACTTGAATGTTTCTTGATAATACATAGAAGGAATCTGATGTTTAAATGTGCTGAAAACTGACTCTGATGATTCATTCATTCTGCACATCCAGCTGGAGGTGGCTTCAAGTATTCCAGCCTCGCCTTTTACACTCACCCACTGGGCCAGGCTGTTGTGAAATAGATTAATTTAGTTCGTATTGTGACAGCATCAATTTACATTTATATAACGCTACAACCAAACATTTCAAGAAACATTTGAAGCAAATAGTAGGTACATTTATAACTGACTTCAGGTTATTTCAGTTCAAGAATAATCCCGATATGGAATGAACTATCAAAAGAACAATGCATGAAAATATTCTGGGACAAATGGTGACTAATGGAGGGGCACGGGTGTCTTTCTGAATGGACCAGAGATGTTATTAAATAACCCTTCTCTGCTTGTCATTTTAAATGTATGAAATAAGAATCTTGTATTACTCCAGAAAACATGCAGGCCGGCTGTTGTCACAACAAATTTGAAAAGAAGTCGATAATCAAAATGTTTTATATTGGAATAAAATGAAATAAAAAGGTATCAAAGACAGACACAAATGCTGGAGTAACTCAGCGAGTCAGGCTATATCGAAGGAGAAAATGGATGGGTGACGTTTTGGGTCAGGACACTTCTATCTTTTATATTATTGGGCTGGTTTAATCAGGGTACTGACAGCTTATGGATAAATGCAGTGTTTGGTGTGTGTCTTCAGCACGGTTGTCTGATCTGGTGTGTTCGGTATCGGTGCAATTTGTCAGTATTCTTGTGCTTGCCAAATAATAATTGAACACTGACCAATTACCTTACCGGAAGGAAGGAAAGAGGCAGACATCAAATATATGTTGATATACCATTTAACATACCTCAATAAAATTAGTCTGTTGTCGTTGGTATCCCTCGAGGCAAGGATGATGGTCTACGTTCTGTTGTTTTTACTATGTTGTTTTTATGGGCTCTCAGATGGCTTATGAGTCCAATCCCGGCTTTGAAAGTTCTTCGACATTCAGGACAGGTAATTCCAGATGGCAGATCGGGCTTTGGTTGTTGCTGCCTCTCTTTACGTTTTCTTCTCTTTTCTTCTAATCCTGCGCATCTCTTGGCTTGGAAGGTCGCTGTTCCTTCTTGGATGATGGTTCTCCAGAGTTTCCTGTAATTGCCATTGGTTTCCCAACTGCACATGCTGGCATTTAAGGCGCCTTTGAATCTCTTCTTTTGTCCGCCTCTTTTCCGTTTGCCGCCTTTAAGCTGGGAGTAGAAGGTTTGCTTTGGTGGACGCTCGTCTTCCAACGCTCCTGTATGGAGAGGTGATTTCCAAGGTACGGAAAGTGATCCACATTTTCCAGGGTTGTTTCACCAAGTTGAATTGATGGTTCTTTCCGATTTGTCTCAGTTGGTGACGATTGGAAGATAACCGGAGTCTTCTTGGAGTTGATGGGAAGTCTACGTTTCGTGTATGCACTGTTGAAGGCAGTCAGGATCTGTTGCAGATGATTTTCTGAGAGAGCTGCAACACAGTTATCGTCTGCACATTGGAACTCGATGAGGGAGCTCATAGATGTCTTAGTTTTGGACTTGAGACGGGCAAGATGGAAAAGTTTGCCATCTGTTCTGTAGACGATTTTGATTCCTGGGGGTCGGTCGTCTTGGATGATGTGGATGGCTGTCGCAATGAAGATGGTGAACAGTGTTGGGGCAATCACGCATCCCTGTTTCACTCCTGATCTGACTTGAAACGGCTCACAGTTGCTGTTGCTGGCCATGACTGTGGCAAGCATGTCAGCGTGGTGGAATCTCAGGACTCAAATGTATTTTTCAGGACATCCAAAGGTGGATAGGATATCCCATAAGAGTTCCCTTGATACCGAGTCGAAGGCCTTAGTGAGGTCGATGAATGCCATGTACAAAGGTTGAAGTTGTTCACAACATTTTTCTCGTAGTTGACGCATTGTGAAGATCATGTCGGCTGTTGCACGTGATGGTCTAAAACCGGCTTGTGTCTCTGGAAGGATCTTCTCGGCAAAAGGCTTGAGTCGGCTGCTCATGATGCGGGCAAGGACTATGCCTGCTGTCGCTAATAGGAAAATTCCACGATAGTTTCTGCAGTCAGATCGATCTTTCCTTTTGTAGATGGTAACGATTGCTGAGTCTCTAAAGTCTCTTGGTACGTCTTCATTTATCCAGATCTTGATGAGATATTGATGCAGATGGTAATGGAGCAGGTTACCTCCAATTTTGTAGACCTCGGCTGGTATTCCATCGAGTCCAGCTGCCTTGTTGTTTTTCAAGGTTTTGATGGCTTCTTTGACTTCTTCAAGTGATGGTAATCTGCTTAGGGAGTCGTCAGCGACACTGACCAATTACCTTACCGGAAGGAAGGAAAGAGGCAGACATCAAATATATGTTGATATACCATTTGACATACCTCAATCAAATTAGGCTGTAGTCTCCTATTGTTGCATAGTGTGCCAACATCATCAACATTCACACAAGAAGAATAGGCACTTTGTTAAAATCTAAAGGATTGTTTTTGCCCAAGGACATCAGATTGATGCCATGCAGAGCAAAGATACTTGCATGATTAATATCCCATATATAAAATATATAGGGAAGTACTGATACTTTGAATAACATCAGTTGTATTTTAATCAAGAGGAGCAGTTGAGAGATACAGCAAGGAGATAGATCGAAAGAATGTTCAATAATAGCAAATAGCTTGATCAACCAAAAATTGATTTTTTCAAGCATGTTGCTCTGATCAGAATTTTTTCTAAATGCTTTTAATTTTAACTTTGTGTTGCTGTCGGGTGTCAGCTCCAGAACTCTTTCAATATTTTCATCTTTCTTTTATTTCTTCTCATGGTCAATCTGAAACCTTTTTTATTCCAACTGTATGAATTGTGATACCTTTCCAATGTCATGTTTATTTATTAATGCTTTTCAGTTATTAATGATAAAATATTCTTAATCTGTGTGATAATGCAAACTGATTTTCAAATAAAAATGGCATCATTCCAAATCTACTTGGAACTCATCCCTTACGAAGCTTTACATGAGATGAGTACAGCGCTGCCGGCACGCGCCTGTACTCCAGGTCACCATCGTAGACGTGAGATTGGCCTTCCTCAAAGAATGAACCACAGAAGGAGTACTGTGTTGTCAAAACCCGAGCAGACGTGCTGGCAAGAATATTTGCAAGCATTATTTTTACCCTCTCCTTACTCTAATATGGGATTCCGGCCTACTGTAGGAAGATTAGTATCAGCCTAGTGTCGAAGAAAAAGTAGCCAGCATGCCTAACGACTCCCTTCCAGTGGCTCCGATATCCATCATCAGGAAGTGCTTCGAGAGGCTGGTGATGGTATTCATCGACTCCAGCCTCCCAGACAGCCTTGATCTGCAATGTACCTCCTGCTGGCCCATGGCAGTCGCTCTCCCTGGCCCTACAATCACCCCTGGAAATTCTGTATAACAGAGACAGATATGTCAGACTCCCATTTATCGAATATGGCTTTGCTTTCAACAACGGAGAAGGGTTCCAATCCGAAATGTCACCTATCAATTTTCTCCAGAGATGCTGCCTGATCCGACCTTGTGTCTAACTTTGCTATCTTGTTCATTGATTCTTCAAACTCCTGGACATGGGTCACAGCACCCCCTTCTGCAACTAGATGATTTATTTCCTGATTCATGTGCTGCAGTCAGTAAGGATAAGTGACAAAACACACTCCACGATCTTTTTCAACACAGGTCTCCTGCCCGGTTGTGTTCTCAGCTCCTTACTACGCTCCCTATACACGCATGACTGGGGCCAAATTCTGCTCTAACCTAATTTACAAGTTTACAGATGACACCACCATAATGGGCATAATCATACAATGATGAGAAGGAGTTCAGGAAGGCAATAGAGAGGTGAACACCATGATGTCAAGACAACCACGTCTCTCTCAATGACAGCAAATTGAAGGAGCTGGTCATTGACTTGCCGACGTGGGGTGGAGCACACTCCCCAGTCTGTCTCAGTGGTGCCGAAGTGCAGATGTCCTTGAAGTTTCTTGATGTAAATATTACCAACAATTTCTTCTGTTGCAATCGCATTGAGGGTATGGGCAAGAAAGTACATGATGCCTCTACTTCCTCAGAAGTATAAGGACATTTGGCATGTCTCCAATAATTCTTAACATATCTACAGATGCACCATCGAAAGCATCCTATCTCGATGCATCGCAGCTTGGTATGACAACTGCTGTGTCCATGACAGCAAGAAATTGCAGAGAGTAGTGAGTACAGTACAGACCGGTGCATTACACAAACCACCCCCCTTCCCACCCCATTGACTCCATCTGTACTTCATGCTGTCTTTGGAAAGCAACCAAAATAATCAAGGATCACTCGCACCCCATTGATTCTCCCTTCTCCCTTCTCCCGTCGGGCAGACGATACAAAAGCTGGAAAGCATGTGCAACCAGATTTTAGATGAGCTTCTTTCCTTTTGTTATCATATTCTGGAGCAGACCTGTCGTTTGCTAGGGTTTAATTCCTGATCTTCCAATCTACCTCATTGCGGCTTTGCACTTTTTAATCTGCATTTTCTCCGTTGCTGTAACTGTATCTAACGCATTTTGTTTATTTTCTCTCTTGCGCTGCCTGTTATGCCCATGTATAGTGTGATTTGCCTGGATAACACACAAGACAAATTTTCACTGAATTTCATAATAAACCACTACCAATATGAAACCCACCAAAAACTGTAAAATCTCATGTCACAATATCTCCTCCATTTCACCAAATACTGCTTTGCATGACTGTGTATTTCTGGAAAGTGCCTTGGCTTTTTTCCTGGACTTTGTGGATTTCTCTACGTTCGGAATGGGATAAAAATCTGCCCCTGTTTTTGACTCAATGGTAATGCGATCCAGTTTTCAAAATCTTACATGTAAAATATATATTTTTTAAATCTGCAGATGCTGTAAATCTGAAATAAAAAGATAAAATGCCTTAAAGAAATAGCAGGTCAGGCAGCACTCATGGGAAGAGAAAAAGTTAACATTTCAGATCTCAGATCTTTTTCCAAGACTGGGAAAGTGAATGATATGTTAGTTTTCTGTGTGAGTAAAGATGGGGAGGGGTGTGCAGAAAAAAGTGAATGTCTGTAACAAGGAGGGTTGTAATGGCTTAACGGGAGCAGTTGTTTGGTCTGTACAATGTGTTGTTAATGGTAACGTTGTGGGCCCTTCCCGGCAAGCCAGACTTGTATGAGTAGGAAAGAATATGGTCTTGTTCCTTTGTATCTCAGTAAAGACCCCAGTTCTGTAATGTGTAGGAAGGAGCTGCAGATGCTGGTTTAAACCAAAGATAGACACAAAAAGCTGGAGTAACTCAGCGGGGCAGGTAGCATCTCTGGAGAGAAGAAATTAGTGGCGTTTCGGGTCGAGATCCATTCCTTCTCTCCAGAGATGCTGCCTGTCCCGCTGAGTTACTCCAGCTTTTTGTGCCTATCTCCAGTTCTGTCATCTCGGGGTTTCTGTGCTTCTCTGATTCTGGCCTCTTGCAAGTCTTCAGGTTTAGTCCTTGGAAATGATGTTGAAGGCTGTCAAGGTCCTGACCTTTGTCTTAATTCTCCTTTCTCTTGTTATCTTCTCCTTTACTCCTTTAACAACTGGCCTTTTTATTGTTTTTGGTCATCTTTAATGGTGGATATTAATCCTGTGAAGTACTTTTCATGTTGAACTCTGTTTAAGGTGGGCTTATAAACACAAATTGTTTTGTTGATAATCATTGCTCCGAGGCTCTGCTGAAAGTATGTGTAAGTTGTTTTTCACCTCTCTCCCTCGCCACCTAACCCACTGAAAGTGATAATCTAAAAATTATATCTGAGCCCCAATGCAATATGAAGTTAAGTGCTTTTATTGGCATCATGAATGCAATATTGGAAAACTGTTAATTGTGAGAAAATTAAAATCATAATTGCATTGTTAATAATTTATGCAGTTAATTAGTGCATGCCGCCAGCTGAAATAATAATGAATGTGAGCTCCCATGTGTTTATGATTAATCACTTCTCGTGGACACTTCATTTAAACTGTAATCTGAATCTGAGCCAAATGGAGCTAAACCATGCAGGTGAAGCTGTTAAACATCAATCATTATCCCAATTGCTTGGCATGCAACTAGTTTAACCTTCTATGTTAGCATCTGAAGAACAAATAAATAAATTATCATCATGAAGTCTCTCTATCAGAAGCTGTCTGACAAGTTATTAGCACGGTAGGTTTACTTTCACCCTGTTGAATTTAGATTGTTTCTCAATGCATCAACTATTCTACCTTTAAGTCAATCTTAAGGTTCTGCAACTGTTGGGGGGCAGCTTGCGTGTTGCATTCACGTTCCTGAACCGCCACTCTTTGCTTGACCAATTATGTGCCCCCTCTGTTCTGGCCTTGATTTTGGCTGAAATCTTAGCCCTTTACCAGGTGATCGTGTGTCTCTTTCCTCTTCCATAGAAACATAGAAAAATAGGTGCAGGAGTAGGCCATTCGTCCCTTCGAGCCTGCACCACCATTCAATGTGATCATGGCTGATCTTCCAACTCAGTATCCCGTACCTGCCTTCTCTCCATACCCCCTGATCCCTTTAGCCACAAGTGCCACATCTAACGCCCTCTTAAATATAGCCAATGAACTGGCCTCAACTGCCTTCTGTGGCAGAGAATTCCAGAGACTCACCACTCTCTGTGTAAATAATGTTTTCCTCATCTCGGTCCTAAAGGAATTCCCCCTTATCCTTAGACTGTGACCCCTTGTTCTGGACTCCCCCAACATCAGGAACAATCTTCCAGCATCTAGCTTGTCCAACCCCTTAAGAATTTTGTAAGTTTCTATAAGATCCCCCCTCAATCTTCTAAATTCCAGCGAGTACAAGTCGAGTCTATCCAGTCTTTCCTCATATGAAAGTCCTGACATCCCAGGAATCGGTCTGGTGAATCTTCTCTGTACCCCCTCTATGGCAAGAATGTCATTCCTCAGATTTGGAGACCAAAACTGTACGCAATACAGTCCCTTAAATCATCTGGTCTTGACCAGGGTAGCTAGCCACCATTGTAACTTCCTGTACCACATGGCATCGAACAGCAATTTATAGGTTCCAGTTTATTGAATGAGATCCTGGTTAACCTTGCTTCACAGTTAAGCCTGTGAGACTCACAACAATGTCCGAAGGTAGCGCATGTCAAATGCCTCATTTTTTATCTCTCATATATTTTGTTAGCTATCATTATGCAGCAGCTCTACCTCATTGCAGGGATGACCACATCTTGGAGCAGATATCTGTTGTATTGCTACAGCCTGTGAAACTGATCTGTCTGAGATTTTAAAATATTCCACAGTCCCTCTATCTTCTACATTTCATAGCATCCATATTAGGTACCTTATTTATCACCTTTCCCTTCCAGGTATACCAAGTGTTTTATATTGAATTCTAATTACCACCCATCTGACAATCGGCAACCTACAGATTTATTCCAAGCACAAAGCAATTTCTGAATTAGCTTAAAAATCATTATTTGTTGATTGATCATTTAATTCTAAATCTTTAACATACACCACTTGGCTAACTTTGGACGTTACCTGTTACAGTCCCTTTCATTACATGGCGTCCACATTCCTGCCCAAACTGCAACCTTCTCCTTTACTACTGTGCAGTTAGTTGGCCAAATGGCAATTGCTAGTTGACTTAATATTCCTTGATTTCTCTATTGCTCAAGAATCTATTAGTTAGTCTTATACATATAGGTCTATTAACATTCAAAACCCTTTGGAGCAGAGAATTCCAGACACTTGCAGTTAAACAGCTGATCTCTTATCCTAACTCTGAGCTTTGGCCTAGGTTATGATTTTGGAAATGAAGGATTAGAATCAATAAAAACAAACTCTAGCTACGAATCACTTGTGTGCTTTTGCCGTCTGCCAGAAACATGAAGCATTCTTGGGGAAAATAAATTCAGAATTCATTAATTGAAGATCTTCTTTCAATTATGCATGGCACTAAAACCAATTCAGTCAAACCATGCTGATCCCTAAAAAGTCCAGAATACTCACTCGCATGAGACCCATTACAGAAGAACATTTTTGAAAGGGCAGGATGATTGAAATGGAGAAATCATTTTCACTGTGTGCATTGTGATGGCTCAGGAGAATTCCTTGCATAGCATTTACAGTGAAGGGTGTATTTGATGAACTAAATCATTGCCTGCCACTGTAAATCGGACTATGCTAGGAACTGAAAATTGTAAAGATTATTCTACACAACAGCTTTCAAAACAAAAACTTGCTATTACCAGACTGGTACTGATTTATCGTTTGTTCTTCTGCTGTTTTCAACCTTGATGCTATTCTCTCCTGTAGATTTTGACCTTCACTTTTGAACAGAAATCACTAGTACATTTTGCGCAATGTGCCTTGTCTGCTATATTAACATATGCGAAAACCCTTTTAAAATGAATAATGATGCTGTTAAAACAGCTGAATAATTTCACACAAATATTACTCTCAGTAATGTTACACATTGTTCCATACATATTGATCTGTACAATTCTGTGCAAATTCTTACAAAACCATTTGAATGATAATGAGCGATATGATTTCATCAAGGACAGATATACAATATTACTTCATATAAAGAAGAAATAAATGTAATATTTCCCAACATTAATGAAAATTAGTATTAAAATCTGAAAGTGGACAGTGTGGATTATGTTTTGTTTTAAAAACAGAATTAGTGTAGATTTTGATCAGGATTCCTTCAGATCCTGATGTTAAAGGAATGGTTGACTTCATATTTATTGGCCTCGCATCTAACTTTTCCTCTCTCATTAACCTTTTCCAGCCCAACAATGTGCCAAAATATTTAGCTTCATATGATTAAAACCTAAGCTGTGGAATTCTAGGTTTATGTCTCACCAATTTTGTTTCAATGGTGTTTAATTGTCATATGTACTGAAATGGAAATCTGAAATTCTTTCTTACAGCAGCGTAACAGATATGCAAACACAGTACTCAATAGATAACATAATAAAACAAACAAAAGTTCAACGAATAAATAATACAATGTTAGTGCAAAATGATACAAACATGGTTTCTTTATAAGTATGTGTAATGCAGTGAAATACTTTTTTTGCATACAATTCAGCAAGATTCTCACCCTACATAAACACAATCCCCCAGTTAGTACAGAATGTATCGAACAGCCCACTTAGTCTATATGTGAGAGGTATCATTTTGGTGCCAGTTTACAGTCCCAACTGCAACTGGCCACATAGGCCTGTTGCAGCTGTTTGTCTCCATTCCGATTCTCCCGCGAACCATCGTCCCTCTTCAACCCTTGTTCCCCCGCTCCCTGGTATTAAAGCCCTGTCCCACGGTACGAGTTCATTCCAAGAGTTCTCCCAGGTTTGCCCTGATTCGAACTCTGAGATTTACGGTAATGGCCACTCGTCGGTACTCGGGGCTCTCGAGGACATTTTTCATCATGTTGAAAAATCTTCACGAGTCTTCCCGTGCTTACCTGCCATTAGCGAGTCTTCCCGAGTACCTGCCGTTAGTGCTAAGAGACGTTCCCGAGCTCCGACATACCCGCTACGTCCATTCTCCGTGCTTATCACGAGTTTGATTTTTTTAAAACTCGGGAGAGCGCTTGGAATGAACTTGCAACGTGGGACAGGGCTATTACTGATGTTGAAAGCAAGGTTTTTGTTCTGGCACCATTCAATCACACGATCGATTTCCCTATTATACTGTGGTTGTTAACAGTTATTGGTCCCGCAGCGATGTTAACATCAATGAATTTAAAGAGTTGAAACAGAGTCCGGCTACAAGGTCATTGGATGGGGTGGTGGTGTTGAACGCCAAGCTATAGCCTTGTTTTACTGTCCATGTCATCCTGTCTGGAATGGAGAATCAGCGATTCCCCATTGATCTATTGTGGCGGCAGGCAAATTGTAGTGGGTCCTGGCCCTTGTTATGGTAGGAGTTGATATGTACCGTAACAACCTCCCAAAAAAAATACTACTTAAGACTGTACATCTCGTTAGAGGTATAAGCATTAAATTGCAGTGTGACTAATCAATCCTTTTAATTTGGAAGAGGATCAGGAGTAATAAAAATTGAAAGTGCTTGAAATATTACATGCTTTCAGCATTTTCTGTTTTAATTTCCGATTTTCAATGTCTGCAATTTTTTGATTTTTTTATTTACTGAGGATCAAGGGTCCTTTTCTACATTCCATCTGAAAGGTGGAGCCAGCAGAAATCTAGACAAGGATACTTAAGACAATGAAGATTTTCTGTGTAACAATGGACTGGATGAGATTTGTCAGTTGTTAATGATTTCAGTCACTAATAGCATCAGCTGTCAGGTAATGTCTGGTAGTAGAAACAACTCCAGCTGCTGGTTTATACCAAAGATAGACACAATGTGCAGAAGTAACTCAGCAGGTCAGGCCGCATCTATGGTGCAAAGGGATGGATGACATTTCAGGTCAGGACCCTTGAGGAAGTGTCCCGACCAGAAATGTTGCCCATCCTTTTGCACCATAGATGCTGCCTCGCTTGCTGAGTTTCTCCTGCACTTGGTGTGTATCTTAGGCAATGTCCGGTGCTGACCTGAAATGTGTGAGAGAGATAAATTTTAACATGAATTAAATCTTGGCATAGCTTTAGTGCAGCCATTTCAATAACTTGTTTCTAGAAATAAGCCTTTTTAATGAGCTATTGAAAAAAAGGGTGGATTGTATTTATGCATTGAAATCAAAAAGGTGGTCATTGATGTGCCAGTAATATTTGTGTTTGCCAGTCATCTTTGAATTCCATGATCAAACTATCACTTAACTACCAAGTGGTTTCTGAGATGCAGCAGCAGTTCCTGATTGATGTTATTAATTTTCTTCGAGGATTGTTAACATAGGCTGAGAATCTCCAGTAAATGATCAGCAGACTTAGTTTAATAAATTCTGCCTCTCATTTGCCTTGATTGGCAGTAGGTTACATGTGCTATTTTTTTTTGGACACGTCTATTCTTTTAATGTCAAATGATGTGTTCATAGCATTTTTTTTTTAAATGGTATTTCGTATATCTATTTGTGTCTCCGATTCTTCATTGTCTCCATTTACCTATTTCCATTCTTTTTGCATTATTCTAATTGTATAATTGCGGATAACTAAACCCGACCATTGGGTACAGTTGGAAATGTGGTTCTCTTGATTCCGTTCCATGCTCAAGTTGCCTGACTTTTATAAGAGGATTGTACCCTTTCTATAAGGAAAGGAGAAAATCAACCTATGTACTTTGTAAGTATTGGTGTGAAGGAATCTTAAACAGGTGCACAGATGCAGATGACACTAAAGAAGGGTCGTATTGTAGATAGAGATAGAGGTTGTCAGAAATTGCAGCAGAATCTTGATTGTTTGGGCAGGTGGGCTGAGGAATGGTTAATGCCGTTTAATGCAGATATGTGTGAGGTATTGCAATTTGGGAAGTCTAACCAGGGCAAGATCTACACAGAGAGTGTTGTAGGTCGGATGGATCTAGGAGGGCAGGTACATAGACTCTTCAAAGTGATGTCACAGGTAGATAGGGCGATCAAGAAGACTTTTTGCACATTGGCCTTCAAGTTAGAGTACTGAGTATAGAAGTTGGGATGTAATGTTAAATTTGTGCAAGGCATTGGTGAGGCCACATTTGGAGTATTGTGTTCGGTTTTGGTCATCTGTTATAGGAAAGATGTTATTACGCTGGAAAGTGTGCAGAGGGAATTTACGAGGATGTTGCCAGGACTTGAGGGCCTGAGGAGTAGGGAGTGGTTGAGGTGGCTAGGACTTTATTGCTTGTAGCGCAGGAGGATGATGGGTGATCTTATAGAGGTGTGTAAGATCATGAGACGAATAATAGGGTAAATACACCGTCTTTTACCCATAGTTGGGGAATCAAGAATGCGAGAACATGGGATTGAGATAAGGGGGGGAAAGATTTAATTGGAATCTGAGGGGCAACTTTTTTTACACAAGGGTGGCAGGAATATGGAACAAAATGCCAGAGGAGGTAGTTGAGGCAGGTAGTATCACTATGTTTAAAAACCCAATTGGCTTCATTACTCTTAGCCTGGTTGACAACCTTAACAATGTTTATTTTAACTTTAGCTAGCTTTACCGTGGAATCTGAACACATGATAAATCTATTTAATGCCTCTCCTAACACCCTTAAGTTCCCTTCACCATGTTGGCCTCTATTCCCATCATTCCTCCCCTGGTATTTAAGCTCTTAGATTAAATATATTACGAAATGCTCATCTTTCTTATAATTTTCAGAATTTCATGCATCAGCAACTCCTCAGCTTTTTTTTTTGATGTGCCCAATCTCTAGGTGCTTGTGTTCACTCATTTAACTAGATAACCCTGATTGCAGTTTATTCTCATGGTTTAACCCTGCCAGAGACATACCTTTCCCCTACCCTCCGTGTCGCTTTAAAAAAAATCTCCTTTCCAGTTCTAACAAAAGGTCAGAACCTAAAACACTAACTCTGCTTCCCTTACAACTATTGCAGGCTGACCTGCTGAATATTTCCAGCATTTTCTGTTTAATTGTTTGTTTAGTTTAGAAGTGGAAACGGGTCCTTTGGCCCACCGAGTCCGCACCAACCAGTGATCTCCGCACATTAACACTATCCTACACGCACTAGGGACAGTTTACAATTATACCAATCCAATTAACCTACAAACCTGTACGTATTTGGAGTGTGGGAGGAAACCAAAGATCTCGGAGGAAAGCCACACGGTCATGAGTAGAATGTACAAACTCCGTACAGACAGCACCCGCAGTCGGGATCAAACCCGAGTCTCTGACGCTGTAAGCGCTGTAATGCAGCAAATCTACCGCTGCGCCCCCCCCATGCCGCCCTTTTGTCTTTTGATCTCTGTTAAATACTGTGCGGCAAATTGATGTAAGCCTTTCTGCCTTTTGAATTGCATGGCAGAGAAGGGAAATTTTAATTGCAGTGGATCTATAAAAAAGTGGAAAGAAGTTAACTTTAAGATCTACATCCAATGGTGGCATTTCTATAACTACCAATGCTGAGGCCAGTTTCCACAGCACAGTCTGAAGGTTAAATTGGATTCATCTGATTAGCCGGGTCCTTTGTCATTCAGACATTTTAATGATTTTAAACAAAAAAAAGAAAAAAAAACAACTTAATATTATTGTTTACCAAGATAAGAAAAATAAAATGTCAATAATTTAAATACAAGGGATACAAAGCATGTATAGAGATGATGAACTACATTTTATGATTAAGGATGAAGTGAATATGAATCATTTTATTCAGAGATTGGTTGCAATCTACAATGGCAGCGGGACATAAATATGGTGTGACTACATAAGCAGTTTCCATTATAATTGTAGACCTAAGTATTTATAGTGGAAATATAAAAATGAGAACAGATTGCACTTTTTCTCCTGGGGATGGGCGGCATGGTGCAGAGCTGCTGCTTTATAAACTTTCAGAGACCCGGGTTCAATTCTGGCCATGGGTGCTTGTCTATACGGAGTTTGTATGTTTGCTCTATGACCTGCGTGGGTTTTCTCCGGGATCTCCGCTTTCCTCCCACACTTCCAAGACGTGCAGGTTTGTAGGTTAATTGGCTTGGTATAATTGTAAATTGTGCTAGTGTGCATAAGTGTGTGGGGATTGCTGGTCGGTGCAGTCTCAGTGGGCCAAAGGGCCTAGTTCGAAGATGTATCTCTCAACTAAACTAAATTTGCCCAATTTCCTTTCTTGATCATTCAACCTCCTTTATCTGAAGACCTCATTTAGTGTTGAATACATTGTACAACATCACAATACTTGTGTGTTATGTGCAGCATATCTATCTGCTTCTTGTCAGCATCAAAACAGTTTAAATAATTTGTTTCTCTCATTTTGTTCTGAAGACCTGTATAGATTTCAGCCAAAAGATGGGTGCGGCACTATACCAGCAATCAAACACAGTCACTCCATTTTGATGCAATGATCTGGAAAGTGCGTCCAAGAGGATTATCTCGAACTTGTACCAATGTGCCTTTGAAAATATTCTGATGAGAGGCATCTCAGCCTGGTTTGGCAATGCCTCTGCTTCTGTCCACCGGGATCCACAGAATGTGGTGAACACAGCCCAGTGCATTGCAGGCTCATCATTCCCTTCCCATGATGGACACAAAATGCAGGAGTAACTCACCGGGACACGTAGCATCTCTGGAGAGAAGGGATAGGTGATATTTCGGGTCGAGACCTTTCTTCAGACCCAAGTCTTTACCCATTCCATCTCTCCAGAGATGCTGCCTGTCCCGCTGAGTTACTCCAGCATTTTGTGTCTATCTTTGGTTTAAACCAGCATCTGCAGTTCCTTCAAACACACTCCCTTCCACTGATTATGTTATTTTCACGTGTACTAAGATATAGTAGAAAAATTTTGTTTTGTGTGCTGTCCAGTCAAATTATGCCATAGATGAGTTTATTCAAAGCAGACACAAGAACAACAGGCAGTGCCAAGAGAAAATTAAGCAGTGCAGAATATAGTGTTTAGACTTTAAACTTTACCTGAGACTTTACCTGAGCGTGGAAACAAGCCCTTCAGCCCACCGAGTCTGCACCGATCAGTGGCCAGCACATATACACTAGCACTATCCTACACACTAGGGAGAATTTACAATTTTTACCTAAGCCAATTTACCTACATACCCATGCGTCTTTGGAGAGTGGGTGGAAACCGGAGCACCTGAAGGAAACTCAGGCGGTCACAGAGAACGTGCAAACTCCATGCAGACAACATCAGTAGTCAGGGTGAAATGAGGGTCTCTGGCGCTGTACGGCAGCAACTCTACCGCTGCACCACTGTGCCGCCGCTGTGTTAATTGACAGAAGGTGTCTGACCGGCTAAGTTCCCCCGGCACCTTGTGTTTTGCTCAAGATTCCAGCGTTGGTGGTTTCTGGTGTCTCCTTGATTGTGTCGGCTGTTTTCACGAGGCAGCATGTTTTGTAGATGGAGCTGATGCGGGAGGAGGGGAAGACTTGCTTCCATCCAGTCCATCTTCACAATGCGTTGCATCAGGAGGGCTGGAAATTTCGTCAAGGATTCCTGCCACTCCGGCTATTTCCTTTCCTGTCTTAAGGGCCTGTCCCACCAGCATGTGTCTAGCGCGGCCAAACGTGGTCGCTTGAGGCGTACAGCCTCGTGGGGCCGGTTCCACTTAGAACCGCGGAGGCGTATGGAGTTGTGCGGGGCTGGTCCCGATATCATACTCACCAATCAGCTGGGCAGGAGGCGGGCCGACTGAATTTGGACGTCGGGCGGTGACGTCATCGCGAAACGCCATGTGCTAGGCGTACATTGTCAAGACGCTGCGTACGCCGTCGCGGCGCTGCGTACGCCCTCAATGCGCCTGCGGGCCAACAGACCGTTGGCGTGTGGGATTTTCGGACAGCGCGATGTCGGGACCAGCCCCGCACAACTCCGCTGATCGAAGTAGGATCGGCCCCTCAAGGACCACGTTTGGTCGCGCTAGACGTAAGCAATCGCATGCTGGTGCAACAGGCCCTTTATACCTTCTAGGAGGAGGAACAATGGCTTGTAAACTCAGCAGGTTTTTATCGTTTGCTATTTAACTCCTCTTTCACATTCCATTCCCAAAGGTGCTGCCACATACTCTCAGTCTTAATTCCACTTTTCACTGTACCTCGATACATGCGACAATAACCTAAACTGAACTGAACCTCATTGGGTTATTCCATTGTTGTACTTTAATATTGGTTTCAACTTCTCAGATTTTTACACTGCTGTCTTTGCACCATTTTGCTGCTTTGTACTCATATCTACTGTATTTATCATTATTTTATGTATATTGTGCACTTTGCAATTCACGTGAACAAGGGATTGCATCGCATCCTAGTGCATATTAACAATAAATTAATCTATTATCCTCACTTGAAGCCCAAGATTTACAAGTAAAATCCCTTTGCAATAGCAATGAAATGCTAATCGATATTAAACTTTTTGCTTAACTGCACCAATTGCGCTTGTGGACATAGAGTGCGTAAGCATACTCAAACTTTGCATCAGAATATTGCAAAAAGAAAGTTCTTCAGATGCTGAAACTCTTAAATGAAAAACGATGAAGGTACTGCCGAGCCTCAAGCTGGCTCTTCCCAAGGGTAAGCTGAAGTACAGCCTCTGCTTGGCAGAGTGCAGTGCCCTGGAGCTCCCACACAGCACCGAAAGACTTTCACGTTGCCAATTTTCTCAGCTCTCAGGTTGGGAACTCTTCCTGCTGAGCAAGTGCCAGGTTAGTCCCTGCGCCCTGGAATTCAATGGTCTGTTCTAATTCATCTTAAAATTGATTATCAGCAAAATCAATATCGAGTTAAACAATTGCTTTAAAAATCCCACCAATCTTTATTCTACTTTTCTCTCCTTTTCTTCACCTTTCCAACATTCCCACAGCACTCAAACTATAGCGCATGTGCAGTGTATTCACCTCACTGTCACAACTTGTCATTAGGAAGCAGTTTGATGCATGTATAGGAAGGAACTGCAGATGCTGGTTTACACCGGAGATAGACACAAAATGCTAGAGTAACTGAGCAGGACAGGCAGCATCTCTGCATTGAAGGAATGGGTGTCGTTTTGGGTCGAGACCCTTCTTCAGATTGAGAGTCAGGGGAGAGAGAGACACAGAGATAAGGAGATGTGGGTGTGAAAACGGGACATCAAAGGGGATAGTGTGCCGGGAAAATGTAGAATAGATCATTGTTAGCTGGAAGAAGGTGACAATGAAGCATACAGAGATAAAATGTAATCAGGGGGACAGTCAGACTGGTCAGAGAACCAGGAAGGGGGAGGGATGAAGAGATGCAAGGGTTACTTGAAGTTAGAGAAGTCAATATTCATACCGCTGGGGTGTAAGCTGCTCAAGCGAAATATGAGGTGGGCCTCACCCACAGTGGAAGCGGCCCAGGACAGAAAAGTCAGTATGGGAGGGGGAGTTAAAATGTTTAGCAATCGGGAGATCGGGTAGGTTTAGGCGGACTGAGCGGAGGTGTCCAACAAAATGATCACTGAGCCTGCACTTTGTCTCTCCGATATATAATAGTCCACACCAGGAACAGCGGATGCAGTAGATGAGTAGATGCCTCATCTACTGCATCTAATCAAGAGCATTTTGAAGTTTCGGCTCTATTATTTCTAGCCATTGTTCACAAGTTGATGAAAGTTAGACATGGATTACTTAGGAGTAATCATGGAGGGTGTACATGCTGCTTTGTAATGTCCGTCGATTGCGTTATGAATGTTGAATCCTAATTCCTCAAACCACTACCTTTGGCTCTCTGTAGCAATGTAACAAAATTTTGAGATTTTAAAAATCAAGTCTGCAATTTATCCCATCAGATAAAGCATAAAAAGAAGTTTGATTTGACACCTAATTCACTTTCATATCTTCAGTATTAAGAAAGTTATGGCCATTTTCATACTCGGAAATTAGCATCTTGTTCCCCATTGCCTTTCAATTGACTTAACTCAAAAGCTGTGATCTGGAACAGTTAAAAGCCCATAACTTTCTTAAAAATTAAGAGAACTCAATGAAATTTTCAGTTATTATAGATTGAAGCATTCTGAAACAATTATGAAACAATCTTACTTGGATGACCTGAAATTAAAGCATATAATTAGTTAGTTATCTAATTGTAGCTAATTACAAAATTCAATGAGTAGATCTAAACATCTATCCATTTCTTAAGAAAAGATAAACTTTTTTTAAATTGCCTAAGTGTCCAAATAACATTCACACAATAATCCACAATATAACATAATTTTTAAATCTTATTTTCATGAATTTCTGGGCCAAATGGAAGGAATTTAGTGTTTGATTCCTGTAAATTAATGGCCATTTAAATCAACTAGCGAGTGGATTTTAGTGAAATGCGGTGGATTAGAACGTTGCGGTTTGCGGTGAAGTCGGGAGGAAAAATACTGTTGGTTCATACATTTTTTTGGACCCCATTTCGCAACATGAAAATGTTATTAAAGCCTCCAGAAAAACCAAATTTTAATATAAAAATAAACTATTTACCTTTTTTTCTCCCCTACGCAAAATCCTTCCGCTTGTCGGCGCTCACGGCTTTTATAGGTGATTTTTAAGTTACTCTAGTTAATAAATAATTTAGAGTAATTTAAAAATACCTTCATTCATGAAATGTCGGAGCGATTATTCTTCCGCAACGAAATCGCCCGACATGGATCGATTTTCCCTGCCTGTGGGAAAAACGGCACTAAGCCCGCCCCCCTCTGAAAGGCGCCAAAGTCGCGCACACGGGGAGCGGCAGAACTGCAGCGTGTTGAAGGTAAGTTTTGTAACATACCTACTCTCTGGGCATGTGTATTGTCTTGGTGGCAATATGATAAGGCATTATGTGTATGTGTAAAGCTTTCTGAGCTTTAATACACTTCTATCATTTTAGAAGCAACAATGACATCAATTACCCAATTCTCATAATCACACTTGGTTATCTAATTCCGATGTATTTTGTGTTTTTTATTAGCTTTGATACTGCTATAATGCAGGCATATGGTTTCATTAAAAAGTAGAACATTTTTTTATGTTTAAACGACATATCGTTTGAATGTTCTTTTGTTGGAAGGATCACTTTAATTAGATTTACACTTAATTGGAACAATTACGCATTACCTTGAAAAGATGATGATGTGCCATCGCGTTGAACCGCAGCAGTTTTTCTGGTGAAAGTGCTACCACACAGCAGTAGGGCGGCAAGGTGATGCAGCAGTAGAGTTGCTGCCGTACAGCGCCAGAGACCCGGGTTCCATCCTGACTATGGAGGCTTGTCTGTACGGAGTTTGCACCCCGTGACCTGCGTGGTTTCCTCCCAAGACGTACAGCTCTGTAGGTTAATTGGCTTAGTCCTAAGTGTGTAGGAAAGTGTTAGCGTACGGGGATCGTTGGTCGGTGCGGATTCGGTGTGCCGAAAGGCCTGTTTCCGAGCTGCATCTCTAAACTAAACTAAACACAGACTTTGAGTCGGATGTTCCTGGAAATAGGCCCAGCAACAGGCTAAGACCTCATTCCTGGGACCAGGAGGCTAAGTTTTAACCTTATAGAGGTGAATAAAATCATGAAGGGAATAGATAAGGTGAATGCACAGAGTCTTTTACCTAGACTAGGGCAAATCAAGAACCAAATGACATAGGTTTAAGGTGAGAGGGGTAACCTTTTCACCCAGAGGGTGGTGGGTATATAGAATGAACTGCCAGAGAATGTACTATGGACAGGTTTAGAGGGATATGTGCCAAACATGGGAAATGGGACTAAGTTACATGGAGTATCATAGTTGGTAGGTCGAGTTGGGCTGTAGGACTTGTTTCCCTGCAGTATGACTGACAAAATTGTGTTACTTGGAGGGGAACCTGTAGGTGATGGTGTTCCTTTGTTCTTGCTGTCCTTGTCTTCAACGTTAGGGTCTTGTGTTAGGTAGCCCAGGTAATAACACAGTACATTTGGGTGATGGTACACACTACAGCCATGAATTGATTGAGATAGGGTATAAATGTTTGGAAGAGTAAATGGGGGGTGATGCCCTTGGGCATTCATAATGTTATTGCAACTGCTCTTATGCAGGCACTTACTGGTACGGCATTGCATGTCAGGAAGTGAGTTGCTTGCCACTGGGCTCCCAGCCTCTCATGCTGAAGTGCTCATTGCACTTACGTGGCTGCTCCAGTCGGGTTTCTGGCAAATGATGACCTTCAAGGATGTTGATGGCTGGGGACGCAGCATTGGTAATGCCAATGAATATCAAGTGTTGGTTGTCAGCTTTTCTCTTGTTGGAGTTGGCCTTTCCTTTCCACTCAATACTCACCCGTCCGTGTCTACATTATCTGGTTCTTGGAAGCATGTAAGCATGGACTACAGCTGCTCAGGAACTGCAAATGAATAGAGAGACAAGGAACTGCAGCTGCCGGTGTACAAAAAAAAACACACATTGATTGAGGGAGTAACTCGGCATGTCTGGCAGCCACTCTGGAGGACATGTCTAGGTGATGTTTCGCGCCCGGACAGTTCTTCAGACAATGCACCCTTCAGCGGAATTGAATTGAATATTCCATTTCCATCATTACCTCCATTTCTGACTTTACAGTTAAAAAATGGTGATCGAAGTAGCTGACAATGGTTGTATATGGTAGACTCTCTTGAGGAACATTTGTGGTGATGTCTTGGGTCTGCATGCTGCCTATAATCATCTTGCTATGTGTGAACTGCGACTCCTCAACCATTGGAGTGGTTTCTCCTTGATGCCCCAATCTTGCTTCACTGTATTCCTCAACGACACTTGTCATGTCTGAGCACCACTCCGGCACACTCATTGATAAAATATCTGAAGTACACAATCAATTAGAGGATTTTAGGTTCTGTATATTATAAAGTTGCTTTTTAGGGCTCTGGTTAAAGTGCAGGGAAATAAAAACTTCAAAAAGTAGATGGGATTGAGAGGGCTTAATGGAATTTTACTGCACTTGCTAAACCATCGCTGCTGAGCTCAAAGCAGTCATTTAAGTGCAATGTAAGTGCTGATCGTGTGACATCCTGCCAGGAGTAGAAGGAAGTGACAGTGTGTTAGTCTTCGAAATTAATTTATTTAATTATCTGAAGAGTGCAATAATTCAGTGGTAGAGTTTTATTGCTTAAAAATTGTGCAATATATTTAAAAAAATCACCATTAGCCTGCCTTTGTTAAAGAAGCAGTGATATATTCATGTGAAGAACTGAGGCTATTGGCACTAGATGCCATCTTGATTGAGAACAGACCGAGTAGATCCAACATGCAGGGATTTATTTTATTTGATGAGTCATTAGATTGAATAAACAAGGGGAAAAACATTTGCAATGGTTGTTTCCATCAAGGCCACCAATAGAACAGTCTTTCCTAATTCTCCCCAAGAGCAAGGTAGCTTTATTAAATCTTTACTGCCCTTGTGAGAGAATTCTTGAGTTTTGACCTTGTAATAATGAAGTGTTGGCGACGTAGATTTGTGGTGGAAGGAACTGTAGATGTTGGTTCACACCAAAGATAGATACAAAATGCTGGAGTAACTCAGCGGGATAGGCAGCATCTCTGGAGAAAAGGAATAGGTGATGTTTCCGGTCGGGTCGCGACCCGACCCGCTGAGTTACTCCAGCATGTTTGTGATTATATTTCAGGCGCGTTTGTTGTGTTGTAACTTGGAGAGACTGCATGAAGTAGAGACTTGTTCCTGCTGATCTTCGCGTTCTGGGAGTTGTGAATCTGACAGAAGGGGTCAAAATATGACACCCACTGAGCACAGGTACTGCCGCAAATTTTCAGGTTGGGACATGTTATGCCCTGTCAGATGAATGCAGTTGTATGTATGTGTGTCATGTAAATGATGGCCTGCATGTGGGTCTCAGGATAGTGTTGGTGAACTTGTAACAAAGTGATGTTTTAGTTTAGTTTATTGCCATGTGTCCCGAGGTACAAAAGCTTTTGTTCCATTCTAAACAGTCAGCAGAAAGACAATACATGATTACAATCGAGCCATCCGCAGTGTACAGGTATATGATAAAGGGAATAAACTGAATAATGTTTAGTAAAGTACGATGAAATATAGTCCAAGGGTCTCCAATGAGGTAGATGGTAGCTCAGGACCACTCTCTAGTTGTTGGTAGGATGGTTCAGTTGCCTGATAACATATGTGAAGAAACTGTCCCTGAATCTGAAGGTGTGCATTTTCACACTTCTATACCTTTTGCTGATGGGAGAGGGGAGAAGAGGGAGTGGTCAGGGTGCGACTCGTCCTTGATAATGTCAGTGGCCTTGTCAAGGCAGCTTGAGCTGTAAAAGTGTTGAATGAGATTTTTGTGTTTACCAGTATTTCTCTCAGAAATAGCGTAATGTGCTGATGCTCAGAGAATATTTTTAATATTGCTTGACTTTCCTTTCATTCCACTCTACATTGGTAGGTTGTTTACACGATCCTGCTTTAATATCAATAGAAATGATCATTTTTGTTTGCTGCGTATCTACTTTGCAGTTTATGCAGAATATTCAGTAGACCGTTGACATGGCACGCACTGCTGTGCTTGTCAGTACAGGACGGCCAATGCTGAAGATTTCTATAGAAAGGCTGACCTGAAGAGGATTGTTAAAATGCTTGATAATTTGATGGAGCAGGTGATCAGAAGAGTTACTTACGTGGAAGGGATGAACTAAAGCTGGAGACGCAGATAACGGAAGTTGAGAGCAGAATTAATACTTCATTGATTAAGACTTTGACTGCTGTGTGCTTGCTGAGCTGATTCTCATTCGAAGCAGCATGTTATTTATTGGTTAAACTTAATTCATGAACTTTAAACACTCTCATCAGCATCAGTGCTGGAAAGGTTTATGCTGTGAGATTCTTATTTTTTTGTATCCCCACTGCCTACATCCCTATCAAACATTACATTAATCCTCCCCCGATTAAGAAGTGCTCAAAGCATTGAACTTTAGGTTGAATATTGTGGAGAACAGTCCTCACTACAGCTATACGCATTTAAGCATGTTGTGACAGTAAACTTTGTACATGATCCAACTCGGCAGTGATGATATTCAACATATGAGTTGATCCATTTGAAGCCTCACTTAGCCATGATCTTTGGATTTCATTGCAAAGGCATAATCTGATTACGGCTAAACTGTCTTTCACACTTTTTTCCCTTTCTCGGCTTGGTAGCCCAGGAGCCAAAGACCAGCTGCTTTTGCATCTTCCAGTCTCCCTTTTAAGTATTCAACGAGTAAAGGTGGGGGATGTAACACTGGGCTATTCCGCATATTCTTTACTTGGGATTGATCATTAATACAGTTGCAGATTTGTAACACATAGAATTATTTTAAAATGTTTAAATAGTTTTTGTTTATGTCTCAAAAAAAATGTATCTTGGTCTGAGTCCATGCGCTTATAATGGATTTTTCTCATTTGCAGCCCGTTGAGCGAGAGAAGAATTTTCAGACTGATAAAGATGCCAGTCAGATATTCAAGGGACATCGGTAATGAATTGTTCATTAACTATTTAAATCAGACTTTTGGCGTGTTGTTGAGACAGGTGCTGTGAGCGAGCTCCAGTAAAATCACTGATCGGGAGCTTCGTTTGGTTAAGTAAAGGGAATGTCACCCAGTTTCACTGATTACAAGGCAGAATAAATATTTTTTTCTAATAGACTGTCTCCCCAATACTATTTCTAAATGAATTTAAATGTTACTACATTTCTCCGTTATACATGAACATACATATACATGAAAATCATAAAACTGAAGGCAAATAATAAATTACCTGAACAATGTTATCAACTTTCACTCTATTGCGTGCATTAGTTTCACTGCATTCTGTTGGTCACCATCTATAATCAGCCCTTTGGTAACGCTTCTAAATATGATTCTTTCATATAGAAGTTCAGCAGCAATTTCAGCTTAATTGCCCTTATTGACACATTTCTGCAGCAAAGTCAAACATTAAAAAAAACAGTCAAAAGCCTTTAACACTTGCCCAGTATCTGACACAGCTTGTGATAAGGCTTGGCAAGCTAAATAGACAGATGCTGGCATTTACAGTAGTTGCCCTGGCAGAAAATTATTTTGAAATTTCATTAAACCTTTGAAATTGCATGCTAATTGTTGGCTGCATGAGACAGACTTTATAAATATGCAGTGGTTGAGAGGCTCACAACTTTTGACGCATTTGCAATGTTTTTAATGATAAAGATCCAACTATCTTATTCAAACCTACTGACTCCCACAATTATCCCGACTACACTTCTTCTCACCCTGCTTCCTGCAAAGACTCTATCCCCTACTCCCAATCCCTCTGTCTACACCCAAGATGAGGTGTTCCATACTAGAACATTCAAGATGTCCTAATTCTTTAGGGAACGGCGGTACCCCTCTCCCATCAGAGATGAGGCCCTCACTCGTGCCTCCTCAGTACCCCACAGCTACACCATTGCTCCCCCTCCCCCTAGTCGCAACAGAGACAGAGTCCCCCTTGTCCTTACCTTCCACCCTATCAGCCATTGCATACAATGCATAATCCTCTGAAATATCCACCATTTCCAACAGGATCCCGCTACTAGCCACATTTTCCCATCTCCACCCCTTTCCGCCTTCCGCAGAGACGTTCCCTCCACAACTTGCTGGTTAACTCATCCCTTCCAACCCAAACCACCCCTTCCCCAGGTACCTTCCCCTGCAACCGCAGAAGATGCAATGATGACCTGTCACTATACCTCCTCCCTCGACTCTGTCCAGGGACCCCAACAGTCCTTTCATGTTAGGCAGAGGTTCACTTGCACCTCCTCCAACATCATCTACTGTATCCGTTGTTCAAGTTGTGGACTCTTATACTCGGTGAGACCAAATGCAACTGGACGATCGTTTCGCGGAACACCTTCGCCCAGCCCACCTGAACCAACCCAATCCCCCGGTTGCTGGACACTTTAATTCTCCTTCCCATTCCTACACAGACCTTTCTGTCCTAGGTCCTCTCCATTGTCAGAGTGAGGCTAAACGCAAATTGGAGGAACAGCATCTCATATTTCACTTCGGCAGCTTACAACCCAGTTTATGAAAATTGATATCTCTCACGTCAGGTAGCCCTCTCTCTCTCTCTCTCTCTCTCTCTCTCCCTCTCTCTCTCTCTCTCTCTCTCTCTCTTTCTTCCTCTTTCTTTCTCTCTCTCTCTCTTTCCCTATCTTTCTCTCTCCTCTCTCTCTCTTTCTCTCATTCTCTTTCTCTCTTTCTTTCTCTCTTTCTCTCTCCCCCTCTCCCCCTCATCCTCCTCATCCTCCTCCTCCCCCCCCCCCCCCCCGCATTCCACAGCACATCTGTCTTCTCTGTTTAATCCCACCCTTTCTCATCTGCCTCCTTCCTGCAATGAAGCTTTCCTAGCTGGCTCTACCTTCCAGCTGTTAGCTTGCTCAAATCTCTGTTGTGCATACCTTGATCTGTATCCCTATTCCGTTGAGCATATCGACTTATTTTGTTGATCACAACTCTTAATTAAAATCTTCGCCCTGCCATCCATCCAAGTATCACTTGATGAGATTTCTTTGCTATTCTCCATTGCTTTCTGTACTGATTGATTTAAATGGCCCTTCTCAATTCTTTTTCTTCCCTTTCTCCTGGTTAAATGTCTTACTTTTCTCATTAAGTTTCTCCCTACACAAAAAGTTCCAAACCTGGTTGAATACTCTAAAGTCGCCCAGATATTGAGTAGGGTGCAAGTCCAATAAAATGCAATAAGCCTGAAACCTACTTGATTAGGACCCCATCCACAACCCAATAATTTCCTTCACCACAGGCTCACTCGATAGTTGAAGTGCTCACCATCTCCAAAATGCTTAGCAAAGCCATTCCCAGAGCAGAGATCAAACCCACAACCTAACCCACCAAGAACAAGTGCCCGAAGCAGTACCACCTACTACCACAACTCAGAAGACTAAGGAATTTTAGCTTGTTTGAAATTACTCGTACCAATCTCTATAGATGCATCATACCAAAGCATGCTATCGGTCATGCATCACAGCTTGGTTTGGCAACCGCTTAGCCGAAGAACGCAATAAATTGCAGAGAGCTGTAGACACAGCCCAGCCCATCACGCAAACCTGTGGTGGGAAAGCAACCCATTTAATCAAGGACCACTTGCACTACTGCCATGCCCTCTTCCCCATTTCCTGTCAGGCAGAAGATACAGGAGCTTGAATGTAGATACCACCAGATTCAAGGACAGCTTATACCCCACTGTCATCAGACTCTTGTAAGCTAAGGATGTATTTCCAGATCCATCAGTCTACCTCCATGTGGCCTTCACACTCTTACTTTCATCTGAACTTTCTCTGTAACTGTCACTCTATATTGTATTCATGTCTGGATGATCTACCTGGATGGCCTGCAAAGTAAAGTGTTTCACTTTATCTCACAATGACAATAATAAACCAATACCAAAACAATGTTTCCCTTCAAGTCTCTCACCCTTCAGACCTGGAAATATATTGCCGTTGCTTCATCATTCTCAACATACATTTTTTTTTGCCAGGAAGGCTTCAGACATTCAAGGAGATGATTTACTACTACCTTCTCATAGATGAGCAGGGATATGCATTTAACGCTGGCCAAGATAGTTGCATCCTTTAGACTTTAGAGGTGCAGTGTAAATACAGGTATTTCGGCCCAACCAGTCCGCTCTGACCAGCAATCGCCCCGAACACTTGCACTAGGGACAATTTACAGAAGCCAATTAACCTACGAACCTGAACGTCTTTGGAATGTGGGAGGAAACCGGAGCGCCCAGAGAAAACCCACGTGGTCATAGGGAGAAGATGCAAACTCTGTACAGACAGCATCTGTAGTCAGGATCGAACCCGGGTCTCTGGCGCTGTAAGGCAGCAGCTCTACCGTTGCGCCACTGTGCTACGAAACACCTGATGAAAATCGTCTGAATAACATTCCTATTCATTGCCAGCATATCTGCGGCAAAAATTGCACATAAATGGAGTGGATTGAGGCTTCCAGCAAATCTTTGTGGTTGAATATTCTGTGATTATTATAATTGTAAGTGTAACACCTGACCAACGGAGATCTGGGTGGGGTGGTCAGTGCTAATGGATCCATATCCCAATAAATGTCACGCGTACAGGAGGGAACATGGCAAAAATAATACGTTGAATTATTGAACTTATTGGGAATTTCTGTCCTCAGGAACCAGGTGACTTGCCTATCGGTCTCCATTGATGGGACCATGCTGTTATCAGGATCGCACGATG
This sequence comes from Raja brachyura, assembly GCA_963514005.1. The sequence continues at coordinate 5,694,554 of OY740810.1, forward strand.
AGACGGTGAGATTATGGGACATTCCAAGCAAGCAGTGCCTAAGGACAGTTAATCACAAAGGTACAACTGAGAACACTTGTTCGTCTGAGGTGTTTAAGCTAATTGTGAGACCTTTTCGAACTTAAACACAGAGGTTCTATTATGTTCCATTATTCTGCTTACATAATTCCATCATTATCACTTCGGTATTGGAGTAACATTACAACATTACTGAATAAACCCAGACTTGGTATGAAATGCTCCCAGCTAATCTTGCTTTCAATTTTCATTTCATTTCTACAGCATAATTACTTGTTTCAGCAAGAGGCTACAAATTAGTAGCGATCTGATTTTTTTTGTGTGTTAATCACTTGCAAAATGATAAGCCATCCTGTGCTTTTTGACTTTCATGCAGTTAGAACATGTAAGGACAAAGGGTTCAGTTTTGTTCAGTTGCTTCATTAAATATCGAGACTCTAGGAAGCATATTTGGAGTTGTGAATAAAATTACAAAATGCTAGGATTACACAGCATGCAAGGTAAGAGAAACAATGAATCCGGTCTGAAGAAGTCTCGACCTGAAATGTCACCCATTCCTTCTCTCCAGATACGCTGCCTGTCCTGCTGAGTTACTCCAGCATTTTGTGTCTATCTTTGGTTTAAACCAGCATCTGCAGTTCCTTCTTACACAATGAATCAGGTTCATTGTTTTCATTGGAACTGATTTATAATGACAATGGTTTTCTTGTTGGCTTCACAATTTAGAGTCGGGAGAGTCCAAAATCATTTGGACTGTAGAATAACCACTATAGAATGATAAATAGGGATGATTTTGAAAATTGCAATCCCTCAGAGGGACAGGATCAGTTCCTGCTGGATTTCAATTTTCTGCACATCTTTCTACCGGAATTACTTGCTGTTCGACACTGTAATTTATTTTTCCTTTGCATTTCCATGGGATCATTCTGTTTTCAACGGGCAATCAAAAAAATTCACTCTTGATAAACCAGGCACTTTTCCAACAGAGAGGAAACTCACCACCTAGAAAAATTCGAAAGTACAAACCAACTTTTGAAAAAAAACGATTGTTTTGGCACTGCAGAGCCCAAATAGAAATTGCAGTTTTGGCACCCAGCAGTGAGCTGTACAGTTACATTCGATGCATAGTCTGCTAAGTTCATTGATCTCAGTTGGAGCACTGAAACATATCTCTCGGCTAATACAAAACTAGACGGGACTGTGGTGAGTCAAGAAGTTGGCCCACAACCACTCTCTCAGATGCAATTAGATGTGTGCATAGCCTTGCCAATGACACCCACAATACAGAAGTTAATCAATAGAAGTTTATTGTTTCTGAATGTGAGTGCATTTCTGCTGACTACTCAGACAGAAACTTGCTGGGAAATGATAACAGTTCCACACTATCATTTATATTCTTGTAAATGTCAGGATATCTGGGCCTCTGTGCAAACACAGTAGTCCTGAACTAGCCGGTCACTCTATCTGCTTCAGTGGTTAGATTAACAGCAAGACTATGTAGTTCACCACCAAGAGAAAGTTATGACCTTTGGATCAGAACCAGGCAGGAGACACAAGAGACTGCAGATGCTGGGCCAGTCAAGGCTTGGCTATGATGCAATTTACAGTTCATCGTTACTAAATTTGACTTGGTTTTTGCATGAAGCCCAATACTTGGAAGAAAGTATCAGATAACAGCTGAGGCTCACAGAACCTATAGCCCTGAAATGAAAACTGGCAAAAGTGTTACAAAAACCTCTCCACTTGCACTTTTTCAAATTCATATAAGACTCCCAGGAGTAAGATTTTGCATTGTTATTCTTCAACTTTTTGATCACTCTATTTTCTATCTTTAAAAATGTGATATTAAACTTAATTTTGACAAAATGGTGTGCCTCCAGGTGGCATTTCTCTCCCTTTCATGTGACTTCAGTGATTTTGAAACTGAGAAAATGGGAAATTACAATTTCAGAGATAACAGCAGAAAGTAATAACTGGAGCAATGTAATTTGTTGAATCTGTTAAGTAGTTAGAAATCCGATAGCTGAATTATTAAACACATCCCTCAGGGAATCCCGTTCACTGGTATGATTCTATTCCGTTATTTGACATTTAATGAAGTCGAGAATAGTCGTAGGTTGTATTTTGCAACTGGTTCTGGTCACCAAATAAGGCCTGTCAATCAGTTGCGCTACCAAAATTGCACTGTTACAAGTTGTTTAGCTCCTCAAGATTATTCGGCAATTCTCTCAGATCTTGAGGAAGTCTCAAAAGTGCTGGAATAACTCAGTGGGTCAGGCAGTATCTCTGGAGAACATGGATACGTGACGTTTCGGGTCAGGACCCTTCTTTAGACTGAAAAAGGGGGTGGGGGGTGAGAGAGCTGGAAAAGAGGAGGGGCAAGTGATGGATAGATACAGGTGAAGGGGTGTTTTGATGGGCAGACGGTTGGACGAGATGAAAAGATTAAAGAGGTGAGTTGAAAGGATTGAATGTGGGGGGGGAGAAATAGTTGTGCTTAGGTGGAGCGTGAGGAGGGAAGAGAAAAAGTAAGGGAGGTATACAGGGGAAGAAGGGAGAGGAGGAGGATTATGTAGTTACTTAAAATTGGAGAACTTTACTGTTTTTTTTCCCTGCGCTAAATATTATTCCCTTATCTGTACACTGAATGGCTCGATTGTAAACATGTGTTGTGTTTCTGCTGACTGTTTAACATGCAACAAAAGCTTTTCACTGTATTTTGGTACACGTGACAATAAGGTGAAACTGAACTGAGAATTTGTTCATACAGTTGAGTTTGGTTACTGTTTCAGATCTTGGTTCTTCTTGCATATGGCGTGCGCAGCCTAAAGTTGTAAGACAACTTGTCCTGTTTGATCTTCTGTTCGTGCACGCCAGGTTGATTGCATTCGTTGAAACAGGGTGGACCATGTGAAGGTTGCAATCTCCCACCCCAGATCTAGGTTGATCTGTGAACTAACTCTTTACATGCCTTCCTCAAGTTGAAAATCTTTCTAGCTCAGATTTACAATTCAGAATTGGCTTCAGAATCTATCCATAGTCTCCAACCCAGAGCTCCTCTCCGCGCCTCTCTTTGTCACCCTTTGTTCCCTATCTCGCCATCTTTCTCTCTCACCCTCATCAGTGCATGCTGTCCCTGAACTGAAGAAATGTCTTGATCTGAAACGTTACCCATTTCTACTATCCAGAGATGCCACCTGTCCTGCTGAGTTACTCTAGCATTTTGTGTCTATATTCAGTGCAGTTCCTTCCTACACACAAGGTTTGCCGGTATTTGGCAGCAGTGCATCCTGACCCAGTGGTTCTTGATGGATTTGAAGTCTTTATTTGAATGGGAGATGAGAGAAGGATTATGTCTCAGAATAGAACATAATGTGCTCGCATTTTAACTAAACTGTGCTTCTGTATTTAAAAAAAAATGTTCCAGCAGCAGCCTAATGTTAATTGTTGCTTAAAAGTGCTAAAAGCTAATATTTGTTGTAATTTAATGAAAATGCTAATCAGAAGACATTGTTTTGATGTATTGGTAAATATGTTTCTTAGAACCTGCTGCTTAAAATCTTTGGTTCAATTATAAATAACTTTGGAAACTCAAGTAAGGTCAAAGTGTTAGTGGCAAGATTAATACTATCTACAGTAAATCAAGTAGAAAATTGTGGAAGCACATGCTCGGTGTCGGGTACAATCTATGGAGAGAGAAACGGACTTGAGATTTTAGAGGGGTGGTTCAAGGTTATACACCAGAAACATTTACTTTGTTTTTCTCTCCACCTTTTCTGCGTGACCTGATACGTATCTCCAATATTTTAAGGCTTTACTTCATATTTCCAGCATTGACTGTTTTTTAACTAGTTAAACATGGGTAAGTATTGTTTCCCTACAGGTCCAGCCCCTGTATTCTCACAGCCTTTTTAGATAAAGTCCTAATTTTGAGAAAAGTGTTATTAAATAAGAATGGAATAATCCTCTACATGGACAATAATGATTATATCCAATCTCAGGTTCTTTTGAACACATCGTAACTGAGAAATACCTTGTGCATGGTATTCTTGGAAAATAAATAAGCATTTTGCAATCTAAAGTGTTTTGCTCTTTGATCTTGTTCTTCAAGATTGTAATCAACAAAATCTTGTTGTGCACTTCGATAGCTACCAAGGCTACATTTTGATCCGCGTGCAATCAAATAAACGAATGCTTCTGCATGAACACTTTAATGAGAGATGCAGTAGATCCCGCAAGCACTAATTTTTTTTTGCCGCAGAGCAGGTGAGAACCATGCCTGGGTCCCATCTTCCACTGCACGGTAACAGCAAGAAGTCATGCTCATAAACTAGTCCATTTCAGCAGCTGCTGTGCAACCCAGTCACATAAGGTGACCTTGCACTGTGCTCCATTAATCCTCCCATTAATGTCCTAGTCACATATCAGTGGCTTCAAGAAGTGTTTTTGTTGGAGTTGCAAAAAGAGATGACTGCTTTGCTACTTTTGTCACATGGTTGGTAAAATACCAGCACCGAATGGTAAATTTATCTTTATTATCTTTGTCAATGCAATGATTATGGCTGTAGAGTATTTATTCTATATATTTTGGAAAGAAAATGCCTTTTGAAACATGAGCTGCATGGTAACATTATTTTGGTTAAGGGGCTCGTTTTTTTAATATGCGTTCAAATGGACTTTTGAAGTAAAACTCTTATCAGTGCATGCAGTCTTATCTGCAACTTGTATTATGTGATTTTGAAAACTTTGGCATTTTGATCTGAGGCCATCGCAAGGATTAGGTTTAGTTTTCACAGTTGGCATCAACTTCAGCAAATTATCATGCAAGTCATTTCCATGCTAAAGCCAGGGCTGTTTGGCAGTTTGGCAGTTATTGACTTAAATGCACTCTGGATCAGAGTTGATCTTTTGGAAATGCACCAAAACACATTCCTGTGTGAAAACTGTATTCTTGAATCTATTGAAACTTGATGTTAAAACAAGGCAATCTGTCTCCCCATGGTTTCATTGCAGATGTTCATGCGAATTCTTTCACCAAACTCAGAGTAAGTATTATTTCTCATTTGAGAGGCCCTGGATATACAGTGCCCTCCATAATGTTTGGGACAAAGACCCATCATTTATTTCTTTGCCTCTGTACTCCACCAATTTGAAATTTGTAATAGAAAAAAATCACATGTGGTTAAAGTGCACATTGTCAGATTTTATTAAAGAGTATTTTTATACATTTTGGTTTCACCATTTAGAAACTACAGCTGTGTTTATACATAGTCTCTCCCCCCCCCCCCCCCCCCCCAATTTCAGGGCACCATAAAGTCTGGGACATGTGGCTTCACAGGTGTTTGTTATTGCTCAGGTGTGTTAAATGCCTCCTTAATGCAGGTATATGAGAGCTCTCAGCATCTAGTCTTTCCTCCAGTCTTTCCATCACCTTTGGAAACTTTTATTGCTGTTTATCAACATGAGGACCAAAATTGTGCCAATGAAAGTCAAAGAAGCCATTATGAGACTGAGAAACAAGAATAAAACTGTTAGAGACATCAGCCAAGGCGTACCGTAATCAAATGTTTGGAACATCATTAAGAAGATGAGAGCACTGGTGAGCTTACTAATCGCAAAGTGACTGGCAGGCCAAGGAAGACCTCCACAGCTGATGACTGACGAATTCATTCTATAATAAAGAAAAATCCCCAAACACCTGTCCGACAGATCAAACACACTCTTCAGTCAGGTGTGGATTTGTCAATGACCACTATCCGCAGAAGACTTCATGAACTGAAATACATAGACTACACCACTGGTTATCAGCAAAAATAGGATGGCCAGGTTACAGTTTGCCAAGTACTTAAAAGAGCAGCCACAGTTCTGGAAAATAAGTCTTGTCAGCAGATGAGATGAAGATTAACTTGTATCAGAGTGATGGCAAGAGCAAAGTATGGAGGAGAGAAGGAACTGCCCAAGATCCAAAGCATACCACCTCATCTGTGAAACACGGTGGTGGGGGTGTTATGGCCTAGGCATGTACGGCTGCTGAAGGTACTGGCTCACTTATCTTCATTGATGATACAATTGCTGATGGTAGTAGCATAATGAATTTTGAAGTGTATAGACACATCCTACCTGCTCAAGTTCAAACAAATGCCTCAAAACTCATTGGCCGGTGGTTAATTCTACAGCAAGACAATGATCCCAAACATACTGCTAAAGCAACAAAGTTTTTCAAAGCAAACAAAACGGTGAATTCTCGAGTGGCCAAGTCAATCGCCCGATCTGAATCCAATTGAGCATGCCTTTTATATGCTGAAGAGAAAACTGAAGGGGACTTGCCCCCAAAACAAGCATACGCTAAAGATGGCTGCAATACAGGCCTGGCAGAGCATCACCAGAGAAGACACCCAGCAGATTCAGATTCAGATTCAATTTTAATTGTCATTGTCAGTGTACAGTACAGAGACAACGAAATGCATCAGCAACTGGTGATGTCCATGAATCACAGGCTTCAAGCAGTCATTGCATGCAAAGGATATGCAACAAAATATTAAACATGACTACTTTCATTTACATGACATTGCTGTGTCCCAAACATTATAGTGCCCTGAAATGGGGGGACTATGTATAAACACTGCTGTAATTTCTCCATGGTGAAACCAAAATGTATAAAAATGGCCTTTATTAATATCTGACAATGTGCACTTTAACCACACGAGATTTATTTCTATTACAAATCTCAAATTGTGGAGTACAGAGGCAACTAAATAAATGATGAGTCTTTCTCCCAAACATTATGGAGGGCACTGCGATATATGTTTGCAAAACAGACATGGCAACAATTCGACATTATCTACCTTCGAATAAAACTAGAGAAACTGTGGCGCTAAAACATACCATTCCTTGCTTCCTTTCTTTCCTTGCTTTTCATTTAATATATTCTCTGGCTGGTGATTATCATGTTTATCGTTTTTTCCCCCCGATTACTCGGTAGGATGAGATGAAAGGGCCGTGCTTTTGGTAATTAATGTCATTGGGTCAATAGATAAAATATTAGTTACCCGAAAACTTAAAATGCCCTTACTATGTGATTAAATTGAAGAACTAACTACATTGATCTGACTTCTAACCTTTGGAAATAAATGGAAAATTAACACAAAAATGGTTCTGCAATATTTTGAAAGAAAGTGAGAGCAAGCTCAAAGTTGCAAGTCTGGAATATCTTGTTTCAGCATCAGTGTTATTAGGCATTTCACTGAATGCTGCGGAAACCCACAGGGAACTAAATTGAAAATGTCTGTTCCTCTGGTGGTCTAAAACATTAATTAAAACTCATTCCACACTTCTATGGTGTCTCTCCTTTGATATCTCGGTTCATCCATCAATGTCTGAATGCTTTGTCCTTTCCCAGGTTGGTGATCTCTATTGACCTGTGGTGCTTTATTTCTGTGTGGGTGGCTCTATTGGCCTATTTCTTTGATTCCTTTGAAGTTTGACTTCCATTCTGAAGTGATCCATCTTGTTCATGAATGGCTGATCCATCTGATCTTAGATAAGACTGATGTGTTCCATCTCGAAAATTCTAAAAGGTGAACTAAATTCTGTTAGTTAGCTGGCTCCACCACAACTCTTTATTTCAGTTTCTGCTAAAAGAATTGTGGTTGAAAACATTTCCCAAAAAGATTTCAGTATTTTCTGTTTACATTCTGTATTTCTAAGTGTTGTTGAGCTCTGCTGTGTTAACTTTATGTATGTTTTCTATCATATGCTCCGACCCAGTAGGCTGTGGTTTCTTCAGCGCCAACTGTGAGCTACTGCTGTTCTTATAGTTTTAGACATAAAATAGTTATTCATCCAAATTGATATAAATATGTTCAGACTTTGTACTTCAAAGCTGTCAGAGAAAATATGATTTGGGTATTCATTTTATTAATGAAACGGATTGATTGGATTTAATTTAGTTTAGAGAAACAGCGTGGAAACGGGCCCTTTGGCCCAACGAGTCCGCGCCGATCAGCGATCCTCGCACACTAACACTATCCTACACATACGAGGGACAATGTACAATTTTGCCAAGCCAATTAACCTACAAACCTGCACGTCTTTGGAGTGTGGGAGGAAACCGGAGCTCTTGGAGAAATCCCGGGCAGAACGTACAAACTCCAAATTTGAACTAGAATGATTTTTGTTAATCATGTTTTACTACTTTGTGAAAAATATTTCATTTCATGCAAATCATGCAAGCAAGAAAGTCATTGTCCTATCTGGGACACATGACAATAAACTCTCTTGACTCGACTTGTCTTGATATACGTGTTCTATCAGTGATTTTTAAAGAATTACCAGACCGCTTTACTAATTCTTATTGGAAAAGTTAACAACATGATGCTTACCCCTTTCACCCAAGGTGCAATGTTATTGGCGTTGATGCCTGACAGTATTGGACAGTAAATTAGCTGGATTGGATTCATTCTGCCTTTTGTGAACAAGATGTTCCTAAGCAACTTGCCACAATGTTGGAACAGCTTCACTAGAGTTCTGAAGCACAGATTTCATGGTGAGGTCGATATGGATTATCTCCTTGACACTTCAGGCTGAACAAGGATGTGAATACTTCAGGCTTGTCTTCGGCTCTCACGTGCACGTTCCTTCCAACATTAGCAGTTTGGGGACACTCTTGAAGTCATCACCTCCTATTAGCTGCGTAATTGTCCACCATTACTCACGCCCCGTTGCAATCGCACTGCAAAGTTTTGATCTGATCTGTTTTGCGATGGCTTGGTTCCCTCTGGTTTGCAGGCTGTTTGAAAGTATATACAAGTGTGTTGTACACATGTTTTAAAATTTAGGATTTTTAAACTGGGGATGATAAATCTTGGAGTACACAATAATGGATTGCTTGAGCAATTCTTGAAGTGAGTTTTGCCATTTTGATTAGAATTGATTAGTTGATTGGTACTTTATTATCACATGCGCTTGGTGCAGTGAAATTCTTTATTTTACATACAGTACACAAGAGTACAAAGAGTCGCCATGTAAAGAATGCCGACTAAGTTACAAAAGTGTTCAACATAATCCCTCTCTCTCTCCCTCCTCCCCCCCCCCCCCACCTCAAAATGCCATGTCCCAGAAAGACCACTAGGCTTTATCAAACAATCCAAGATGGTCCACTTGAGGAATTTCACAGTTGGCACCTACTCAGGTACTGGCCATTGGTAAGTGAGTGGCATTATGCTTTCATTCCATATATTGAATATATCATTCATGTCACAAATTGCCCCTCAGTGCCGTCCTTTCCTTTGTGGTTAGAAGTTTGCATCTGGATAAATTGATTAAATCAATTTTAAACTAAATACTTTCATTGTTCAAAGTCTGCAAAACATTTCCAGACTAAATGGGTTTTATTGATGTAGGTTTAGTCGATCGAGGGAGTTTCACTGTACTCTATAAGTCAGTTGCTTTCATCTGCTCACCCTGTGCAGGGCTCTGCGCAACAAATGATCCCTTAAGAACAGTAAGTAGTTGCTTAAAGGTTCATGCACAATCTGGATAATTGACACGATGGTGAATGGTGTTTTCTAACTAACAGTATTTGGCAAGGTTATTTAAATTAGTAAATTTAAGTAGCTGTAATAAACTAATTTTGCTGACTAAATGCATGGTCAAGAGGAAAAGCCTCTGTTTGGAAATATGGCTTGGCATCATCTACTTTTCCAGCCCCCAAAGTTGATTGGAGGGATGTGGAAGTTTTAATGGTCATCGTAGCAAGATTAAGTTTAGTTTAGTACAGTGATACAGCATGGAAACAGGCTCTTCAGCCCACCTAGTGTGCCAACCAATCATCCACACACTAGTTCTATCCTACACACTAGGCATAATTTACAGAGGGCCAATTAACCTACAAACCTGAACGTCTGTGGAATATGCGAGAAAACTGGACTACCTGGAGAAAACCCACGTGGTGACAGGGAGGACGTACAAACTCCATACAGACAGCACCCGTAGTCAGGATTGAACCTGGATCTCTGACACTGTAAGGCAGCAACTCTACTGCCACGCCACTATGCCGCCGTAAGATAGTTTCAGAGAAATGAGCCTGATCTTCGGATGTAGGACCGATTGCCTTCCAGTGCATTCCCAGGCACAGCCTTCCATTGGGAGGTCTGTTTTCAGATGACAGGTACGCCATCTCTTATGGCCAACTCTGTCATGAAAGGCTTTGTATCCGGGCTTGCAGGTTTTACTGGTGCATTGCGATCTGAACCACTCAGTTACAAAGTAGTGAGGATATGGTCTGCCACCCAGCTCTTTACGTGGGAACAAACCTTTAATAATGATTGAATATTTGTTTTGATAACCCAAAACCAGAGGCAGATAAAGCTTGTGTTCACCAGCTGAGTTGAAGAAACAACTCCTCAGCCTGCAGTCGATGGTGCCCTTGTCTGTGTCTTGGCCATAGCACATTACCTCCAAGTGAGAGAAACTGAAACCGTTGCTGGAGGGAGCTGGAATGATTTGCTGTAACGTGACAGGCTTCTCGAATGCTCCGGGGTTTATTAAAAATCAGCAGCAGCTTCACTTGGGGCTAGTGGGTGAAACCCATCTCCAATTTGTTAAAAACTCTGACATTCCTTTCCATTGTTGGCAGAGTCAGAATCAGCACTGTTGAAGCAGGGTGGGGACAGATGAGCAAGCACTAGACGTGTGGGCAAGCCCTTTGCTCTTTTCTGTGGTCTGTTATGGGAAGCAGAGGTGGACAGGCGAAAATATTCAAGATAATGCTCAAAGCCTCCTTGATGAAATGCAACATCTCCACAGAGTTCTAGAAAGCTTTTGGCCTTTGACCATACATATTGGAGGTGGAGCAATTGGGATGGTATTGAGAACATTAGGGTTATCAACTGGGATAACAGTGAGTCCATGTGTAAGTGATGGAATGAGTAGACCATCTCACAAAACTACCCGCCAATCCTCATGATGTTCCAACCTTGACCTCATCTGCCTTTTAGAATTCACAAAACTAGATGAAAGTCACCTTTGAGCCCAAGGCAATGTCATAGAAGAAAAGTTCAGTTAATACTAATATTTGGGATGGTGATATTATTTTGGAATTCCTCTCTAATACTATTATTGATAGTTTCTTTGTCTCCGCGATGGAGCTCCCCCCCCCCTGGTCTCCATGCTGGAGCACCCCCCCCCCCCCCCCCCCCGGTCTCTGTGCCGGAGCTCCCCCCTTGGTCTCTGTGCTGGAGCTCCACCCGCAGTCTCTGCACCGGAGCTCCCCTAGTGGTCTTCACAATGGATAGTAAATTTACGCATGCACAGTAGCAATTCGGTTTCCAGCAAGTAACACCTATACAAGGTTCTGCAGGACGTAACCCTTGCGTAAGTCAGGCAGTATCTGTATATTCCTTTCTACATAACTCTGCTTTGTCAATATGTTTGAGAATTGGAGTTTTATCTTTCTAGCCGTATTCACCAGGAAACAATTTGGGAATGGAAACCTTGTTCATAGGCTCATAGTTGTAGGAGCAGAATAAGGCCATTTGGCCCATCGTGTCTACACCGCCGTTCAATCATGGCTGATCTGTCTTCCCCTCTCAACCCCATTCTCCTGCATTTGCCCCGTAACCCATGACATCCTTACTAATCATGAACCTATCAATTTCCACCGTAAAAAATATCCATTGACTTGGCCTCTACAGCCTTCTGCGGCAATGAATTCCACAGATTCACCACCCCCTAACTAAAGAAATTCCTCCACATCTCCTTTCTAAAGGTACGTCTTTTTGTTCTGAGGCTATAACCTCTGGTCCTGGACTCTCCCACTAGAGGAATCATGGCGGTGGCGGTGGCGGGGGCCTGGATCTCCTCAGCGCAGAGGGAGAATAAGGAGGGGAGAAAGACAGTGACCCTAAGACTTTTGCCTTCCACCACAGTGAGGAGGTTTGGTGAACTCACTGTGGTGGATGTTAATTTTGTGTTTATTGTACGGTATTGTTATTTTTATATATGTATGACTGCAGGCACGTAATTTCGTTCAGACCGAAAGGTCTGAATGACAATAAAGGAATTCAATTCAATTCAATTCATCCTCTCCACATTTATTCTATCCAGATCTTTCACAGAATTGAACTGTGAATTTATATATTACTTTCCCCCGTTATCTTATTGTTCATTTGAGACCCCAAGTCAATTTAAAGAAATTACTATGTGAGGAATAAGAATAACCTTCTATCATCTGTCTCGATTGACTGCATTGTTGCAGATGCCTCTGTACTACTAAATGGACAGATACTGAGATTTTTACAGAGGAGTGTGACTCACCTCGTGGTAAACCACTTGCTGATACATTTGCTCATTTATAATTTTCAGGATTTGTGGGAGAGCATGTGACTTTACTCACCCTTGTGAGAAATGTCTCGGGTAACCTCATCCATTCACTCTCCCCAGCACAGGTTGGAAATATCCTGTCAGTTGTGCTACATTACGTACATGGATTATTAATTCTGACACAAGAGATTGCACTTTATGGCTGTGCATTTGGTGCCAGGTGTTCCATCGCTCTGACAGGGTGCTGAGAGATGCTGGTTTCAAGCTCCTAACACTTTGAGCTGGTGCACATTATTGTCACAGAATGGGATGAAGCAGCAAGCTGATAGAAAGTCACATGCTTATTACAGCAGACAAAATGTGTCGGAAGGAACTACAGATGCTGGTTTACACCGAAGATAGACACAAAATTCTGGAGTAACTCAGCGGTACAAGCAGCATCTCTGGATAGAAGGAATGGGTGACATTTTGGTTTGATTTCCTTCTTTCAGTCAGAAGAAGGGTCTCAACCCGAAATGTCACCCATTCCTTCTATCCAGAGATGCTGCCTGACCTGCCGAGCTACTCCAGCATTTTGTGTGAATCTTTGCTATTTACTGCATCCAAGCTTGTTCTATGTGTACAGATAATTCTAGACTGCAAATCCAAATGGGTCAGAACTGAGTTCTAAAAAGCAGTTTAATATTCGGGCAATTAGTTCACCAGTATAACACATCTCTCAGTGATATTCCAGTAGAGTTTAGTTCCTACAAGGAACTAAAGCTTGTAATCTAAAGAGTGGTACATCCTCGGGACATCCCACAGAGTGTTGTTCCAAAGTATTTGGTGCGGTACATAATTTTTCCGCAACGAAGCCTAATGAACAAAGATAAATTATCAAGTAAGACACAAATTGCTGGAGTAACTCAGCAGGTCAGGCAGCATTTCTTGAGAAAAATAGGTGACGTTTCAGGTCAGACCATTTCCTCAGACCCAGCTGAGTATGAAGAAGGGTCCTGACCCGAAACATCACAGATTCTGTTTCTCAAGAGATGTTGCCTGACCCGCTGAGTTATTCCAGCATTTTGTGACATCTTTGGTCTAAACCCGCATCTGCAGTTCCTTCCTACACTAAATGATCAAGTAATCTGTGTTAATGGTGTTTGTTGAGGTTTAATTGTCAGCCAGTGAGACAAACTCACAGAACAAAATGGAGATCTGCTAGAGGGGGTCAGTGGGTCAGGCAGCATCTGTGGAGGGCAATAGGTAATGTTTCAGGCCAGAAACCTTCATTTAGCCTGGCAGACTAGAGGGGAAGTAGCTAGTGTGAAGAGGAAAGGGGTAGGGAAAGAGCGAACTGCAGGTGGCTAAAGGTGAGGAAGGGTTGAGTGGTAGATAACAGACAGGTGGGGGAGGAGAAGGTGAAGATAGTGACACAACACATGTTGCTCTCACTGGATGCCCTCCTCCCTCTTTTCCCTCACTCCCCCCACCCCCCCCCCCCCCCCCCCACCGCTCACCCCTTCCCTCCCAGCTGCTAGCATCCTCCTCATTCCACCAGATGCTGCCTGACCCACTGAGTTCCTCCAGCAGATCTACTATCTTACTGCAGATCTTACTGCACAATCCAGCACCTGCAGTCTCTTGTGCCTCCGTTTAGACAAGCTTACAATCCAGGTTGTTTACCTATCCAAGCAGACAGAAAAATCTTGGCTTGTTATATAATCTTCATCCTCCTGGTACCATCCCCCACTTACCTTCCAGTCTCAAGACGGCACTGAAATGTCATCCTAGATTGTAATCATGTGAGGGCATTGAGTCACAACTCATCGGCTCTTTCGTTAACCCTTTTGGGTTAAGTTGAAACACAATTAAATAACTATTAAGGATGGGATCTAACTTGGAATTCCCACAGTGGAATACACTCCTATATTTGCTGTTTAAGCTCAGAAATGAAGATTGAGTTGAAGTGAAAGCCTACTCATTCTTGACTAGCATCAATAGCTGATTAGAAGAAGAAGAAACGGGAGTCTTGGTAAATTAACAAGTCATTATTGGTCAGCATTAACTGGTTGTTGCTATGGACTATTAAACAGTAAAATAACAAATAACTTATTTCCCATTCCCTAGAATGATAAAAATGGCGAGGTGTGGCTATCAACGCACCCCCACCACTCCCCTCATGACGAACTGAATTAGTTACAGCGAACCTGAGATGATAATTGCTGCACATTTTAAGATCAAACGCACTTTTCAGCAGAAGAGTTAGGAGAGGAGACTGGGAATTAGCTCTTTAGCTTGAGCAGTTTGTCTTTAGTATATTGGTAATAGTTTAATGGATTGCAAAAGGCTATCTGGTCTACTTAATCATCAATGCATGAAACTTCACAATTAGACTGTATCTTGTTCAGTAACAATACAGCCAGCTGAGCTCTCATTATGGATCTCTCATTATGGGCTACAGATAATATACAGAATTCCTTTCTCAAACCTGGAGGTAACCAAAAATCTCTCCCAGGTCACACTCTCCATGCCAACATCATCCTTAACCGCACCCTTGAGGTGTGATAAATGATCTGGGACATTTCCTAATCTGTTGACACAAATGCAAGTTAGAAGTATGTGTTGGGGTTCAGAAAGTAACTGGGATGTTTCAGGGCTTGGTACTTTAACCCCAGCTTTTCGCCATCTAATTCTAGGATTTGGTTGAAGGAACCAAAACCAATATTTTCAAGTTTGCTGATGATATGGTGGCCGATTAGGAAAAGGGGAGATGCAACGAGACCTGGGTGTCATGGTACACCAGTCATTGAAAGTAGGCATGCAGGTGCAGCAGGCAGTGAAGAAAGCAAATAGTATATTGGCATTCATAGCAAAAGGATTTGAGTACAAGAGCAGGGAGGTTCTACTGCAGTTATACAGGGTCTTGGTGAGGCCACACCTGGAGTATTGCATACAGTTTTGGTCTCCTAATCTGAGGAAAGACATTCTTGCCATAGAGGGAGTACAGAGAATGTTCACCAGACTGATTCTTGGGATGGCAGGACTTCCATATGAAGAAAGACTGGATAGACACGTCTTGTACTCGCTGGAATTTAGAAGATTGAGGGGGGATCTTATAGAGACTTACAAAATTCTTAAGGGGTTGGACAGGCTAGATGCAGGAAGATTGTTCCCGATGTTGGGGAAGTCCAGAACAAGGGGTCACAGTTTAAGGATAAGGGGGAAGTCTTTTAGGACCGAGATGAGAAAATCATTTTGCACACAGAGAGTGGTGAATCTGTGGAATTCTCTGTGGAAGGTAGTTGAGGCCAGTTCATTGGCTATATTTAAGAGGTAGTTAGATGTGGCCCTTGTGGCTAAAGGGATCAGGGGGTATGGAGAGAAGGCAGGTACAGGATACTGAGTTGGATGATCACCCATGATCGTATTGAATGATGGTGCAGGCTCGAAGGGCCGAATGGCCTTCTCCTGCACCTCTTTTCTATGTTTCTATATAAAACTAGGTTGTAGTATGGGTGAAGAGGAGGTTGTCAAGTTGTTTGGATTGTTGCAAAATTTCAACAACTTGTTGATCTCAATCAGCTCTGATGTAAAAAAAAATAGAGTTTTATAAGCAAAGTATTTTCACAAGCACTGTGATGCGCATAGGTAGGGGTAGTAATGTCTACACAATGAAGTTATTTTTCAAGATCTAATTGTTAGGCTGCCTCGTTATATTGGGAAGGAAATGAGCATTTGTTGTTTGACATGGGTCTGCTTCCCTGGGGATGAACATGGGCCATTGTTAATCAAGAGGGAAATGTACCTTTTCAACAAGGGAATGTTAGGGCTGGTTTCAAGGTTAAAAAGGCAAGGATATATAGATCTTGCATTGCTTCTGTATAACACAGTTCAACAGTTTACATATGGCCTCATTTTGCTGTTCTTGAAAAGAGTGTATTAATGTGCAAAAAACGTGCATACAATTTATATTGCGTTGCATCTTAGATTATGCTATTATGATCCACGGCAAAGTGTTCGGTTCTTATTTGTCTTTCAAAATGACTCAGGAAGTCATTCGGTTCTGTCAGCTAAAGGATTGGAGAAGTAATTTCTCAGCAAGGCTGGACTCCACTGCGGTGCTCCATGTAGAGTCCAACAACAGACCACAGTGGTGGATGCTCAGTGATGTAACGCTCTAAACTGTGAAAATCTAGATTTGGACAAGTCTGGGAATTGCTTCCATCCTTATTGTTGAATGTATGAGTAGTTCCTTTGAGAACCACCAACCGTATTGAAGAAGACTTAACCCAGAAAGATAGAAAGTGGATGGATTGCCTGCTGTCAATCTTGGCAATGGATTTGAAGGTTTCAAAGGGCTTTTATTGTCACGTGTCAATTAAGGTAACGTGATATGCGAATTACCATACAGCCGTACGAGAAACAAAGCAACTGCATAAAAGTTAACATAAACATTCACCACAGCGGATTCCCCGCATTCCTCACTGTGATGGAAAGCAAAAAAAGTCCATTCTTCTTCCTCTTTATTCTCCCGTGGTCGGGGCAGTCGAACCATCCGTCGGGACGATCGAAGCTCCAGCATCTGGCGATCGAAACTGGTGAGGAAGCATTTCAGCTATTCAATACAAAATTGAGGGCCTAGATTGGGGAGAATTTGTGCCACTTTGATAGGTGTCTTTAGCCACAGGCTATCCCTGTGTAATACCCTTGTGGTAAAAGATAGTAAACTATCCTGAGAAATAATTTTTTGATCCAGTTGAAATCCAGAACTCTCTTCTGAGGAGTGTGATGGAGATAGAGATTTTCATATTTAAGATATACGGATGAGCATTTGAAATGCCATTTAGTTTAGTCCAGTTAGTTTATAGTCATGTGTACTGAGGTACAGTGAAAAGCTGTTTGTGGCATGCTATCCAGTCAGCGGAAGTACTATACACGATTACAACGAAATTGTCCACAGTGTTCAGATACAGGATAAGGGAAATAACTTTTAGTGCAAAATAAAGTCCAGTAAAGTCTGATTAAAGGTAGTCCGAGGATCTCCAATGAAGTAGATGGTAGGTCGTCAGAACTGCTCCCTAGTTGGTGATAGGGTAGTTCAGCTGCCTGATAACAGCTGGGATGAAACTGTCCGTGTATCTGAAGCCGTGCATTTTCACACATCTGTACCTCTTGCCTAATAAGAGAGGAAAAATGAGGGAGTGACCGGGGTGGTCTAGTCCTTGATTTATGCTTGTGGCCTTGCCAAGGCAGTGTGAAGTGTGGATGGAGTCTATGGCAAGAGGTTGGTTTGCATTATGGTTTGGGCTGCGTGGAGAACTGGCACCTTTATGCTTCAAAGAATATCTGGATTTGTTCTGGGTTATTTTTCAGATTGTCTAATAGAATAAGTCAAGTAGTCTCCTCCAGTCTTGTGCTCTTCTGATAGAATATGTATGGGAATAGACCAAAGTAATAACGCATGTTATTTACAAAGAACACAGTCACAGTGCTCCAATCGCTGTCCTGGTGACTTTGGCATCATGGGGCTGTGGTCTGCGGAGCTTCTAGCCGCGGGCGTGGTGTGGACTTACCATCCCCTTGCAGGGGATCGCCGGAGAAGAGCTCCGACCGCCAGCCTGTGGCCTATAACAGCCTGAAGCCGTGGTCTCCGGTAAGAAAGTGGCCAATTCGGACACTCCAAGCCACGGAGTGTGTTCGACCATCCCAACGTCGGAGTTTCGATCATCCCGACGAGAGGGTCTGTACATCTGCCCGTCCGTTGCGGCGACTACTGAGGGTTCATGGCCCCAACCATGGATGAACAAAGGAGGAGGACTGTCTGAACTTTGTTGCCTTCCACCACAGTGAAGAATGCTGTGGTTGATTTTTTTCGTTCAATTCTATTGTGTTCTTTTTTTTAATTGTATCGCTGCAGGGCAAATTCATTTCACTGTGTTGGTGCATGTGACGAATCATTTGTATTGTATTGCTAATAGTTTTGTAGATAATATTTTCTTGTATTTGTGTTAATTAGAACAAAGATTGAGTGAGTTCAACATAAAACAAATATACATGATATTTATAAAACAAATATGCAAGGGCTTGGATCCTCCTTCAGACTTCATCCGTTTGAGTTGAGTTTAATAGTCTGATGACTGTGGGGAAGAGCTGTTTCTGAACCTGGATGTTGCAGATTTCAGGCTCCTGTACTTTCTACCTGAAGGCCACGGAGAGATGAGTGTGTGGCCAGGATGATGTGGGTCCGTGACGATGCTGCCAGCCTTTTTGAGGCAGCGACTGTGGTAGATCCCCTCGATGGTAGGGAGGTCAGAGCCGATGATGGACTGGGCATTGTTTACAACTTTTTGCCGTCTTCTTCTGGGCGCACAAGTTGCCGAACCAAGCCATGATGCAACCGGTCAGCAAACTCTACTGTGCACCTGTAGAAGTTTGAGAAAGTCCTCCTCGACATACCGACTCTCCGTAATCTTCTCAGGAATCTTTAATCTTGTTGATTCAAAGACTTGAGTTTAGATCCCACTAGGTTAGTTGGGGAACTTAAACTCAAATATTTAAATCATGCGGACTATGAAACTACAGGGTTGTCGTTTGGGTTAGGGGGTAAAACCTGCAAACATATTTGGTATGATTCCAGACCACCAATGCACTTGGTTCTTAACTACTCTTTGAAATAGTCTTGTAAGCCATTAAGTTCAAGGGCAATTAGTTATGCATCATAAAGACTGCCCTAATCTGCCACATTAACATCTTGGAGTGAATGGATTTTGAAAAAAAAAGATTAAGCACTTTTTTAAGGGCTTCGTGTAAAAGAGCAGTTTATGGATGAGATACCAAAGGGCAGCCAGAACCCATAGAACTAAACTCGAGGAAGAAACAACACTTTTAGAAGTAGAATAAAAACTAACAGAACAAGAGATGGCAGTGCATTTTCCAGATCGTTAAATATTCAAGTTTTAAGGCAGCAAACTCATTTATTTAACACTGAGCTTGAGAGACCACTAAAATGTGAAAAAACGGAAAGATTTTGTCTTTAAAATATCTAACTTTTATGAATAATTAAATTTAATTTGCTTGTTCTCTATAATTAATTCAGAAAACTACAGCCACAAATATCGGTTAAACGCAGAAGACTTGAAACATGAATTTAATTTTTCTTTCAGATGCTGACAGACCTTTTCAGGATTGGTATTCGTTTACATTTAAAAACTCTTTTTTTCTCTCTGTTCAAGATTGGCAGATTATTTAACTCATAGGTGATCATACCAGACAAAAATCTTCCTTGCAATAATTAATTTGTTTTGAACTTGTAAAAGACCCTTAATTTTGCTGTATATTCCGTCTTGCTCTCACTTGCTCACACTTCTTTGTTTCACTCTCTCGCTGCCATGTTCTCTGTCACTCGCTCTTGATCTCATTCTCCTTCATCCTTATCTAATGATCTGAGAGTCCACGTATAGATGTTGGCTCCCTGTATTGGGAAATATTTTTATGTAACAATATTAATATCTCTCCCAACTTTTTTCTCACTATTTTCCAACACTAACATCACTCTGCTAATGAGAAAGAACCATTATTTGTATTAAAGATCCTGGAGTAACTCAGTGGAACAGGCAGCATCTCTGGAGAGAAGGAATGGGTGACGTTTCGGGTCGAGACCCTTCTACAGCATCTGGATTTCCTTCCTACACATAATTTGCATTAATTGAATTGCTTTGATTTGAGAAATGAATCTCGATTAAGTCAAAGAGTCAAGAGAGTTTTTTTGTCATGTGTCCCAGATGGAACAATGAAATTCTTGCTTGCTGCAACACACCAGAATATGTAAACATAATACAGAACAGGAGATAAAAGTTCAGTGTGTCTATATACCATAGACCATATATATACACAATAAATAAACAGGTCGTGCAATAGGCTGATATTGTTCAGAGTTTGTTTGATGTCGTGTTTAACAGCCCGATGGCTGTGGGGAAGAAGCTGTTCCTGAACCTGGATGTTCCAGATTTCAAGCTCCTGTACCTTCTTCCCGATGGCAACGGAGAGATGAGTGTGTTGCCAGGATGGTGTGGGTCATTGATGATGTTGGCAGTCTTTTTGAGGCAGCGGCTGCGATAGGATTCTATTTTTGTGTAAATCATTGATGTCTAATTCTATCAACTGATTTGTTTCATTGCATAGATAAATAGTGAATGGATTTCAAGTGCCTTAAATAAAGTATGATCCATTTTAATAACAGCTCACTTTATTTATTCCTAGGACCAGTGACAAATGCCTTTTTGACGATTGCTTCAGCCAATATGTTTAACCCAGACTGCAGACCCAGCATAAGTCTTCCAAAATTTAGTAAACATGTGCACAGCTCTGAGATGACAGAAAATGAAGAAGGATGTGCTATAACCCTATGTCTTCAGCATGGCCAGAAGGTAGGATTTTACAGCTTGCTGTACTTTAGTGTACATAATCCACAGTGTTGAACTGACTGCTGTATTATTGTGCTTTTCCTTCATATTCTCCGCAAAAGGAAACCAGTTACTTGGCGCTAGGTATATTTTCTGTTGTCTGAAAAGTAGATGTACTGTGTATTTTACTTCGGAGTCACGTGAGTAATTCCGTGAAGAAGACCCGCCAGGCTGCATGCGCACCAGTACGTCAGCCGCATTGGCGCAAGCACCAGTCTGGCAGGACACAGCTCCTGCCGGTGGTAAGTTAAACTTAAAAGGTAAGTTTGGGTTTTTACTTACAAGGGGTTTTTTTAGGCTGGAGCCTCTTTTTACAGAGGTTTTTCCTGCCGGTTTTGCAGCCCGACAAATTGCCGGTCATGGACTGTGGGGAAATTCCAGTCCGACCGCAAATGCAGATAAACTGGCAAAATTGATCTGGTTGTGAGATAAGGAGCCGCTAACAATGTAGTTAGCGGCTCCCCAGCCTGCAGGGATGCCGTAACAATGGCAAAAGATTTAAGCAGAGTCGCTGACAGGGGGGTCAGCGGCACCCAAGCCTGCAGGGATGCCGTAAAAACGGCAAGAAATTCAAGCAGAGTCGCTGTCAGGGGAACAGCGGCTCCCAGCCTGTGGGATGCCGTTGGAACGGCAAGGAAGCAACGCTGGAGCCACTGACAGTGGGGTCAGTGGCTCACAGACGTTGGTCCCCAGTCAAGAAATTACTGGGACTCATTCAGCCCTATTTGGACTCTATAGCCCTATTCGGGCTATAAAGGGTTCTCATAATAAAAAGTATGTATTTTGTAGTGTTTTTTTCTTTAAGTAAAAGCTAAAGGCAAAGTAAAAAGTTAGTGTTATATGTACTGACAATGTTATAATTGTTTAAGCATAGGTTGCTATGAATTATTTTACCCTTCACAGGTAAAGTTGTACACTAAATGTTGATTTATTGAGCATACACAGCAATAGCGCGGGCCTATGGGACAGGCCGCGCCAGCAGCGCCTGACGGGGCTGCTTTATGTGTAAAATGTGCGGGCCTGTGGGAAAAGGCCGCGCCAGCAGTGCCTGACAGGGCTGCTTCATATATGAAAGTGCCGGCCTACGGGAGAGCCATGCCAGCAGCACCTGATACAGGGCTGTTTCATTGTGACATTACCGACCTATGGGAGAGCCGTTCCAGCAGCGCCTGATGCAGGGCAGTTTCATGTCAAAAAGCGCCGGCCTTTATGAAAGGCGGCGCCAGCAACGCCTGGGACAGGGTTTCTCAAATTCACACATATCTGCTCGCCCACGGAGTCGGGAGATGATTCTCCACCGGGGCTAGAGAGCAAGGTCCACGGAGTCGGGGGATGAATTCCTCACCGGGGCTGGATAGTGCGTTGAAACGACTATCCTAAATACAGCAACTGTTGTATACAGTGCGGCAAAGGTCTCCCTCTCGGAGGCAGAAACCAAGATGGGTCAGTATCCTGCTGTCACTGAGTCTCAGGGTATGGCCGTGGGGCATACCCAAAGGGATGAAGGGCACGTGTCAGAGGTACCTTTCCTGACAAAGTTGCCATCCCAGTAAAATATTCTATTGGGCTAAGACCAATGGGTTCGTATCAGTATTTGTAGCCTGCGGCTTGCGGCAGCGCCTGTTGGGGTTGCCTACGAATCACCCTCTCTGAGGAGAGACGAGCAAAAGGTCAAGATGACTCCGGACTCTAAAAGTGTCAATAGAACATACTCAAGCACATATGTGCCGGCAGTGAACAATGCCAACAGGGGGATGTGAGAGCCTGCCGCTGAAACGGTTATTCAGGTAGGTCTATTCTACAGGGGAAGAAGCCTGGCAGACGAATTAATTCGGCCACGACGGGCAAAAGACATCGTTCAGAATGCACCCCAGGCGCTCATCGGCAGTAGCGGTTCACTGGAGCTGGGGGCAGCATGATAGCTCAGAAATTCCATGCACCTTCCAATTATGTTCAACTAAATGGGTCTAGCACTTCCAAAATTTGGGTAGTGCACCGTTCACAAGTTGTAATATTTACATTTATTTGTACAACACACAAAGGGCAAAAATATTTGGTTGAGGCACAGCCAGAGTGTTCCAAGTAAGTTTGGATTATGGCCAGGGTTTGGAAGTTGGGCAGAAGTTCTCATGCAAACCACCCATGCAATAAGGCAGGATTGGCATGTGATTATGAAGAATGGAGAGTATCGGGCATATGAACTTTCCGAATCTAAAAAGTTATTCCTGACTACAACAGATACATAAAGTAAGAGATACATGTTATACAAATCCCATTACAAAGGTTATCAAAGACAATATAACTGTACTATAACAGTAAAGCTTTGCAGTATGGGATAAACTGTTTGTTGGTCATTGCCTTTAATTATTATTAGGCTTGCCTCCGCCTTGTGGCAAGAGATTGGGGTTATAGTAATCTGTAACAAAACTGAGTTATTTCATTAAGAGTAATTGGCAATATAGCAGCTGTGTTGCAGCTGAGCAAATCAAGGAACTGATATTGTGTAAGTAGCAATTAGATCGTTGCTAACAACCTTGTGCTATTGTCAGCTGAGGCTACTTCAGCCACAATGATGAAGTAACAGTATTCAGCATTGCTGAACGTGACAATAACTCATTGAACTTGAAACTCGCTACAGTAGTGTGGTTGGTTGAATTCAGTTATTATGAACTGATGTTTAGAACTCTAAGATGAGAAGGTCCAAATACTATCACCTACTCAAAGGTAGTGGAGATTGCATGAGTTACCAATTCTTCAGTTGTTGGTATCAACTAAATATATACACTAAATGCACCCATGAGTAAGGGGTTTTGAGGGAATATACATATTCTACATGCTCAAATTCAAGTTGCTACTCTACGATGGTGACATATGTTAGTCACATGATAATCAAGGGAAAAATATCCTGTAATTAATCTCCTTGCCACTGGTGTATCATCCAGTTCAGATTGATGATAACACAGAATAAGTGTTGGATCTCGAAGTATGATGAAAGCATGGTTCAATACTTCATCGAATATTCATCATGTTAATGCATGTTTTCATTCGTTGCAAAAAATATGTCACAACAGGCGGAGAAATACTTTCTCGCTTCAATAGGAGGAATGGTCTTTATGTCTTCCTCATTTTTTGCCTCATTAACCGGGTCTTAAAACAGTCAGCAAGACCTCGCTTGTGTTCGTACTGCTGGACTGGCCAAGCGTCCATGTTGCCTGCTTCATCAGGCATTATGGCACAACGGTATACGGTTATGCCAAAAAACAAGAACTTGCTGTTTCAAACTGTGGTTCAGGAGAGGGTTGGGCGTGGCAGGCACGTAATCACCAACGTAACTCCTCATAAAATCAAGATCAATATCTGCTCAAGTTCAAACAAATACCTCAAAACACATTCTACAGCAAGACAATGATCCCAAACATACTGGTAAAGTAACTCCAAAACATACTTCAAAGCTAAAAGTATATTTTTTGAGGTCTCTTAGTCTTTTTTATGTGGAGGAGGGGAACTGTTTCCCAGTCACTTCTTAGTCGTGGATGCGTCTTTCTCCGAGTCGCCTCTCCCCCCCTCCCCCGCCTTGCGGCCTACCATCTGGATTGGCGTTGCCTTTCCTACCGGAGACCGGCCAGAGCTTCAGCGGCTGCGCAGCACTGGATTCCATCGCGGAGTGGGACGAGTCCTTACCGGGGATCGCCGTGTTGAAGCTCCGGAGTGTTGGGCCTGCTGGTTAACACCGTGGAGCTGTGGTTTACGGAGCATCCTGCCGCGGGCAGTCCTGACTTTAACATCGCTGAGTCGTGGGATCCTTTGCCAAGGGTCGCCAGTGTTGGAACTCCGCCAAGCTCGGCCTGTGGACTTCGGGAGCCCCGATCTCCGGTAGGAAGTGCTCGATTCGTAAACGCACGTCGCTGAGTGTGTTCTTCCGTTCCGACGCCGGAGCTCTGATCACCCCGGCTCAAAGGCCTGAACGTCAGACCACCATAGCGGCGACTGCGGAGGACTCAAAGTCCCCGAGTGAACAAGAAGATGGAAGATGACTGAACTTTATTGCCTTCCCTCACAGTGGGAAACGTCGATTCTGCTGTGGGGGATGGTCATGTTAAATTCTATTCTGTATTGCGTCCTTTTTATTCGTATGGATGTATGGTAACTCAAATCTCACTGTACCAATTGGTGCATGTGACAATAAATGTAACTTGAACTTGAAATGGTCAATTCTTGAGTGGCTAATGTCAATAGACAATAGGTGCAGGAGTAGGCCATTTGGCCCTATGAGCCAGCACAGCCATTCAATATGATCATGGCTGATCATCCCCAATCACTACCACGTCATGTAAATGAAAGTAGCCGTGTTTAGTATTTTGTTGCATATGCGATGACTGCTTGAAGTCTGTGATTCACTACACGCTACCAATCCTAGTTGTGGAGACATTGGTATAGTTGCCTCTTTGTAGGACACGGATCTTTCTTTTATTCGGGATTTTAAATCATGTATTGTGTTTTTGTATATCATTTATGATGCCTATAAGTAATTTACTAAGCTTTTATATGTATTTTATGGTGTTTTTATGTGCAATGTATTTTATGTAATATCTCTCGTCTGGATCTTGAGTCTGAAATAAAGTTTAATAATAATGATACTACTCCTGCACCTATTGTCTATTGTCTAATAATAATCACCTGATCTGAACCCAATTGAGCATGCCTTTTACATGCTGAAGAGAAAACTGAAGGGGACTAGTCCCCAAAATAAGCATTAGTTAATAAAGATGTCTACAATACAGGCCTGACAGAGCATCAACAGAGAAGACACTTGGCAACTGGCGATGTCCATGAACCACAGACTTCAAGCAGTCATTGCATGCAAAGGATATGCAACAAAATACTAAACATGACTTCTTTCATTTACAAGACATTGCTGTATCTCAAACGTTATGGTGCACTGAAATGGGGGGACTATGTATAAACACTGGTGTAATTTCTACAAGGTGAAATCAAAATGTATAAAAATGGACTTTATTAAAATCTGACAATGTGCACTTTAACCACATGTGATTTTTTTTCTATTACAAATCTCAAATTGTGAAGTACAGCAGCAAATAAATAAATGATGGGTCTTTGTCCCAAACATTATGGAGGGCACTGTACATGATCACCTAATTTAGTGTCATCTGCAAAGAACCATATCCACCTCTTTCTTGCCAGCTCTTACTCTGCACCATTTGCCCATTACCTTTCGTCCCCATCCTATCTTCCTGGGTTTCTAGCTTACACTGAACCACGTGGTATTCATCCACCATGTGTTGTGTTTGGTCCAGCTCTGAATTGAGTTTTATCTTAAAACAAAAACAATCCATTATCACAACTTTGTCATCTTCCTTCACACCATTGACTGCGTGCCCTGTAGGCCTCATCATAAATCCCACTTATATTTCAAGCCAAGCAGTTCATTTAAAACTCCACAGCTTGTCTTTCTCTTGCCCTGCTGATCTGCACGCTCGACATGCCAGCACTTGGCTTTAAAATCTCCTTTGTCAATGACGAGAACAGAGCCTTCCAACCAGCACTACTCCAACAACAACAAATCAAAAGGCAGAGCTGAAAATAAAGGGTATAGAGTATTCAATGCATCAAATTGAAAGAGATGAAGACACTGTCGCTTCTACATTTTAAACTGTTGCTGCATGTAGACTATTTAGCATTTCCCATTTACGTCTGGGATGCACAGTGTGTTCTAGATTACTATCAGCTGTGCCAGGTGCTACTTCACATCGCTGATTCTGCAGCAAAACCCTGGCAAACAGTTCCTAGTTTCTGTTTTGGCAATTTCCAGATCAACAAAGTTGGAACATGTGTTGCATTTTATTGCCTATAGATAGATAGGCAATAGAGTAGTTAAAGGCTGTTGATTGAAATGCTGCAGTCACTTGCAACATTTTAATACTTAACATTGGAATTTCACTTTGGAAATCAAGTTATATAAAAATTGATTGGTATCATGAACCGCCACTGATTAGTCAGGGTAACTACAGTATGGTAAATGTTTAGTTCGCTGTGTCACAGTTTCATGTGATTTTATTGGATTTTCACCCAAGAATAATGATTGTTAAAACTAAAAACTTGATTTTTTTTCTGCTGCTTTTAAAGATACAGCGCAGAAACAGGCCCTTTGGCCCACCGAGTCCACGCCCTCCCGTAATCATCCTGTACACCAGCACTATTCTACACACTAAGGATTAGTTACAATGTATAGAGACCAATTATCACACAAACCTATATGTCTTTGGAATGTGGGAGGAAACCAGAGCACCCGGAGAAAACCCACAGGCAGAACATACAAACTCTATACAAACAGCACCCGTAGTCAGGATCTAACCCTGCAACTCTACTGCTGCGCCACTGTGTCGCCCCTTGGCTTTATGTTGCTGGAGCTAACAAGACTGAAGTTGAAATGCATTTCTAAAATTGGCGAGTTGAACTCCATTGTTATTGCTAGTTCTTGCACCAAAATATTAAATTCCTTCTGATCTCATGTTCTCTGTATCTGCTTCCATCTCCTTACTTCTACAATAGTGCTCCTACCACAATGTTTTCCTCCCTAGCCTTTTCTCCATAAATCACAAAACAGCTGTCTATACCTAAATTTGCAACAAGTCTCCATTTCTGAGCATGTGTTCGCTTGCATAGAGTGCCCTCGATAATGTTTGGGACAATATCGTTTGCATGCAATGTCTGCTTAAAGTCTGTGATTCATGGACATCACCAGTTGCTGGGTGTCTTCTCTGGTGTTGCTCTGCCAGGCCTATATTGTAAGTAAGTTTATTGGCCAAGTATTCACATACAAGGAATTTGCCTTGGTGCTCTGCCCACAAGTAACATTACATACAGTGACAGTTACGAATCTCAGAAAACACTAAACATTAATAATAATAAAAGATTAATGAGAAAACACCATTGATCAAGCATTTGAACCATCAAAATACCAGGAGGGAAGGGAGGCTACAGATTTCTGGCTGTTGAGTAGAGCAACTACTCGTGGATAAAAACTGTTTTTATGTCTGGCTGTAGCAGCTTTGACAGTCCGGAGTCACTTTCCATAGGGAAGTGATTCAAAGTATTGCAAAGATTACAAAGATTTGAAGTATTGAAGCCATCTTTAGCTTCTGCTAGTTTTGGGGGCGAGTCCCCTTCAGTTTTCTCTTCACCATATAAAGGCATGCTCAATTGAGTTCAGATCGGGTGATTGACTTGGCCACTCAAGAATTGCCCATTTTTTTAGCTTTGAAAAACTCCTTTGTTGCTTTAGCAGTATGTTTGGGATCATTGTCTTGCTGTAGAATGAACCGCCGGCCAATGAGTTTTGATGCATTTGTTTGAACTTGAGCAGATAGGATGTGTCTAGACACTTCAGAATTCATTATGCTACTACCATCAGCAGTTGTATCATCAATGAGCCAGTACCTTCAGCAGCCATTCATGCCCAGGCCATAACACCCCCACCACCATGTTTCACAGATGAGGTGGTATGCTTTGTATCTTGCTCAGTTCCTTCTCTCCTCCATACTTTGCTCTTGCCATCGCTCAGATATAAGTTCATCTTTGTCTCATCTGTCCACAAGCCCTTTTTCCGGAACTGCGATCGCTCTTGGCAAACTGTAACCTGACCGTCCTATTTTTGTGGCTAACCAGTGGTTTGCATCTTGTAGTGTAGCCTCTGCATTTCTGTTCATGAAGTCTTCTGCAGACAGTGGTCATTGATAAATCCACACCTGACTACCACTGATCTGTCGGACAGGTGTTTGGGGATTTTTCTTTTTTATGGAGAGAATTCTTCTGTCATCAGCTGTGGAGGTCTTCCTTGGCCTGCCAGTCCCTTTGCGATTAGCAAGCTCACCAATGCTTTCTTTCTCCTTAATGTTGTTCCAAACAGTTGATTTTGGTAAGCCTAAGGTTTGGCCGTTGTCTCTAACAGTTTTATTCTTGTTTCTCAGTCTCATAATGGCTTCTTTGACTTTCATTGGCACAACTTTGGTCCTCATGTTGAAAAACAGCAATAAATGTTTCCAAAAGTGATGGAAAAACTGGAGGAAAGACTAGGTGCTGAGAGCTCCCTTATACCTGCATTAAGGAGGCAATTAACCACACGTGAGCAATTACAAACACCTGTGAAGCCATGTGTCCCAAACATTATTGTTCGCTGAAATGGGGGGATTATGTATAAACACTGCTGTAATTTCTACATGGTGAAACCGAAATGTATAAAAATTGCTTTTAATAAAATCTGACAATGTGCACTTTAACCACATATGATTTTTTTCTATTACAAATCTCAAATTGTGGATACAGAGGCAAATAAATAAATGATGGGTCTTTGTCCCAAACATTATGGAGGGCACTGTACATTAATCCCCATTGTCCTGATTTTAAAATTTGCATGTATTTTCATTAATTCCATTGTCTCATTTCAGTTTTACAAGCCTCATTATCACAGTGCTGCTTCAGTTCCGCTAGATTGCACACCAATTTTTTTATTGCTGGCCTATTGGCGATTAATATTAACTTCCAGATTTGTCAAGTAGTAACAGAGGCAAATTGTATTTTGGCCTTTATTGTGACAGAACTTAAATCCAAACATAGAAACGTATTGCTCCAGTAATGGTCAGTCTTCATAACTCTATAATTGCAATATTAATTCAGGTCTGATTTCCTAAAGAATATATCCTTGCAGTGGAGAGGTTGAATAATGATTCACCACTCACTGAGTGTTTGTAGTGGAGTGTTGCAATCTTACATGGAGAGTTTGCATTTAGGGTAGTGTTACTAGCCATGCAGTAGTGACGTTTTACACGAGGGCTGTGGAGATTTAGTTGCCAATATATTCGAGACAAGGGAGGACAGATTATAAAACCTTAAGGGTATTAATGAATGTGGGATTAGTGCAGTAAAGTAATAGATCAGTCATGATCTGATTGAATGGCCCAATCTTGCCTTGTGTATTATACATGTGCAGCCATCTAGGCTGTAAGTAATACAATCGCCTCCCTCAACTTTCTCTCTCTGAAGAAAGATCCCAACCCAAAATGTTGTCTGTCCACTTCCTTCCGTAGATGCTGCCTGTCTCACTCAGTTTCCCTTGAACACTTTGTTTTTCCTCAAGATTTCTTCAGTCTCTTGGGTCTTGCACCTCACTCTGTTTCACTTTGTCAGCCCTATGTTAAAGGGAAATAGTTCCTTGATCAATCTCTAGTGAATGAGAGGAATAGATCGGGTAGATGCACAGTCTTTTGCCCAGAGTAGGTGAATCGAGGACCAGAGGACATAGGTTTAAGGTGGAGGGGAAAAGATTTAATAGGAATCTGTGGGGTAACCTTTTCACGCAAAGGGTGGTGGGTGTATGGAACAAGCTGCCAGAGGAGGTAGTTGAGGCTGGGACTATCCAAGCATTTAAGAAACAGTTAAACAGGTACATGGATAGGACAGGTTTGGAGGGATATGGACCAAATGCGGGCAGGTAGGACTAATGTAGCTGGGACATGTTGGCAAGTTGAGCCGAGGGGCCTGTTTCCACGCTGTATCACTCTATGACTGTAATTCATAGCGCTGTACCACACCGCAGATGAAAAAGCACAGGCAAGGTAAAATGAGGAGTTTTGATGTTTTAGCATTTCATTTAGTTTTTAAAAGATTGTAGGATTAGGAGGAAGGCAAGAAGAACGGAGATAGAATTCATTGCGTTTACTGCTTATAAGAAAAGGGTTGTTCACCGACAATTGTTTTATATATGTTTGATTGCTGACTGTACATGCTTTGTAACATCCTGATGGTGTAAAATGCATGATATAAATAAGTTATTTCTCCCTGAGTCAAAGGTGACATTGCCTAAGTTTCTGTCGTGGTAGGAACTCAATTTGTGATTTGCCAATTTACAGAAATAAGTACTGATAGATGGGTTTTTTTTAAGTAAGCTGACCTTTTATCTTTGGAACACAGGAATATCAAAGTGGCATTGAAAATTGGAAAAGAAAATATTACTTAGTTCTGCAGTAATTCAGTGGGTTAATGGCCTGCAAAGCTGTTAAACCCAACAGATGAGAAAAGTCATAACTTCAACCCTTAGCCATCCATACATTCTCACCAAGGCATGTAGGAGAAATATAATTGACCTCAATGTTGGAAAAAGCAGCCACAAATCCCAATATTTGATCACCATTTAGTAACCTGTTGGGATTGTCACATGTACTGCGACAATCTGAGTAGGATTTAAAATCCTTTACAGGAGTCAGTTTGCCTTGTAAGTTTTTCACAATTTAAATGACTATCCACTTTGTTTAAAATCCCAATACCCGGAGTAATCTTGTGTCACAGCTTGTAAAGCATAATCTGACATATAGATGGCATTAACTAGCACTTGGGGGACGGTAACGTATTTACCTTTCTGCTTCACACATAGATTACACTGGTTGTATGAAGCGCATCTCATAGTTATGGAATTTATCTCAGAAAATAAAATTGAGGTCAAGAGCGGTAAATAAGCATGAACCATTACTCTGCCCCGATGTGATTGGTCCGCTTTATTTTATAGGATAAGACGGTAGGAGCTACAATATTATGGATCCTATTTGCTTATCCCTCTGCAATATTTCTGATGATATTGGCAACTCCACTGAATCTCCCAGATTAACCCCATGCGTTACCACTTTTGGTATCATTGCTGGATTTTTAATTTATTCCACTTCTCTCTGGAGTGCAATATTGGCGTAGCGGTAGAGTTGCTGCCTTACAGCGCCTGAGACCCGGGATCAATCCTGACTGCGGGTGTCTGTCTGTATGGAGTTTGCACGTTCTCCCTGTGATAGCGTGGGTTTTCTCTGGGTGCTTCAGTTTCCTCCCACACTCCAAAAACATGCAGGGTTATAGGTTAATTGGCTTCTGTAAAAATTGTACATTATCCCTAGCGTGTAGGATAGTGTTAGTGTACTGGGTGATCGCTGGTCAGCGCGGACCCGGTGGGCCGAAGGGCCTGTTTCCATGCTGAATCTCTAAAATTTAACGTCTAAAATGCAGCCACTGCCTCTACTTCCATTGGTGCACTCTGAGTTCAGTAAGCATTAATACTGGCATCGCTACAATTTCATTTTCCAGCAAGGGTGGTAATCTAAGTGGCAGCTTGGACTAATGTTTCTTCCAAGTCAATTCGAGTTTATTATTATATGCACAAGTATATTGAGGTGCAGGTACAATGACAATCTTGCATGCAGCAGTACCACAGACACATGGTCTTAAACAACACATGAAACATAAATTATAAATGATACATCAATTATACAAGACGGGGAAAAGAAAAATACCGTGCAAATGTAAGGCATTTGTGCAACACATTTTTAGAAAAACATGTCCATGGTAGACATGGTGCATGGTGCTCTATTGCCGAGGTAGGATGTGCACTTTGGTTCAAGAACCTGATGGTATGTAGGAAAGTGGCTGCTCCTGAACTTGTGTCGTGGGACTTCAGGCTTCAATGCTTGAGAAGAGGGCACGGCCCGGATGGGGATTCTTAGTCATCGTCACACAGTGTGGAAACAGGCCCTTAGAGCCGTCTTGCCCAGGCCGATCAACATGCCCCATCTGCACTAGTCCCACCTGCCTGTGCTTGGCCCATAACCCTGTAAACCTATCCTAATATTTCTTAAATATTATGATATTACGTGCCTCAAGTACCTCCTCTGGCAATTACCTCCATGGCAATGGAGCTGCCTCGTGTGGTTGCGTTCGATGCTCGGCAGGGTTGTGACTATGATGGCCCATATGATCCATCACTCTGTATCCTCCTTATTTGCATGCGAGTCAGATTAACTGTAGCAAGCCATGAGGCAAGGATACTTTCTGGAGCGCATCAGTAAAAGTTAGAGTATTTTGTGACATGCCGAGTCTGTTTAAACTGCTAAGAAAGTAGATGCATCAGTGCACCTTTCCCTTCCCCTCCCTTGCCTAAGGTTTTCTCTCGAGGCAAATGAAGGCTTTCTTCTTTCACCGTTCTCTGTGGCATTTATCACGCAAGAGAGGTTCAGGCATAGAAATAGGTTTGCCGTTATGGAGGAAAAAATAGCTTTCAGTAACATGGACGTTTTTCAGAAACCGTGCACTTAGAATATCTGTCAATTGTGATGGTGAATATGAGAGGATTGTCAGCTCCAATCATAAAATACGTGTGTTAAATTGCAGATTCTGTCCTCCCTAGGCGCATATTTAGAGCTACGCTATTAGTCGTGGTAATGACATTAATCAGATTATGTTTGAGGATATATGTTTTTAAAGAATTAAACAAGGAACATGTTGCATTAAGTTAGCATTTCTTCGTCGACCCCATTGCCTGCAAAAATATATTCACAATTAATGCCCACACATTTAGAATTAATCTAATAGTACGGCTGCTAATTCTGCGCGCATTTGGCTTTGCTGTCCTTTTTATTGAAGTTCAGTAGATTGCAAAGATGAAGACAGCATTTAATCTCCATAGCTGTGATGGTTACATAGTAAGTGGAGGCCCCCACTCCCTCATTTTTACTATGGACGTCTTGTCACTCTATACCTCCATCCACCACCAGTAAGGTCTTAAAGTCCACCGTTTCGTCGTCGACCGCAGTACCAGCCAATTTCCGTCTGCCAATACTCTCCGAGCAGAGCTGGTCCTTACCTCAACAACTTCTCCTTCAACTCCTCCCACTTCCTCCAAATCCAAGGCGTAGCTATGGGCACTCGCATGGGCCCCCGCTATGCCTGCCTCTTTGTAGGAGATGTCGAACAATCACGATTCCAGGCGTACACTGGCCCTATCCCCGAACTCTACCTCTGCTACATTAACCACTGCATCGGTGCTACCTCTTGCACCCAATCAGAACTCACTGACTTCATCAACTTCACGACTAATTTCCATCCTGCATTCAAATTCACTTAGGCCATCTCCAACATTTCCCTACCGTTTCTAGATCTCACCGTCTCCATCACAGGAGACAGACCGACATCTATTACAAACCCACTGACTCCCATAGCTATCTAGTATACCCTTCTTCCCACCCTGCTTCCTGTAAAGACTCTATTCCCTACTCTCAATCCCACAGTCTACGCCGCATCTGCGCCCAGGATGAGGTTTTCCATATCAGGTCAACGGAGATGTCCTCATTCTTTAGGAAATGAAGGTTCCCCTCTTCCATTATAGATGAGGCTATCCCGCACCTCTTGCTCTGCCTCCTTGTCCTCTCCTTCGCATACAACACATAATCCTCCAACATTTTCGCCACCTCCAGCGGGATCCCACTACTGGCCACATCTTCCCATCTCCAGCCCTTTCTGTTTTCCGCAGAGACCGTTCCCTCAGCATCAAGCCCAGGTCTCTGGCACTGTAAAGGGCCTGTCCCACTTGCATGCGATTGCATGCGTTTGGTGTGACCAAACGGAAGTGGAGTTCACGCAAAGCTCGTGCTAAGTATGCGCGTGATGTCATTTGCATCATACCCATCAGCTGGGCAGGAGGCGGGCCGACTGAATTTGGGCATCGGGCGGTGAAGTCATCACGCAACGCCACGCTGGGCGGTGATGTCATCGCGCAATGCCATGCGCTAGGTGTATGCCGTCAAGACGCTGTTGGCGCACAAAGATTTTGGACGCTGTCAGGTTTTTGGAGCCCCGCCGATGTTGGGACCAGCCCCGCACAACTCCATACGCCTCCACGTTTCGAAGTGGGACTGGCCCCGTGAGGCCCATACGCCTCAAGCGACCACGAGGTCGCGTAATTAGGGAACCAATGTCGCATGAGTGAGACAGGCCCTTAAGGCAGCAACTCTACCGCTGCACCACTGTGCCACCTGAAGATCTTTCCGTTCCCAGTATTTGACCAGGATACAAACAGACCGTCCTGGGATTCGTATTGCACCCAGGGGCAGTTGGTAGCGAAGGATAATTCCTACAACGACACGCTTTGTAGTTGGTAGAAAGCAAAGAGGTTTTAACATTACAGATCAAAACACCAATTGATGTTAAGTGCTGGGTTTTTATACATTTTTTTCATCTTCTGGTTCTGTCCCTCAATTATTTTTCATCTCTCTTCCATAGATTGTATTTGTTTATAACTTCATAGGGTTTGGCAGCTTATCCATCCATTTAAATACAATTTAAGCGTGAGCCTGTTCGGTGAATAATTAAGATGTGAGATCCTATTCTTGTGTCTGACAACCCGGTATAGTTGTTCAAAATAGTTGCTCCTGTCTGACCTTTGTTTTACTTTCCTGAAACTATTTCCCAAAAGGAATAGTAACTGCCACATTGATTGAGATCTGATAAGCCTGTAAAGACAGAATGAGGTTTATTTCAATGCAAAGGAAGATTCTATAGATGCCACTTGAATAAACACTGCTGCTGTATCCTTTCACACATGGTGTCCCATTTATCTATTACCTCACGATTTTCCAGTATAGCTGCTATTTAATTTTTATAGGTGGTTCTCCTTGCTCTGGAACCCATCACGAACTCCTCCACTCTTCCAAGACATTTACAGACATCCAAATCTGGCTCTTAAACTTTCTTAAATTTAAATGACTTTGCCTTTAGTAGCATGCCTTTTGTGATCAATGTCCTAATTTAGTTTAGTTTAGAGGTATAGCACGGAAACAGGCCCTTCGGCCCACCAAGTCCACACTGACCAGCGATCCCCGCACATTAACACTATCCTACGCATAATAGGGACAATTTACACCTGTACCAAGCCAATTAACCTACAAACCTGTATGTCTTTGGAGTGTGAGAGGAAACTGAAGATCTCAGAGAAAACCCACACAGTCACAGGGAGAACGTGCAAACTCCATACAGACAGCCCCCATAGTCAGGATTGACTATGTAATCGCTGTAAGGCAGCAACTCGACTGCTACGCCACCTTATCTCCTGAAATCACACTAAAGAAAACTCGCCCTCTCTGTCTCTGATCTTTACGAAGGTCCATAGCTTTTGGTCTTCCACCCTAGCGGCTCCTTTCGAGGCTTGGCCACGGTTTGATTTGTACTACAATGCAAATACATTTTGCTTTTGTTAATATTGTTTTAGAAACTAAAGTGAAACTGGATCCTGGATTTGCACGACTTATCAGTTGAATATTATCATGGTAGACAGCATGCATTTATTTAACATATAGTGCCTTCCATAATGTTTGGGACAAAGACCCATCATTTATTAATTTGCCTCTGCACTCCACAGTTTGAGATTTGTAATAGAAAAAAATCACATGTGGTTAAAGTGCACATTATCAGATTTTATTAAAAGGTATTTTTTTACATTTTGGTTTCACCATGTAGAAATTACAGCTGTGTTTATACATAGTCCCCCGATTTCAGGGCACCATAATGTTTGGGACACATGGCTTCACAGGCGCTTGTAAATGCTCAGGTGGGTTTAAATGCCTCCTAAATGCAGGTGGAAGAGAACTCTCAGCACCTAGTCTTTCCTCCAGTCTTTCCATCACCTTTAGAAACTTTGTTGCACTTTATCAACATGAGGACCAGTTGTGCCAATATAAGTCAAATAAGCCATTATGAGACTGAGAAACGAGAATAAAACTGTTAGAGACATCAGCCAAACCTTAGGCTTACCAAAATCAACAGTTTGGTACATCATAAAGAAGAACAAGAGCAAAGGGACTGGCAGGCCAAGGAAGACCTCCACAGCTGATGACAGAAGAATTCTCTCTATAATAAAGAAACATCCCCAAATATCTGTCCAACAGATCAGAAACACTCTTCAGGAGTCAGGTGTGGATTTGTCAATGACCACTGTCTGCAGAAGAGTTCATGAACAGAAATACAGAGGCTACACTGCAAGATACTAAACCACTGGTTAGCCGCAAAAATAGGATGGCCAGGTTACAGTTTGCTGAGAAGTACTTAATAGAGCAACCACAGTTCTGGAAAATGCCTTGTGGACAGATGAGACGAAGATTAACTTGTATCAGAGTGATGGCAAGAGCAAAGTATGGAGGAGAGAAGGGACTGCCCAAGATCCAAACCATACCACCTCATCTGTGAAACACGGTGGTGGGGGTGTTATGGCCTGGGCATGTATGGCTGCTGAAAGTACTGACTCACTTATCTTCATTGCTGATACAACTGCTGATGGTAGTAGCATAATGAATTCTGAAGTGTATAGACACATCCTATCTGCTCAATTCAAACAAATGCCTCAAAACTCAATGGCCGACGGTTTATTCTACAGCAAGACAATGATCCCAAACATACTGCTAAAGCAACAACGGAGTTTTTCAATGCTAAAAAATGATCAATTCTTGAGTTGCCAAGTCAATCACCTGATCTGAACTCAATTGAGCATGCCTTTTATATGCTGAAGAGAAAACTGAAGGGGACTAGCCCCCACAAAACAAGCATAAGCTAAAGATGGCAGCAATACAGGCCTGGCAGAGCATCAACCGAAAAGGTACCCAATAACTGGTGATGCCCATGAATCGCAAACTTCAAGCAGTCATCGTATGCAAAGGACATACTTTCATTTACATGACATTGCTGTGTACCAAACATTATGGTGCTCTGAAATGGGGGGGACTATGTATAAACACAGCTGTAATTTCGACATGGTGAAACCAAAATGTCTGAAAATGGCATTTATTAAAATCTGACAATGTGCACTTTAACCACATGCGATTTTTTTTCTATTACAAATCTCAAATTGTGGAGTAAAGAGGCAAATAAATAAATGATGGGTCTGTCCGAAACATTATGGAGGGCACTTTAAGTACCTCTTCATTATAATGACTTTTAATATGAACTAAATTATTGTGGATCCATTTTTAAATTTCACAATTATTTGAGTTAATTAAGATATAGTTTGAAAAGGATTGTTAAAACAAATGGCCAGCCAGAATATACGATATATGTATAGTTGGCATAAAATTGCTTTGGAGCTCTTAAATTTGAATGCATATGTTGCATTAATCAGTACGAGCAAATCTCCATTCAAAAGGATATGATGAATGAAAAATAAATGAACTTGTACCAGTAAAACACTTTATTCTGCCTTCAGCATGCTCCATGATGTTTTGCCATTCATTCCAAAGCAGCGCTTCTCTGTGTTTGGTGATGCTAGTTGTAGGGGCGTGTGGGTCAGAACACCAAGAGGAATACACTGCACTTTAAGTAACATCTAAAATCTTTGTGGTTTGCCATTTTAAACATTTTTCAGGTCTTGTTTTCGTTTCTTATTTAAATAAAATAGGGACAATACTGATGCAGTGTTCTCCCAATACAGCTCTAAACTGATTTCCTGAATTACATGTTACCATATTGTAGATTAGACCCACGGTGAGAATAACTAAGCAGTTAACAATAACTGTACAGTTGTGTGTTTCCAGCAGGGGAACTGAACCCAGAACCGTACGGTTGTAGCAGATACTTCATCTTAGGCTCTCCAGCCCTCTAGTAGATGAGTAGAGAGCAAAGGATGGAAGGAGAACTGTTCATGCAGAACATTTCTCCCAAAGTTGTTCCTCACCCTCAAACACAATTCTAATTTCATGACCCATTTGCCAATAACTTTGCAACCAGGATGGAATGGTAGCTCCCTGTTCACAATCAAAATCATTCATAAGATTGGGAATCTTTATTAAAGTGCTTGGTCTTCTCCCCTCCATTGGAAATAATCTCAGCTATGGATTTCTCAGAACTATTTATTCCAATTTTCTGCGGCATCTGGCTGCTAATACATTGTACATTCTCCAGGGTTTCAATGTTCTTTCTGTAGCACAGCTCTAGAAAATTACATGCAAATCTTAAATTTTAGTTATCATTTTTCATTATCTTTTTTCGCAGCTTCCTTATTTACTCATAAATTGATTTAAATTAGAAACCTGCGGCAAGGGAAGATACAGAGAAGGTAGAGGGCGGCACGATGGCGCAGTGGTAGAGTTGCTGCATTGTAGAGCCAGAGACCCCAGGTTCAATTCTGACTACGGGTGCGGTCTGTATAGAGTTTGTACATTCTCCCTGTGACCGCTTGGGCTTTCTCCGGTTTCCTCCCACAGTCCAAAGGCGTAGAGGTTTGTAGGTTAATTGACTCCGGTAAAATTGTAAATTGTCCCTAGTGTGTTGGGTACGGGGTGATCACTGGTCGACGTGGACCGGGTGCGCCGATGCGCCTGTTTCCGCGCTGTGTCGCTAAAGCTAAAGAATTGTTTCTTTGAGTTTGAGTATATTGGGCAGATATTGGTGCTAGTACATACCATGGGGTAATGTTAAAACTAACTGAACGTGGAGATAAAATGGTAAGCTCTCTGGGACATGTTCCACAAACAGACTTATTTCTCAACTTTGAAGCTGTTGAATTATTTTAACATTATTTGCAAAAATGGCGCGTGATATGATGGACTTTGGATGACATACACAATACCTAGAGATGCCAATGAAGCCTGTATGCTAAAGTGAGTTAGTGCTTTCAGAAGACACAGAACAAGAAAGCAATTTAAAATGTTACTTATGATAAATGTTGCTGTTTTCTATATAATGAGTACACCAGGTGCTCTCAGCGGGTTATTCCAACAGTTAATGGAATCTGTGTTGGATTCTACTAAATGTTAAGAGTTTGACAAAATTGCCTTCATATGAGGTACATTAATCAAAATTGTATCTAAACACATAGTTTAATGAGATTGATTCCCAAACTATAGTTTGGAGGAAGCACAATGACCTATCAGAGTTGCTCCTCACATTTCCAGAAACCTGGGTTCATTCCTGACTTCAGGTGCTGTCTCCGTGGTGTTTGCATCTTCTCCATAAGATTGTGGACGGGTTTCTCCAGGTGCTCTGGTATCCTCCCACATTTAGTACATGTGGGATCTACAGCGAGCTGGGTAATTGGCTCCAAAATTGGTCTGTAGCAGGAGGCAGATGTTACTGGTAGAAGGATGTATTTTCTGAATGGAAATCTGTGACCAGTGGTGTGTCACTGGGATTGGTGTTCGGACCTGTGCTTGTTGGTGATACATTTTAGTGACTTGCAGAAGGTATGATGAGAAAATCTATGGATTACACCCAAATAGGTGGTGTTGTGGATAGCAAGGAAGGTTGTCTAAAATCACACAGGATATAGGTCACATGGAAAGTTACGGAGCATAGACAGAGGATTTGTTCCTGTCAAGCGTGAAGTGATGCACATTGAAAAGTCAGATAGTTTAGGACACGTATAGTAAATGGCAGGGACCTCAGCTATGTTCATGAACAGAGATCCAGGGGTCCAAGTCTATAGTTCTCTGAAAGTGGCGAAACACGATAGGGTGGGGAAGAAGGCATATGGCATGCTTACGTCTCGAGGTTAGAACGAAGACTATAAGAGTTGGGATGTGATGCTACACAATACTGGTTAGGCTGCTTTTGCAGTATTGTTTGCACTCTGGTCACTGCACCATAGGAAGGAGGTGCTGCATTTGCAGAATGTATGGAGGACATTCTGTGGAATGTTGCTTGGATTGGAGAACTTAAGACATAGAGAGAGGGGATGAGCTGGGTAGTGAGGATATGGCCAATATATGGGCAAATGGGATTACTGCAGATGGGAAGAATGGTTGGCATAGACCAGGTGGATGAACGACCTGATTTTGTGCTGCTCTGCTAACTCTGACTGCAGAAAAATGCAGGTGGATTTACAGGCTACTGTAATTTACCCCTAGTGCAGGTGGATGCCAGGAGATGTGGGAAGTACGATATGTGAGTGGACATGATGCAGGGAAGTATGTTACAGATACAAACTGATGGAACTGCTCTGACAGCTGACAAACACCCAATGGAGACACAAACTGTAATGCTGAAATCTCATGTGAAGGAACAAATTGTTGGAGGAACTTGGCAGGTCAGGCAGTACCCGTGGAGGGAATGGATAAATGACAATCCGGGTTGGGACCCTTCTTCAGAGAGAGAAAGCTGGAAAAGAAAGGTGGGGATAGTGCAAAGCCTGGCAAATGACATCCCAGAACAGGTCCATTGGCCCACAATGTCTGTGCTGAACATGTTGTCAAGCTAAACTAATCTCCTTTACCTCCATGTTATCCATGTCCCTCCATTCCCTGCATATCATCCATGTACGTATCTAATGCCTCGTAAATGCCCCTATCGTATCTGCCTCCACTGCTCCTCTCTTAAGGGGGGTGATTGGCAGATGGGAGGAGTAAGTGGCAACGGTTAGACAAAAGGGTGTCAGATACGGAAAGAAGAGGAGGTATAAAATGTAAAGCCAGGTGGGGAAAGAATGGGGATTAAAGGGAAATATTCGGCTCTGGGATTGGGGATAAGCGTACAGAGGAGCATAGGCTGGGGTGGTGAGAGATGGTGTGAACATTGAATGCTCCAGCAACAGGTAATATCAGCCCAACCTCACCCTGGTACACAGACTCTTCCCTCTCCACCAGTTTGTTATTTTGTTACCATAGACCCAATGACTAGGATGGTTTAGGTTTATTAATATCACATGTACCAAGGTACAGTGAAAAGTTTTGTTTTGCAGGGTTTCCAAACAGATATACCATACATGAATACAATCAGGTCAAACTCAAGTACTGTAAATAAATGCAAAGGGGAAGATACAGAGTGCAGAATATAGTTCTCAGCATCGTAGCTCATCAGTTCCAGAGATAAAGTCCAATGTCCACAATAGGGTAGAGGTGAATTGGAGTCTACCCTAGCTTATGGAAGGACCATTCAGAAACCTGATAACAGAGGGGAAGACGCTGGTCTTGAATCTGGTGGTGCGTGCTTTCAAGCTTCTGTACCTTCTGATGGATGGGAGCAGGGAGGAGAACGAATGACCGGAGTGGGACAAGTCTGATTACACTCAATGACCTCTATCAATTTCACATAAAAATATTACTATCAAAACATTTGAATGTTAGTGTTATAAGGACCCTATATATTTGAGTTTTACAAAAGTCTGATTGGAAATATTTCTACTGGTCTTAATCTTTCAGAATCTTTCCAGTTATATTAATATAGTTATGGCCTCTGTTTCTTTGTATTTGTCTTCATTGGTCCTTCAAAACTACATTTGCTGGTATATTTTTCTTGTAATCAAAATTTACTGCACCATTTCCTTTTACAATTCATCCCTTTGCCTCGTGTTCTTAATCTCTGAAATACCGTTCCTCTAACACAGACTCTATGGGTACTGCTTTGTGTACAGTCCCTTCCTACTTGTACACCATCGATGCGCCTATATTCTTCAATATCAATATGGCGATCATAATATGATTCATTATGAAATCACTTAGCCTCACTTCCCTCCCTTCCTCTTTGTTCTAAACAACTTCAGTTAGTTCAGTTCAGTTTTACAGTTTCTCACATGTACCGAGGTACCGTGAAAAGCATTTGATGCGTGCTATCTAGCCTGCGGAAATACAATACATGATTGCAATCGACCCATTTACAGTGTATAGATACATGATAATGGAATAACGTTTAGTGCAAGGTAAAGTCGGCAAAGTCCGATCAAGGATATTCCTCGGGTCAACAGTGAGGTAGATAGTAGTTCAGGACTGCTCTCTGGTTGTGGTAGGATGATTCAGTTGCCTGATAACAGCTGGGAAGAAACTGTTCCTGAATCTCGAGGTGTGTGTTTTCATACTTCTGTACCTTTTGCCTGAGGGGAGAAGAGGGAGTGGCCAAGTTGCGACTCATCCTTTTACTCGGCCTTGCCAAGGCAGCGTGAGGTATAAATAGAGTCATGAAAGGGAGGTTGGTTTGTGTGATGGTCAGGGCTGCATCTACAAATCGCTGCAATTTATATACGGTCTTGGATGGAGCTGTTCCAAAACCAAGCTGTGATGTATCCTGATAAAATGTATTCTTTGGTGTAACTGTAGATGTTGGTGAGAGTTGTAGGGGACATGCCAAACTTCCTAAGCCTTCTAAGGAAGTAGAGGCGTTGGTGTGCTTTCTTGGCCGTTACTTCAATATGAGTGGTCCAGGGGAAATTCTTGGTGATATTGACTCCTAAGAATTTGACGTTTTCAACCATCTCTACTTCGGCGCCATCAATGCAACCGGGATGTGTGCACCGCTATGCTTCCTGAAGTTGATCACCATCTCCTTTGTCTTGTCATCGAGAGAAAGGTCATGGTCTCGACACAAGGATCTCGAGCTCCTTCCTGTACTCCGTCTCATCATTATTTGATATCCAGCCCACCATGGTGGTGTCGTCTGCGAATTTGAACATTGAATTAGATTTCTACATGTCTGTATAGTCGTGAGTGTACAAGGAGTAAAGAAGGGGGCAGAGAACACAGTCTTGCGGAGCACCAGTGTTGAAGATTATCCTGGAAGATGATTTGTCCCCTGTTCCCTGGGGTCTGTTGGTCAAGAAGTCAAGGATCCAGTTGCAGAGATGATTGCTGACACCAAGTCCCGTGGGTTTGGTGATGTTTGGATGGTTTATTCAAGTTCAAGTTAACTGTAGTGTAACTTAATTTCAAATATGAAATATATATTTGCTGTTCAG
Source organism: Raja brachyura (assembly GCA_963514005.1). The sequence goes on from OY740810.1 coordinate 5,737,865, forward strand.
AAATAATAATGTCCTTGCACTCAGACATTATGGAATAGATTTTACATGTCTGAATAAGTAATTCATGGACTGGGTGATTTTTACTTTAGTTTTGCATCATTTACTGTCCTTAGAGTATTTTTATTTTGGAAAATAAATCATTTATGTTTCTGTTCTAAATTATTTTTCAATAGGAGGCTCAGGAAAGCAACCTGGAAAAAGCGGAGCAGTTGTATTCCCTCATGTGTGCTGCTGCAGATAAGGTTTGTCTCACTTCAATGGATTATTTGTCATGTACAGTTTAAATTACAAATATGATTCAGCCTCGGCGCAGAAGCAAGCTCTTCTGTCCATCTGCGCCAACCATCAACCGTCCTTTGCCACCAAACCGGCATTAATAGATTTTTAGTCACTTCACACATTCTTTCAGTTTAGTTTAGAGATACTGCGTGGAAACAGCCCATTTGGATCGCCGAGTCCGCGCTGACCAGTGATCCCCGCTCACTAACACTATCCCACACACACTAGGGACAATTTACAATTTTACCAAGCCAATTAGCCTGCAAACCTGAACCTGCACGAGTGTGGGAGGAAACCGGAGTCCCGGAGAAAACCCAAGCAGGTCACGGGGAGAACGTGCAAACTCAGTACAGACGGCACCTGTGGTCATTATCGAACCCAGGTCTCTGGTGTTGTTAGGCAGCAACTCTACAGCTGCGCCACCGCGTCGACCTCATCTCTACCCTTCCTGGACTCCTACTATTCATCTAAATACAGTGGCTAATTATCTTACCCACCTGCACGTCTTTGGGATGTGGCAAGACAATGGACCATCCAGAAGGAAAGCCATGATGCTGCAGGGGGAATGTGCATATTCCATACGGACAGCATTGGAGGTCCATGTTGAACCTGAACATGGTGCTGTGTGGCAGTGGCTCTACTAGCTGTGCTGCTCTTCTTGAACCTACTACTTTTCTGATTTGATATGCAAAATGTTATGTCATCATTTGCACAACGAAAGTTGTGGAGGTCGTGTTCTTTCACGGAAAGGGAGCACCATACATGTAGAACCCTACGTACATGTCTGTGGAGCTCGTCAAGCTTTTACTTATTCCTTGGCAAGAAAAACAACAATTGCTTTTCTAATTTGGTTCTTTTAATACACATTGACCGATACAATATTCATGCATGCTTAATATATTGAAATAAAAAATCATGTTTCTGATACTTAGCATCTTGCACATGTGGAGCTCCCAACTTTATACACTCATTGCTTCCTTTGACAAGCTCATAAAATGGTGCCAGAATGTTTCAATGGAAAGATGCTGAGCAAAATGCTCTCTCATCAAAGGCTAACCTAAAGTTATTTTTACCCCATTCAGCTGCAATAAAATCAACTTTCTCCTGTCTAGTTTCTGAGGCAACCGAAGAATAGATATTTAAATATTTTTTAAGAAGATGCAAATCAAACAATAATCCCTGCATCCTTCGAGGTTTTTGGAGGGAGTTGAGGGGTGGTATCAATCTTCAGAATATACATAAAGATCAACCTGACTTTTTCTTTCTTCAGATACCAATGGGCCTTGAAAATAGTCTTGAAAATGTAATTGGTTTGATTTCCAGCATAATTTAACTTTTATAATTTACATCCTTTCATGGGAGCTAATTAAGATCATTACTGTTGGTGTAACAAAAACCTGTTGAGAAATCTGCAATAAATGAGTCATGTAATTTCAATTTTCCTCTGCAGAATATGTTGGGAGATGGTGAGAACACCAAAATGCATGTGGCTGAGTTGGAGGATGAAGTGAAGACATTGAAGAAGATCAACAGAGACTTGTATGATTTTTCAGTCCAAGTTCTGACAAAACAGACATAAGTAAAAGGGATGAAGGGAGCAAATACTGCAAATTGTGAGGCACTCAGTGTTAAACGTTAGTATTATATCAGCCTCACCTATGTAAAATGAATTGGTATGCTCAAACATTTCCAACTGTGCCCTATTTATACAAGTCTGTTTCATTTGAGTTATTTGTGCTGAGCTTTCAGGGGTCAGAGATGTTTGTCTCCTACACTTCTTCCCATTTGCACAGTCAGGTCCACTTAAGTCAGGTATTTGTTGAGCTGCTTTAAAATTGTCCACATGGGCTTGTTAGCTTTATTGATTACTAATACATCTGATACCAGGAGTGGCTGAATGTAAACGTGCCAGATTTTTTCAATCTTGACGTGAAGGGGCCAATTAATATTTGGTCTGCTGAGGATTTTTCTTTTTTTTTGTTGCAGGAGGTATTGCATTTATTTTCTATTTTTCTTTGCAGTTTGAGTATCTATTTGCAAATGTAACAGCCTTACAGACATAGACTATGCATGGCCCTACATGCTGGTAATTGCAGCTCTGTTTGCACATGGTTTTATTTCTGAATCCTGAAGAACCAAGTTCCCTTTTCGAGTTGAGATCTATTATATCAAATACTTAAGATTCACTAGAACATGGACTTATAGCTAACTATAGTGGTTTACGCCATAGCAGACAGACTATACCTCAAAGACTCAAAGCTCAGACATTTAGAATTTCTAGTTTTCTGCAGCGTGGGAGGCAATGGGTAATCTCTATTGTGATTGTGCCAAAGGCCTGAGTTTTATATTCAATGTACAATAAACATCTTCAGTCTTAATGAATTGTACTCATTCCATAACATAGACCAACGTCCAGTTGTTGGATGTCACCGGACGGCATATTTATTAACCTTTGTGTGCCAGGTGCTCCTGTCAGTAAATCATGCAGGAATTCAAAATGAATGCTTAGTGGCTTCCCCTCTTCCCCCTGGGCAAGTTGCCTTTTATTTCCCAATTGCACAGAGGTGCAGAAAGGAACTTCAGATGCTGGTTGACAGCCACGATAGACACCTAATGCTGGAGTAACTCTGCGGGTCAGGCAGCATCTTTGGGGGAAAGGAATAGGTGATGTTTCGGGTCGAGACCCTTTTTTAGAGTCTGCATGTTACTCCAGCATTTTGTGTCCATCTCCACAGAGGTGTACATCGCAGCTGCAAAGATACAGTGGTGAAACTGGCCTTTTGGCCCAACGAGTCCACGCCGACCAGCGGTCACCCCATACACTAGCACTATCCGACACAATAAGGACACATTTACAATTTTACTGAAGCCAATTAACATACAAACTTGTTCCTCTTTGGTGTATGGGTGGAAACTGGAGCATCCAGAGAAAACCCGTGCAGTTACAGGGAGAACGTGCAACCTCGTATAGACAGCACATGAGGTCTGGATGAAACCCGAGTCTCTGAGGCTGTAAGACAGCAGCTCTACCGCTGCGCCGCCCACATCCCATATTTATGCATTTCCTAACAGTGGTCCACAGCCTAGGCATTTCGTATCATAGTGTAAATGTAGTTACTGAACGGTCTAATGTGACCATGTGGTACTGTTGTCACATTTTGATTTGCCATTGCCAGAGCATTTGGTTGATAAGTTTTTTTTTCTTGTTTTAAATTCTAAAGGTGATTATAAGGGGAAGTGTTCTTTTTGTTTACAATGGTTGATATATGGAATAAACCACCAGAGGAGGGGTCAGATACAATGACTACATAGTTGTGGAAAAGCTTGAATAAGTACGGTGAGACCAGGTTTGAAAGGAATCGGACCAATGCAAGTGAGATCACCGTCATTGAAGGTGAAGCCATGGTTAGGGACAAAGGAAAGGTCAGATGCAATGGTGTGGAAAGCTTCATCGGAACAAACGTGTGGCTCTAGAGAAACAGAGAATTAAATGTAGTCCGAACAGAAAGAGGTGCAATCACCATAGCTGTGGGAGTATGGGGGCTTGAAATGGGTATTGGTCATTAGCTTATCCTCAGACATGGAAAATACAGAAGTCAAGAAAGGCAAAAATCAGTAAACCATAAGAAAATGAGAGAAAAGTGAAAATTGGCAGCAAGGTTGATGAGATTTTCAGTAGTGGGGCACATATCCCACCAGGAGACAGGTGTAAGTTTCCAGGATGTACTTTGATTTAACATGGATTATGTCACTTATGGTAAACCCATTAACACTGTTCACATTGAACTATTTTGTATCCTGTAGATAGCTTGTAATTATATTTTATGACTTTTATTTACTGATGTGTCCGACCAACTCATGGATGGAGACATTACTTGACTCATTCACATCGTTATTAGCTGAAAAGTTGTGTAATCTTATATGGTGGATAGTTTCGTTAATTTCGTTTATTGTCGCATGTGAAAAGCTTTTTGTTGCGTGCTATCCAGTCAGCGGAAAGAATACATGATTACAATCAAGCTGTCCACAGTCATGATAAAAGGGGATAAGGGGATGCCAAATATATCGCCTAATAAGATTATTACTCCTGCAAGATTTATTTAGGTGTCTCAACATTTAATAATCTAAACTTGAATGTTAACCTTTCCACTGAAATAAGATGATTTGTCATGTCATGGTGAAAAGGCCTGGAGAGAGTGGATGTGGAGAGGATGTTTCCACTAGAGGGAGAGTCTAGGACCAGCCTCAGAATAAAAGGACGCACCCTTAGAAAGGAGATGAGGAGGAATTTCTTTAGTCAGAGAATGGTTAATCTGTGAAATTAATTGCCACAGGTGGCTGTGGAGGTCAAGTCATTGGGTATTGTTAAGGCAGAGATTGATAGATACTTAATTAGTAAGGGTGTCAAGCGTTATGGGGAGAAGGCAGGAAAATGGGTGAGAGGAAAAGATAGATCACCTATGATGGAGTGTACTCAATGGGCCAAATGGCCAAATTCTGCTCCTAGGAACTTATCACAGTTCATTTTGTGTTGGATTTCTCACCAGACTCATTTTGATTTTACAGGCCCAGGAAGATGGTTCTATGGAAGCTGTACTGAATGCATGTTGAAGTCCTTGAGTGCAGATTGAGGAAAGAAAATTACATCTATTTCATACTTTGCAGTTTGTGTAGAGCTGGTACCCAGATTGATTTCTATTAGTGAAGTGGATCTAAGATAAGGAACTTTGACAGATAATTGATGATGTGGAGCTAAATACACCGAAATCTGATTGCAAGTCGGTGAAGTAAATAGTGTTCCTTCATAACTGATCAGTGGCGATTTTTCATAATATATTTTGTCCCTTCTGTGGTCTTGAAAATATAACAGGTCATAAATTAAACAATGTGATTTATATTTATTTAGTTAGTGTTCTGCTAGCCAGCAAAATAAATGGCATTGGCTTTTTTTATGTGGTACCATCCTATACCACCCTATCAATGATAATGTTTCTCCTTCCATACATGCTATCTGATCTGCTGGATATGTCTCCTCTTTTTTCAGTTCAGATGTCCAGCTTTTTCAACCTCTATTGGTTATTTATAGGAACCATATATATGACAGTGAATGTGCCGTATTCCCACCAGCAAGGAAATGTTTAGAGCGGACACCAATTTTCTAAATCCTCTGAGACACTAGACTGCAAATGCAGAAATCTTGAGCAAAAACCCCCTGGAGGACACGATGTGTCAGGCAGCATCTGCGGAGGGAGATGCATTTAGACAGTTTTGGGTCATGACCCTCCTTCAGACTATCCATCTTTTATGCTTTCTGAATCCACTATGAGCTCGGTATAGATTCCTAGTATTTTCTATATTATTAATTTGCCTTTCATATAAATCCTTTTGTTGCATTCGATTTGCTTCCCAAGTCTGCCAATCATTCCAGCTCAACGCTCTTGAAGTTGCATACAGCTGATGTTACATTGAGATGGTATTTTACTGCAATATAAGGAGATAGGGAAAGCACAAATGACACTGTTCATCCTCCACAAATAAAGGAAATGCCAATAGTTGATCAAAGAAAGTTAGTAGCTCTATGATATATGTAGCCCCCCAAATGCTCAAATGGGTGTTTTCCTTAATAGATCTCTCCCTGGAAATTGGCAGCACAAGGAGATGGGGATAAAGACAGCGTGCTTGACTTCAGTGACCAGGATATTACATCTGAAAATCAGGAAGTCGTGATGCAGCCTTCTAAACATTGTGTGCACTTCTCATAATCTCATTACAAGATGGATGTGGAGGCTTTGGAGAAGGTGCGGAAGAGACTAACTAGAGCAAGAATTTGCAAAATTTAAATAGTCTTAGTTTAGTTTTTGGGTCAGTTTAGAGATATAGCGCGGATCAGACCCTTCGGCCCACCCAGTCCGCACCAACCAGCGATCCCTGCACATTAACGCTACCCTACACACACTAGAGACAATTTTGCATTTATACCAAGCCAATTAACCTACAAACCTGTACATCTTTGGAATGTGGGAGGAGACCGAAGGTCTTGGAGAAAACCCAAGCAAGTCATGGGGAGAACGTAAAACTCCGTATAGACAGCACCCCTAGTCAGGATTGAACCCAGGGCTTTGACGCTGCAAGGCAGCAACTCTAACACTGCACCACCATGCCTCCCAAATCTATTATCTTTTCAGTTGAATATTTATTTTAAATAGATTGATGAGCCTGGTTTAAATGAGTTATTAATTCTGTATATACCCTTCTCCCATTTGTTAGCAAATGTTTCCAGTGTTAGTTGTCAAATCTGATAAACCCATCCTGTAAGATAGCCACGCTGTTTAATTTTTCACCAAACCAAGATTTTTTTTCTGTAATGCACAGAAATAAACCACAGACCACGTTCAAGGTTTCACAGTCAGTTTATTGTCACATGTACCAATTAAGGTACAGTGAAATTTGAATTACCACACATCCATACTAAAAAAAATAGCAACACGACACAAAACTAGATAAAAGTTGACATAAACATCCACCACAGTGGATTCCCCACATTCCTCACTGTGACGGAAGGCAATAAGGTCCAATCTCCTTCCTCTTTATTCTCCCGCAGTCAGGGCAGGCGAACCGCCTGCAGGCGGGGCGATCGAAGCTCCCGCGTCGTGGCGATCGAAGCTCGCGCGCATGGCGATCGAAACTCCCGCGTTGGGGTTGTGGAAACTCCCACGGATTGTAGTCCCCGATGTCGGCCTGTATCCAGGGACCGCGGGCTCCCACGGTTAGAGACCCAAAGACGACCCCCGACAGAGATCGCGAACTCCGTGATGGTAAGTCCGCAGGCTCCCGCGAGGGAGCTCCCGGTCAATCTCCAGCAAAGGCCCCCAACTCCTCGATGTTGGGCCACAATGCAGACGGAGATAGGATACGGAAAAAATCGCATCTCCGTCGAGGCAAGAGATTAGAAAAAGTTTTCCCCAACTCCCCCACCCCCCACATAAAACAAGCTAAAATACATACGAAACAGACACAGAGAAGGAAAGGACAGACAAACTGTTGGCGAGGCAACCATTGCTGGTGCCATCCGGTGGATATCCAAGGCAGAATCTGCCAAATCGCATGTGTATCGAGAGACGGTAACTGTTACATCGGGGGGGGGGGGGGGGGAACTTGCAGGTGATACAAATTGCCAGTGCGTTCTTGAAGCCAATTTTTTGTCTCCGATTCTACAAAATGAATTATGGCTCGTTGGGGGTGGTATCAGATAATGCCTCTCATTTATAGAATAGTCAATCCAGAAAAACCAGCATCACACCATCCAGAAACATTTCCAAATCAAATTCACATTTTGCCTGAGGAAGTTATTGAAGCTAATGCAATTGTAACAACTGGTAATCAAAAATAAATTACAACATTTAAAAGACAATAGACAAGAGGTGCAGGAGCAGGCCATTCGGCCCTTCGAGCCAGCACCGCCATTCAATGTGATCATGGCTGATCATCCCCAATCACTACCCCGTTCCTGCCTTCTCCCCATATCCCCTGACTCCGCTATCTTTAAGAGCCCTATCCAGCTCTCTCTTGAAAGCATCCAGTGAACCTGCCTCCACCGCCCTGGGAGGCAGAGAATTCCACAGACTCACAACTCTCTGTGAGAAAAAGTGTTTCCTCGTCTCCATTCTAAATCGCTTACTCCTTATTCTTAAACTGTGGCCCCTGGTTCTGGACTCCCCCAACATCGGGAACATGTTTCCTGCCTCTAGCGTGTCCAAGCCCTCAACAATCTTGAACAAAATCTAAACAAAAGATATTTGGGCAGGTGCATGGATAGGAGAGGTTTAGAGGGAGATGGGCCAAATGTGAGCAGGTGGGACTAGCATGGATGGGGCATTTAGATTGGGTAGAAAGGAACTGCAGATGCTGGAATATACCTAAGATAGACACAAATGTTGTAGTAACTCAGCGGGTCAGGCAGCATCTCTGTAGAAAAAGGATGGGTGACATTTTGGGTCGGGGCCCTGCTTTAGACTGAAAGTACCAACTAGGATGGCATAGGCAGTTGGGCCGAAGGGCCTGTTTCTGTGCTGTATGACTGACTGTAAGCCATGCACTCATTATATTGCACTGGGCAGTAAAACATTAGCATAAAGTTTTCACATCTTACCCATCCATATCTCTAGACGACGACTCCCCTGAGTGTCTGAAGAAGGGTCTTGACCCGAAACGTCACCTATTCTTTTTCTCCAGAGATGCTGACCCGCTGATTTACACCAGCTTTTTGTGTCTCTCTTCGGTTTAAACCAGCACCTGCAGTTCTTTCTGACACAATCCTTAGCATTATCTCCCCATCACTGTGTGGTGCACATCTTGTTAAACGTATCACGGGACAAATGTGCACAGGGTCCCAATGCAAAGAACAGGTTTTGCAGCTGCAGTTCGTGATTAAGAACTAAGTGTTCAAAATGTATTTATCTCCACAAGCTATGAACCTTACACAAATCCAAAGGCATAGGTCAATATACTTTGGCCACACCATTGGTCATCAGGCTTGTCTTCAGTGCACCGTCAATAGTATACTACAACCTGCAGAGGACAGTGGTGCAGCGGTAGAGTTGCTGCCTTAAGGGCCTGTCCTACCAGCATCCGACTCCATGCGATGAACGCGATCAAACTAGAAGCGGGGGCCGCGCGGAGGTCGGGTGATCCCCTGTACAGGGCCGTTCCCACCAGCATGCGCCTGCATGCGGCAAGCGCGACCAAACCGGCAGCGAGGGCCGCGCGGAGGTCGGGTGAGTGGCGCAACGCGGCGCAAAGTGAGGCGAACTTGGAGCGAAGTCTTAAGGTAAGTTCGCCAGGACAGAGAGGGGCACACAGAGAGGGGCGCAGAGGCGCACACACAGAGGACCACGGAGCCACACACATAGAGGGTCACGGAGGCACGAGGTCGAGGCGGTGTGCAATGCGTCGAGGCGACTGCGAGCCGACATGCCGTTGCCGCGCGGAATTTTTGAACATGGTCAGTTTTTCGGAGCCCCGCGCGATGTCGGGACGAACTCCGCACAATTCCGCACGGCTCTGGCGATCGAAGTGGGACCGGCCCCGCGACGCCGGACGGCTCAAGCGACCACGTTAGGTTGCGCTCATCGCATGGAGTTGCATGCTGGTGGGACAGGCCCTTTACAGCACCAGAGACCCGGATTATATCCTGACTATGGGTGCTGTCTGTACGGTGTTTGTATGTTCTCCTTGTGACATGCGTGGTGCGTTTTCTTCGGGTGCTCCGGATTCCCCACACACTCCAAAGACGAACAGGTTTGTAGGTTAAATTGTCTGTTGTGTGTGTGTGTGTGTGTGTGCGATAGTGTAAGTGTGCGGGGATCGTTGGTCGGCGTGGACTCAGTGGGACGAAGGGCCTGTTTCCGCTCCCTATCTCTAAATTAAACTGGACCAGATTTCATTGTGATTCATGATACAGTCAGTCTGCAGCATGCACTCCACAAATTTGCATAGATTTCTTTCTATGGACTCCCTTTGAAAGATAGAACAAATATATACTTAAAACATTGAACTGATCCAACATGAATTGTTAATTAAATGGGGCTGAAAGCAAAATTCTCCCTTTTCTACAAGTTGGATCCCCGCCAACACTACAAGCAAACTCATTTTACATAAATCAAAAAGCAGAAATATCTGAAATAAAAACAGAACGAACTGGAGATCTTTCATCAACATGATCTGCTGGGAAATTTCCAGCATTTTATTTAAATTTTGTTTCATATTGATACAGAAACATAGAAATTAGGTGCAGGAGTAGGCCATTCGGCCCTTCGAGCCTGCACCGCCATTCAATATGATCATGGCTGATCATCCAACTCAGTATCCCGTACCTGCCTTCTCTCCTTACCCTCTGATCCCCTTAGCCACAAGGGCCACATCTAACTCCCTCTTAAATATAGCCAATGAACTGGCCTCAACTACCCTCTGTGGCAGAGAGTTCCAGAGACCCACCACTCTCTGTGTGAAAAAAGTCCTTCTCATCTCGGTCCTAAAGGATTTCCCCCTTATCCTTAAGCCGTGACCCCTTGTCCTGGACCTCCCCAACATCGGGAACAATCTTCCTGCATCTAGCCTGTCCAACCCCTTAAGAATGTTATAAGTTTCTATAAGATCCCCTCTCAACCTCCTAAATTCTAGAGAGTATAAACCAAGTCTATCCAGTCTTTCTTCATAAGACAGTCCTGACATCCCAGGAATCATTCTGGTGAACCTTCTCTGCACTCCCTCTATGGCAATAATGTCCTTCCTCAGATTTGGAGACCAGAACTGTACGCAATACTCCAGGTGTGGTCTCACCAAGACCCTATACAACTGAAGTAGAACCTCCCTGCTCCTATACTCAAATCCTTTTGCTATGAAAGCTAACATACCATTCGCTTTCTTCACTACCTGCTGCACCTGCATGCCTACTTTCAATGACTGGTGTACCATGACACCCAGGTCGCGCTGCATCTCCCCTTTTCCTAATCGGCCACCATGTAGATAATAGTCTGCTTTCCTATTTTTGCCACCAAAGTGGATAAACTCACATTTATCCACATTATACTGCATCTGCCATGCATTTGCCCACTCACCCAGCCTATCCAAGTCACCTTGCAGTCTCCTAGCATCCTCCTCACAGCTAACACTGCCCCCCAGCTTAGTGTCATCCGCAAACTTGGAGATATTGCCTTCAATTCCCTCATCCAGATCATTAATGTATATTGTAAATAGCTGGGGTCCCAGCACTGAGCCTTGCAGTACCCCACTAGTCACTGCCTGCCATTGTGAAAAGCACCCGTTTACTCCTACTCTTTGCTTCCTGTTTGCCAGTCAGTTCTCTATCCACATCAATACTGAACTCCCAATGCCGTATGCTTTAAGTTTGTATACTAATCTCTTATCTGGGACCTTGTCCAGATGAGCAGAGGAGCTGAACCTCTTCTTTGCCCGAGACAGCCACAACACACCACATGGTCCACAGTAGCCTAACCCTCACGATAGAGGAGCATGTGGTGAGGCGCACGCTGCGGGCCATCAATCCAAGGAAGGCTACTGGACCCGACGGCGTCTCTCGACACGTGCTGAAGGACTGCACAGACCAGCTGGCTGGAGTCTTCACGAGGATTTTTAACCAGTCTCTGGCCCAGTCCACTGTCCCACCCTGTCTGAAGTCCGCAACCATAGTGCCCTTGCCCAAAAAACCCCACATTTCCAGCCTCAACGACTACCGGCCAGTCGCACTCATACCAGTGGTGATGAAGTGCGTTGAAAAACTGGTCCGGGGTCATATCACATCACTCCTGCCCTGAAGCTTTGACCCCCACCAGTTTGCGTACAGAGCAAATAGATCTACAGAGGACGCTGTAGCCACAGCTCTCCATGCTGCACTGTCCCACCTGGAGCAGCGGGGAAGCTATGTGCGAATGCTCTTTGTGGACTACAGCTCTGATTTAATACTATCCTTCCCCACAAACTGGTGGACAAACTGGAGGACTTGGGACTTCCACACTCCACCCGCATGTGGATAAATAGCTTTCTGTCGGGCCGCAGCCAGAGAGTCAGAATGGGCCATCACACATCCACGGCCCTCAGCCTCAGTACCAGCTCTCCACAGGGCTGCGTGCTGAGCCCCCTGCTCTACACCATCTACACACATGACTGCATCTCCGCCCACCACAGCAACACCATTGTCAAATTTGCGGATGACACTACGGTGGTGGGGCTCATCTCCGGGGGGGACTAGTACGCCTATCGGGATGAGGTGGAGCAGCTGACAGTGTGGTGTGGAGAAAATAACCTGCTCCTGAACACCTTAAAGACCAAGGAGATAATAATAGACTTCAGGAAGAACAAAACAGAACTGGTACCACTAATCATCAGAGGGGACTGTGTGGAGAGGGTGGCGGATTTCCGCTTCCTGGGAATCCATATTGAGGAGGACCTGACGTGGAGCGTGAACACCTCTGCGCTGCTGAAAAAGGTCCAGCAGAGACTGCACTTCCTGAGTGTCTGCTGCTGTCCTTTTATCGGTGCTCCATTGAGAGGATCCTAACATACTGTGTATGAGTGTGGCACACCAGCTGCACAGCGGCTCAGAGGAAAGCACTCCAGAGGGCCATTGACAACGCCCTGAGGATTGTCGGCTGCCCTCTCCTTACCTTGGAGGACTTACACAGTTCCCGCTGCATCAAAAAATCCCAGAATATTATAAAGGACATTTCCCACCCCGGACACTCTCTGTTTGAACTGTTGCCGTCAGGCAGACGGTACAGATCTACAAGGACAAGGACAAACAGACTTAAAAACAGTTTTTACCCCACTGCTATAAAGGCACTAAATGTAGCCGCCAAGGAACGTGGGGACTAAAGGACTGTGGTTGGTACATTGTGAAATCGACAGAAGGCTGTAGGGTTGGGTGTTTATGCGTGCTATTTTCATATTTCATATTTATTTTAGTTGTTTATCTTTTTAAATATTTTACCTTGTATGTATCGTTAGCTTTTATGGTTTGAATGGTGCACTGACTGGCTGACATTTTTAAATTTCGTTGTGCATGGTTCATGTTACAATGACAATAAAGAAACTATATACTATTGTCGAAAGCCTTCTGAAGTCCAGATACACCACATCTACTGGTTCTCCCCTATCCACGCTACTAGTTACATCCTCGAAAAATTTCACAAGATTCGTCAGACATGATTTACCTTTCGTAAATCCATGCTGACTTTGTCCAATGATTTCACTACTTTCCAAATGTGCTGCTATCCCATCTTTAATAACCGACTCTAGCAGTTTCCCCACTACCGATGTTAGACTAACTGGTCTGTAATTCCCCGTTTTCTCTCACCTTCCCTTCTTAAAAAGAGGGGTTACGTTTGCTACCCCCCAATCCTCAGGATTACTCCAGTCTAAAGAGTTTTGAAAGATGATCACTAATGCATCCACTATTTCTGGAGCTACTTCCTTAAGTCCTCTGGGATGCAGCCTATCTGACCCTGGGGATTTATCGGCCTTTAATCCATTCAATTTACCCAACACCATTTCCCGACTAACCTGGATTTCACTCAATTCCTCCTTTGACCCGCGGTCCCCTGCTATTTCCGGCAGATTATTTATTTCTTCCTTAGTGAAGACGGAACCAAAGTAGTTATTCAATTGGTCCGCCATATCCTTGTTCCCCATGATCAACTCACCTGTTTCTGACTGCAAGGGACCTACATTTGTTTTAACTAATCTCTTTCTTCCTTTGTCCTCCTCTGCTGATCTCTGAATTTCTCCCAGTCCTCTGGTATGCTGCTTTTTCTGGCTACTTTGTACGCATCATCCTTTGCTTTGATACTATCCCTGATTTCCCTTGATATCCACGGATGCACTACCTTCCCTGATTTATTATTTTGCCAAACTGGGATGAACAATTTTCGTAGTTCAACCATGCAGTCTTTAAATGTCTGCCATTGCATATCCATCGCCAACCCTTTTAGGATTAATTGCCAGTCAATCTTGGCCAATTCACGTCTCATACCCTCAAAGTTACCTTTCTTTAAGTTCAGAACCATTGTTTCTGAATTAACAATGTCACTCTCCATCCTAATGAAGAACTCGACCATATTATGGTCACTCTTGCCCAAGGGGGCATGTACAACAAGACTGCTAACTACCCCTTCCTCAGTACTCAATACCCAGTCTAAAATAGCCTGCTCTCTCGTTGGTTCCTCTACATGTTGATTTAGATAACTATCCCGCATATATTCCAAAAAATCCTCTTCCTCAGCGCCCCTGCCAATTTGATTCCCCCAATCTATATGTAGGTTGAAATCACCCATTATAACTGTTTTGCCTTTGTCGCACGCATTTCTAATTTCCTGTTTGATACCATCCCTAACTTCACTACTACTGTTAGGTGGCCTGTACACAACACCCACCAGCGTTTTCTGCCCTTTAGTGTTTCGCAGCTCTACCCATACCGATTCCACATGCTCCAAGCTAATGTCCTTCCTTTCCATTGCGTTAATCTGCTCTCTAACCAGCAACGCTACCCCACCTCCTTTTCCTTTCTCTCTATCCCTCCTGAATATTGAATATCCCTGGATGTTCATCTCCCAGCCTTGGTCACCCTGGAGCCATGTCTCCGTGATCCCAACTATATCATAATCATTAATAACTACCTGCACGTTCAACTCATCCACCTTATTACGAATACTCCTTGCATTGAGACACAAAGCCTTCAGGCTTGTTTTTACAGCGCTCTTACCCCTTGTACAATTATGTTGAGAAGTGGCCCTTTTTGATTTTTGCCCTGGTTTTGTCTGCCTGCCACTTTTACGTTTCACCTTGCTACCTATTGCTTCTACCCTCATTTTACACCCATCTGCCTCTCTGCTCTTGTACCCATCCCCCTGCCACATTAGTTTAAATACTCCCCGACAGCACTAGCAAACACTCCCCCAAGGACATTGGTTCCATTCCAGCCCAGGTGCAGACCGTCCTGTTTGTACTGGTCCCACCTCCCCCAGAAATGGTTCCAGTGCCCTAAAAATTTGAATCCCTTCCCCTTGCACCATTTTTCAAGCCACGTATTCATCTGCAATATCCTCCTATTTCTACTCTGACTGGCCCGTGGTACTGGTAGTAATCCAGAGATTATTACCTTTGAGGTCCTACTTTTAAGTTTATCTCCTAGCTCCCTAAATTCACCTTGTAGGACCTCATCCCTTTTTTTACCTATGTTGTTGGTGCCAATATGCACCACGACAACTGGCTGTTCACCCTTCCCCTCCAGTATGTTCTGCAGCCATTCAGTGACATCCCTGACCTTTGCACCAGGGAGGCAACATACCATCCTGGAGTTTCGCTTGCGGCCGCAGAAACGCCCATCTATTCCCCTGACAATTGCATCCCCTATTACTATTGCCCTTCCCCTCTTTTTCTCCCATCAGGTGCTGCAGAGCCACCCATGGTGCCATGAACTTGGCTGCTGCTGCATTCCCCTGATGAACCATCTCCCTCAACAGCATCCAAAATGGTATACCTGTTTAGGAGGGAGATGACCGCAGGGGACTCCAGCACTACCTGCCTACTGCTTTGCTGGCTATTGGCCACCCCCTCCCTTTCTGTCCTCTTACCTTTTACCTGTGGTGTGACCAACTCACTGTACGTGCTATCCACGACTTTCTCCGCTTTGTGGATGCTCCAGCATGAATCCAACCGCAGCTCCAATCGTTCAATGCGGTCTGCCAGGAACTGCAGCTGGACACTCGTCCTGCAAATGTAGTCACCAGGGACACCGACCATATCCCTGATCTCCCACATGTTGCAGGCTGAGCAAACCATGGGGCCAATCTCTACTGACATATCTTACTCCCAAATTACTCTGTATTAAATATATATATATATATATATTTTATTTTTTTTAATTTTTTAATTTTTATTAAACACAAATCTTTATCCTTTAAACTTTACTAATAAATACTGAATCCCTAACTTCCAGAATCCTTAAACCTGAAGGCAGAATCAGCTGCTTCCTCTGGTCCCCTTCAACCAATCGGAGGCTTCACCAGATTCCCTCTCTGGAAGTGAGATGGAACGTTGCAGATGTTGGTCTCACAGCGCAGGTAACTCCACCCTCGCTCACCTACGGCTCCCCGGGCCTCAAGTTGCAGGCCTATGATTAAAATCGCCCAGCAACCTGAGTTAAGAACAGACTTTCGTTGAAAGCAGTTCCATCAAGTCCTTAATTCTGCTTCCCTGCTGTGTCACCATAGCTAAGTATTTTACCCACATTAAGTATCTGATTACCTTTTGAAGGTTGCTATTAAATCTGTATCTGTTAGGTTGTGCATTCCAAATTGGATCTCAATGTTAAAGAAATGTTAGCTGATTTCATCACTAATTCTTCTACCAATCACCAATCACTCGTGGTTCTTTACGCACTGCAAACTATCTAAACCAGGAATGTATTTGACCAAGTGTTTGAAAAGGAACTGCAGATGCTGGAAAATAGAAGGTAGACAAAAGTGCTGGAGAAACTCAGCGGGTGCAGCAGCATCTATGGAGCGAAGGAAATAGGCAACGTTTCGTTAAAGATGTGACTTCCGCTATGATTTTGACCAACCTTATCAAATTTCCTGGACCGTCTTTGGTCCGACAACTAGTCCTGACCAGCAACAAGATCCGTACAGGCCATGCTTTCTAATTGAGCAAAGATTGAAGGGGATAAATACAAGAAGCTGGAGTAACTCAGCGGGCTAGGCAGCATCTCTGGAGAGAAGGAATAGGTGACGTTTCAGGTTGAGACCCCTTTGGCTTGGGTACAAGCTGTAAGCAGAAAGGCTTTTGGAGTTGCTCATATGTTCAGATGGGGGTGGATAGTCAAGTCTTGAGGTAACAGAGAGCTGGATGATCATTACAATAGCAGTATCAGTGCATCAAGAGCATAGCCTTGCAAGTTACAAAAAAAAGGGAAGACCCAGTACTGAGCCAAAGAATTGTTCCGTATCAGATAGTGTGTAAGAAATGGGATTGGTAGTGGAACCTGCAAGGCTTATTGAAAATAAACCAACTTCCAGTCTTTCTCTTTTACAAGCATTTTTAGCCTGTCAGCTTATTTTATCCATCAAATATCAGGGCAATGTCTGGTTTTGACGGGATATGATTCATAAGAATATTGACTGCACAATAGGAAGGGTGCTGCTGAATACCTCTAAGTTAGTTAAATATAGTTGTTCTTTTCCACAAGGTTCCTTGTTGAAATAGCACCTTATCGATTAGAATTATTTTTCACTCCTGTAAATGTAATGCTGCTTGTATTTCCACAGCAGGGCACACACATATTTTCACCCGTCTATTGACTACTTTAGCAGACAACCATCAGGTAGTGTGCCCATAGCAATGATCAAACACGCAGCTCCTCCTCAATAAATACACACGGTAGGTTTAACAATACATATTCTGTGAACGTGGCGATCACTTGCCCACCAAACTGCGAACTGATTTTTATTTACTAATCGAAATGCAGCTCATCACAGCCATCAGCCGAACAGCCCTGGCAATCGACACTCATCACCGCCTCATCAGCAGAATGAGATGCAGCAGAGGGTGCCGCCTGGATTAAGCAAGAGGCAGGGACTCAAAGGTTTCTTCGCTGAATTGGGAGTCAATATTTAGATTCAGCTCCCGCACTCAACATCCTACTAATTCAACTCTAAAACAAAATAAAAGTCTGCCTATAATTTATGGGGCATTTAACGTAAGTCATTGCTTGTGGCGAACGCACTCCAAGACGGAACAACGCGGCTCACTGTGGACGATTGGAACACAAATGGCTGAACAGAGTACCTTGACAAATCTATTTCGTTTTATATTGAGAGGAATTGCCGTTCTCCACTCCTGTCAGTGTGCATTAGCAAGGTGGGTTGAGATGGAGCCCGGGCGGCCTTGAGCAGAATACTGATTTTGGTGTCAAATAAACTATTTTCTCTACAGCCCAAAGCATTATGGTGATTTGTTATTGATATGAAATTGCTTTATATTCATGACTAATTCCAAAAATAACTACCACGGCACACATACAGTCATTTATTTAATTTCTTGTTTACCTTGGTCTGTGCTGAGCACATGAATTATCCATTTCAGTGTTCCTTCTCTACCCTCGAAGCCACACTGATGCTGATTTCTGTTAGGATAGTCACACAGCCACTTACTACCCACGCCAAAGATTCACAATTCATAGGAGCAGAATTAGCCCATCGAGTCTACTCCACCATTCAATCATGGCTGATCTATCTTTTCCTCTCAACGCCATTCTGCCTTCTCCCCACAGCCTTTGACACCCTTACTAATCAAAAATCTGCCAATCTCTATCTTAAATATACCCCATGATTTGGCCTCCAGAGCCGTCTGTGGCAATGAATTGCGCAGATTCACCACTCTCTGCCAAAAGAACCATCATCTCCATGTGCAC
The DNA here is from genome assembly GCA_963514005.1 of Raja brachyura. The sequence continues at coordinate 5,756,127 of OY740810.1, forward strand.
TATCCAGGATTTGCACTATTTGTGAAGATTCATCTTTTTTTAAACTCAAGTGAGTAGAGGCCCAGTGCTGACAAATGCTCATTATAAGTTAACCCAGTCATTCCTGGGATCATTCTCTTAAACCTCCTATGGACCCTCTACAATGCCTTCACATCCTTCCTCAGATATGGACTATAAAACTGCTGACAATACTCCAAATGTGGTCTGACCAGTGCCTTATACGGCCTCAGCATTACATCTCAGTCTATTCTTTGTACATCAACATAAATATGTTATTTTACAACAGTGACTGTCACCAACCCTGAGTTAAGGAATAAGTCATTGGGGTCTTGACATTGTCCCCCCTGACATTCACCCAAGGTATTCCAGCTCAACTCAGATCAGACACAGGAATTGGATCTCTGTACGGTTCAGTGCGCTGAGCTGTCGGTTACACTGCGCTGAGGGAGAAGCTACATCAGGTGGAGCGAAGGTCGGAGAACATAATTTCCTTTCCAAAAACCAAACTGCTGGAGCTTCATCAGATTGAAGAAGGTTCCCGGCCTGAAACATGATTTGTTCCATTTCCCTCCACAGATGTTGCCTGACCTGCAAAGCTATTCAGGCAAGGGTCTGAGCTACTTCACCCAACACCGTCGCTCGGTTCGCACTAACCAACCTGATCTCCCGGTGGCCTATCACTGCAATGCCCCCTCCCATTCCAAATCTGATCTTTCTGTCCTGGGCCTCCTCCATGGCCAGAGTGATTCTCACCGCAAATTGGAGGAGCAGCACCTCATATTTCGCTTGGCTAGTTTACACCCAGCGGTATGAACATTGACTTCTCCAATTTCAGGTAGTCCTTGCTTTCTCCCTCCTTCCCCTTCCCTTTCCCGCTCTCCTGCAGCCTACTGTCTCCGCCTCTTCCTTTCTTCTTCCCGCACCCCCCCCCCACTTCCACATCAGTTTGAAGAAGGGTCTCGACCCGAAACGTGACCTATTCCTTCACTCCAAAGATGCTGCCTCACCCAATGAGTTTCTCCAGCATTTTTGTCTACCTTCTGAGCTATAGAGAGAAGTTGAGCAGGCTTGGATTTAATTCCTTGGTGTGTAGGAGGATGAGGGGATGGGGGGGGGGGGGGACCATCTTATAGAGATGTACAAAGTCATGAGAGGAATAGATCGGGTAAATACACAGAGTCTCTTGCACAGTGTAGGGGAATCAAGAACCAGAGTTTAAGGTGAGGAAGAAAAGACTTAATAGGAACTTAAGGGGTAACTTATTTACACAAAGGGTGGCGGGTGTATGGAACGAGCAGCCGGAGGGGGTAGTTGAGACAGGTTCTATAGCAATGTTTAAGAAACATTTAGACAGATCCATGGATAGGGCAGGTTTTGAGGGATACGGGCCAAATGCAGGCAGATGGGGCTAGTGTACATGGGGCATGTTGATCGGTGTGGGCAAGTTGGGCCGGGCGGCCTGCTTCCACGCTGTGTGACTATCACTCGCAATAATTTATTTTTTCCCAAATTAATTCAATGGCAAACTCTCCAGGCGGGACGTTAGGAAATCGAAGACTGAAGCAGATTTTCTAGCTCGTTACATCAATTTGGTGCTGAGGGCTTGCTGTCAAAGATAGTGTCCTTCAGATGAGGTGTTAAGATATCATTAGCATACTGTAAGGATACAACTGTCAGTGTGTGAAGAGCAAATCAGTGTCCGCCCACAAACCGAGGGACATCTGAGTGAAAACCCATTTGCATAATAAGAACAATCACATTTCAGAAGCAATTGCACGTGGAGCACTTTGAGCTATCTTGAGAGGTGCTGCTAAATAAATACAAGTTTTAAAAAAGTAATTTATATACAGATGACCTCCATTGGCGCCCTTTCAAGCTAGGTAAATTTGCCCCTTGAGAATTTGCAAATTATTTCCCAAAAAATTGAGATGTGGAATAATATTAGTCGTCCTAGAATTTATGTGAAAAAAAATGGAAGTAAATAAAAAAAATTAATTTATATTTTTTGTTGTATGTACAGATGATACGGTTTCATGTTGCAGAAAATTAGTATGCAGGCTGTTTCCTCAGAATACCACCACCCCTCTATAACAGGTCTACAGGTGATGCCATTCCCCTGGCCCGACACTCATCCCTGGAACACCTGGACAAGAAGGGCAGGTGAGAATGTAAGAAACTCTGTACAGACGGTACCCATAGTCAGGATCGAACCAGGGTCACTGGGCTGCCCCTACCTAGAGTACATTATGCCTCCAGCTGATCTACTCCAGCTGCCGTTTTGCAATCCCTCCTCCCCTGTTTGCCAACCCACCTATATATGAGTAACAGCCCAAGACAACAACAATGCAGGCTCGCCGACTGCTTCGCCCAACACCTCCACTCAGTTCGCATTAACCAACCTGATCTCCCGGTGGCTCAGCTCTTCAGCTCCCTCTCCCATTCCGAATCCGACCTTTCTGTCCTGGCCAGAGTGAGTCCCACCGCAAATTGGAGGAGTAGCACCTCATATTTTGCTTGGGTAGTTTACACCCCAGTGATATGAACGTTGACCTCCAATTTCAGGTAGTCCTTGCTTTCTCCCTCCTTCCCCTCCCCTTCCCAGCTCTCCCACAGCCTACTGTCTCCGCCTCTTCCCTTTTCCCGCCCCCCCCCCACCCCCACATCAGTCTGAAGAAGGGTCTCAACCCAAAATGTCACCTATTCCTTCGCTCCGTAGATGCTGCCTCACCCGCTGAGTTTCTCCAGCATTTTTGTCTAACGACCCATGAATGTTCAGTAGTACATTTCTGAAGAGTTTGGCAGTGACTTGGTAACCCATGAGAGAAACTGCTTCGACAAATAGCACATGTGTGTTTCAATTGATGCAAACCCCAGCTTCATTCACTGAAGACGAGAAAAAAATATTGTTGATTTAAACTCTTGAAATTGCCCACTGGCGTTGAAAAAACATGAACGCGTCTGAATGTTAATTAAAGAGAAGATTGATATCGGTTACACTAATTCCCATAATTGATTGCCTTGTCAATATTCCCCCTTAAGCAAGATGGATAGCATTGTTTATTTTGCTGAAGAACAATGGAATTAGTGAAGTATTGGAGTCAATCTGTGGAAACCATTCAGTCGTCTTTTTGTTGGGGCCATTTTGTCAACGTTTGGTGCAGTGGATGGCAAGCCATAACCAGGCCATTCTAACCAAATTGAAGACGTCGATGAAGAAAATCTGCTGCAGGGTAAGAACAAGGTGACACGGTCATTGTATCATCTCCTAACGGTTGGCACAGTGGTGCAGCGGTAGACATGCTGCCCATGTCTGGTACAAATGAAAGTCTCAGGAATATTAAGAATTTATCTGAGTTTTAAACTAAACTAAATCTAAAACTGAGCTGAATCTAAACTGAACTTTATATTCATCCAAAATAAGGAGCACTGGTGCCATGTAAAGCTCTGCTCCAGCTGGAAAACAGAATGCAGTATGCTTGACCAAGCACAACAGTGTTGGAGGGAGTTGACTTATTGTAAAGGGAGATAGAGTCTAAGTGCAACTCTGCTTTATAATAATTATAATTCAAAATGATTTTTATTGAAAACTGTAGTGGATTCAATCCAACTTTCTTCTACGTGTTGGAAGACAATGCTTCACTGGATGTGCAGAATTATCCGTTCCCCCTCCTCCTCACCCCACTCATCATCAACAACACCACAGTCACATCTGTGGAGTCTTTTAAGTTCCTAGGAACCATCATCTCCAAGGACCTTAAGTGGGGGGCTACCATCGACTCCACTGTCAAAAAGGCACAACAGAGGAAGCACAATCTGCCACAGGCAATGATGGTCCAATTCTACACGGCCATCGTAGAGCCTGTTCTCACCTTCTCCATCATGGTCTGGTTTGGCTCAGCCACCAAGCACGACACCTGGAGGCTGCAACGAATCGTCCGATCAGCAGAGAAGATTATTGGCTGCCACCTTCCCTCCATTGATGAACTGTACACTGCAAGGGCCAGGAACCGAACGGGCAAGATCATCTCTGACCCCTCTCACCCTGGCCACAAACTCTTTGAATCACTTCCCTCTGGAAGGCGACTCCGGACTGTCAAAGCTGCCACAGCCAGACATAAAAACAGTTTTTATCCACGAGTAGTTGCTCTACTCAACAGCCAAAAATCTGTAGCTTCCCTTTGATCTGGTATTTTGTGGGTTCACATGCTTGATCAACGGTGTTTTATCATTAATGTCTTATTATTATTAATGTTTAGTGTTTCCTGACTCATTCGTAACTGTCACTGTATGTCACGTTGTTACTTGTGGACGGAGCACCAAGGCAAATTCCTTGTATGTGAATACTTGGCCAATAAACCTACTTACTTACTTATTCATCTGGACTCTTCCACAATCTGGGATCGTTCCATGTAGGCCTATTGAATGATTCAGTAAATAAATGGGAACACATTTTTGATCCTATTGCTGCCATTTTGAGGCAGGGACAGAGCAACTGTGAGATAGAAATCATGATTGAGACTGTTCAGTGTCTTCAGCCATGCAACAATCCTGGTGTATCTCCTCGGGGCTGCTCGTTTTCACTGCCATAACGTTGCCAGAAGTGCATTAGGAACTCAATTTAAATGTGTAAATGGGGATTATTTCTCATCTTCAGTGAAGTTAGAGGGCACAACAGTCCATGAAGCTCCATGAAAATTTAGTATCTCCGAAGGCTACTAAGGCAAGTCTGCAAACTCTAGTCTCCTTAAATTAAAAATGAAGTTACCATATGATTAAATATTTAGAACATGGTGCATGTAACATGAGAAAAACCACATTAACCAGTATTGGAATTATTAAGGGAAAAAAATGCGTTCGCTACATTTAATTGGTAATGCATCTTGCATTGGAAGTATTCTGTTAAAATTCTTCAGAGACCATCTGTGTCGGAAGAACAAGATTACAGAGGATGTTTGCTGCTGTTTGTCATGCAGGGGACACTCAGTAATTGCTGTTTATACTGTAAAGTCATTGAGTTTGCAATTACATAATGACTCCTGGTAAACCCATGAAATCTCAATGCCTGCTGTTTCAGCACTGATGTAGTTTGAATATGTAAACGCAACAAATTTTAAAATGTATCCCAAGTGCCAAAAGTCACTGGTGGAGTTTATTGACTTAATATATCCTTCAAGGAATGCCCTTGTTTGTACCTGTATATCGTACGGAGCTATGTGTTTTAAAAAAAAAAAAAAATCCTCTTCAATTTAGGTCTTTATTCTTTGGAGCGCAGAAGGTTAAGGGGGGACTTGATTGAGGTCTTTAAAATGATGAAAGGGATAGACAGAGTTGACGTGGATAAGCTTTTCCCATTGAGGGTAGGGAAGATTCAAACAAGAGGGCATGACATGAGAATTAAGGGACAGAAGTTTAGGGGTAACATGAGGGGGAACTTCTTTACTCAGAGAGTGGTGGCTGTGTGGAATGATCTTCCAGCAGAAGTGGTGGAGACAGGATCGATTTTAACATTTAAAAGTAAAGTGGATAGGTATATGGACGGGAAGGGAACGGAGGGGTATGGTCTGAGTGCAGGTAGATGGGACTAGGGGAAAATACATGGTCGGCACGGACTGGAAGGGCCGAGAAGGCCTGTTTTTAGTGCTGTAATTGTTATATGGATTATATGGTTATAATTCTCTGAAAGGAGTGGCACAGTGGTGCAGCGGTAGAGTTGCTGCTTTACAGCGCCAGACGCCCAGGTTCGACCCTGACCACGGGTGTTGTCTATACGGAGTTTCTCCCTGTGACCACGTGTATTTTCTCCGGGTCCTCTGCTTTCCTCTCACATTCCAAAGACGTGCAGGTTGGTGGTTTAATTGGCGTCTGTAAATTGTCCCCAGTGTGTAGGATGGAACTAGTGTGGAGGTGATCGTTGGTCGGCGGGGACTTGGTGGGACGAAGGGTCCATTTCCACACTGTACCTCTAAACTAAACTAGGCTAACACTTGAGATAGAGTTTTTTTTTTAAATTCCTGCACCTAAGGCCCTTCAATAACTTGTCCAATAGACTACCCTTTATGAATAATGAATGCTGACATATCTATCGATTGTGAAGGGCATCGTGGCCACACTTTATGGGGATGCCAGGAGGCCAAGCAAACGTTGCCCAAACGTGATTGTTAATCAGTGTCCATTCAACAGAAAGTGTTTAAAGGGAAGTTAATGAGTATTCTGATTACGGACACAAAATGTTGGAGTAACTCAGCGGGACAGGCAGCATCTCTGGATAGAAGAAATGGGTGACGTTTTGGGTTGAGACCCTTCTACAGAGAGACAGGAGTATGAAGAAAGGTCACCCATTCCTTTCCTCCAGAGATACTGCCTGTCCCGCTGAGCTACTCCAGCATTTTGTGTCCATCTTCGGTGTAAACCAGCATCTACACATCCTCTGCATTCTGATTAAGTAAGTTTACAGCAATGAAAGAAAAAGGGAGAGAAACTAGGTGAAAATCAAGGACTCTTTGGACATGAAGACATCCGGGTTGGATAATGTGACAATAGACAATAGGTGCAGGAGTAGGCCATTCGGCCCTTCGAGCCAGCACCGCCATTCAATGTGATCATGGCTGATCATCCCCAATCAGCACCCCGTTCCTGCCTTCTCCCCATATCCCCTGACTCTGCTATTTTTACAAACACCCAACAGATCTACACTGCTGGAAGCCTTGAGGATTACAGGAAGATAGAGGGGCGACATTAAAAATTAAGGCAAAGAGAGTTCATGACAAAAATTGACAGGTAAAACCAGGAAGAAAATCCTGGATTTATTTACAAATACTGTACTAACAAGGAAAAAAATCTATCAAATATATTTTCGACTAGAAATAAAAATGGTAGCTCATGAGTTGATGTGATAAAGGGCAAAATTCTCTATGCATATTTCACCACTGTCTTAAAGGAAGAGTGGTAATGGTACAGACAGTGGGATTATAGAGATGGAAGCTTATACATTGGAAATAATAGAGAGAGTTCCTGATCTCCCATCTACCTCATTGGAGACCTCTGAACTATCTTTAATCGGGCTTAATCTTGCAGTCATTGTTAAACCCTTTATCCTGCATTCATACACAGTGGATGGCTTGATTGTCTTTCCTTGACTAGATAACTTGCAAGAAAAAGTGTTTCACTGTACCTCGTTACATGTGACAATAATAAACTAAACTACAAGATTCAAGAGAGTTTATTGTCATGTGTCCCAGATAGGACTTCTTGCTTTGAAAGTCTTGCTTTGCTTCAGCACAACAGAACATAGTAGGCATTGACTACAGAACAGATCAGTGTGTCCATATACCATTATATAAATATATACACACATGAATAAATAAACATATAAAGTGCAAATAAACAGGTAATGGTCTATTAATGTTCAGAGTTTTGTTTGAGTTGAGTTTAATAGCCTGATAGCTGTGGGGAAGTAGCTATTCCTGAACCTGGACGTTGCAGTCTTCAGGCTCCTGTACCTTCTACTTAAAGGTAGCAGGGAGATGAGTGTGTGTCCAGGATGGTGTGGGTCCTTGATGATGCTGCCAGCCTTTTTGAGGCAGCGACTGAGATAGATCCCCTCGATGGTAGGGAGGTCAGAGTAACCTAAACTAATGAATGTAAATAACAAGAGAGCGCGGGGAGGGGGGGGGGAAATATTTTGTGACTATTTATTATACTTCGCATATCACCAGAATATTTCATCTCTTAAGACTAAAAAGCCAAACCGTTCAGGTGTGTAACCCTGCAACATCGTTCTTGCCCTTCACTGGACACCATCTGCTTTTCTCCTTTCCCTCATTAATGCACTAGGACTAGGTGTTCATCATTTCAGCCAAAGACAGCTGGGTTTTTGAGAGAGAAGAGGAGGGATTGAGTGCTACTATTTCCTTGTGTAATATTGGGAAGGCAAAATAAACTAAAATAACACACAAATAAAATAATACACTAGAATAAACAGTGTTGCCTATCAAAATCTGGTAAGTGGCACGGCTTTAGTAACCCCTTTTGCTGCCCCCGCGATGTGTATAAAAGACCCAAGTCTAAGCTGTGGTCAAACACTTGGTCGAACAATTCTTTGCATCGTGGACTTGAAGCATATTTCACCAGCCATTGATCTTCTAATGCGTGTCGTCAAGATGTAAGTGTTAATGATCACCATCTGATTCAACGGCCAGTGATAATAGCAAATACGCAGCAGGTTTGAATTTGAAAACTCTGCATCTTGCTCGTTCAACTGATTTTAATTCAAGGTTGGATTTTATTGAAGCTTAAAACCAATTGTAATTAGATGTCCTTGGTGCAGATTGAATGCACTGTGAGATCACATGAGGTTAAAATTGTAACTGGGACTGGAGTGGTAAACCGTGGGCGATAAATGCGACAGGCCCCTGGCTGTTACTTCCTGGGGACTAATTTGATTAGACATCTACTTGTCCTTTTTTGTTAGCGAGCGCTGGATTGTTTGTCTATGTGATGCTGAGTGGCAGGGTGTTCTCAGTTCAGTTTATTTCATTGTCACGTGTAACGAGGTACAGTGAAAAGCTTTTGTTGCATCCTAACCAGTTGGCAGAAGACAATACATGACTACAATCATGCCATTTACAGTGTATAGATACGTGATAAGGGAATAACATTTAGTACAAGGTAAAGCAAAGTCCTATCAAGGGTAGTCTGAGGGTCACCAAAGAGGTAGATCATAGTTTAGCACTGCTCTCTGGTTGTGGTGGGATGGTTCAGTTGCCTGATAACAGCTGAGGTGAGACTGTCCATGAATCTAGAGGTGTGCGTTTTTACACTTCTGTACCTTTTGCCTAATGGGAGAGGGGAGAAGAGGGAGTGACCAGGTTGCGAGTGGTCCTTGATTATGCTGCTGGCCTTGCTGAGGCAGCGTGAGGTGTAAATAGTCAATGGAAGGGTGGTTGGTTTGTCTGATGGTAGGGCTGTGTTCACAATTTGCTGCAGTTTCTTGAGGTCTTGGAGCTGTTGCCAAACCATGCTGTGATGGCCATGAATTCTAGTTGTTCTTAAACTTACACACCACAAAGTCTTTTCACTGTACCTCGGTATATAAACTAAACTAAACTATTCACTGCTCCCATCTCCCTATGCAATATAAATAGGACATTTGACATATCCTGTCTAATCTCAGTCTCCAAGGTAAAAATATAATTATTTAATGGCAAACACTAAAGCAAGTTAGTTACACATAAATGCAAAAGATTAAAATCAGGAGAACCACAAGAATGGGGTTGAGAGGGAATGAATGATCAGCCATGGTTGAATGGTGGAGCAGACTCGATGGGCCAAATGGTCTAATTCTGCTCCTATGACGAACATGGAAATAGAGATGGATTTAAAAAGCACTTTTAGGGCTCATTTGACACAATATCCTATAGAACTATTGTCAGAGATACAAAGAACTGCAGATGCTGGTTTGCAGAGAAAGACACAAAGTGCTGGAGTAACTCAGAGAGTCAGGCAGCATCTCTGGAGGACATGGATAGGCGATGTTTGGGCTCAGGAACCTAACAGTATGAACATTAAATTCTCCATTTGCAGTTGCAGTAACTAACCTACAACCAATACCCACTTTTAAGTGTTACTAGAACCCAACGTCCCCTCAACGTGCGGTTGTGCACCACCCCCACAAACACACACACTAACCCCGCCCCACAGACGCACACTAACCACCCCCTTGATATTATATTAATATTATTCATTTGCTCCTTTACCCCATCCCCGCCCTATCCACTCACGCATAGCCCCCAACTCACAGGTGCAGGGAGAGATGGGATTTGCACCCATTTCTGCAGTTCTGCCTCCCCCCTTCCTCTACCACCTATAGCCCTTCTGGCTTCACAATTGGCACCTCTTCTGTCTTTGTCTAACACTTTTTGTCTTTTTATCTCAAGCCTTTGTCCAATTATCTACCTATCAACTCCCCCATCAGATGTATCCACCAGTCCTTGCCAGGCTTTGTCCTACATCACCTCTCTTCCAGCTCTCTCCCCCACCCCACCACAATCAGTCTGAAGAAGTGCGCCGACCCGAAACATCACCTATCCGTGTTCTCCAGAGATGCTGCCTGACCCTCTGAGTTACTCCAACAATTTTGATCTATGGTCACTGTTGTAGGGAATGCAGCAGCCAACTGATGCTGAGCAAGCTGCCATCATAATGACAAACTTTCACTTTTACTAAATTCAAATACCTGGAACAGCGGATACACTAGATGAGGTTGGAGGAGGTGCAACTGAACCACTGCCTCACCTGAAAAGACCGTCGGAGTCATTGGATGGAATCGACTCCATCCAAGGACCTCCTCCCTTGAATATGTCCAAGGACCCCAACAGTCTTTTCTGTCTGAAGAAGGGTCTCGACCTTAAACTTCACCCATTCCTTCTATCCAGAGATTCTGCCTGTCCCGCTGAGTTACTCCAGCATTTTGTGTCTATCTTCGGTGTAAACCAGCATCTGCAGTTCTTTCCTACACAAATGTTTTTTTTAAATATTGTTATAGTACCTGCTTGAACTACCTCCTCTGGCAGCTCGTTCCATATACCCGCCACCCTCTGTATGGAAACGTTGTCCCTCAGGTTCCTTTTAAATGTTTCCCCGCCTCACCTTAAACCTATGTCCTCTGGTTTGTGATTCCTGCGTATCTACCCTATCTATTCCACTCATGATCCAATGCACTCCAAGGAATAAAGTCCTAGACTGCCCTCTCACTTTAGCTCAGGCCCTCAAGCCCTGGCAACATCCTCATAAACACAGTTGATCCTAGATCTGTAAGTTCTTCACAGAATTCCAATTGAATTGGCTGGATATAACATGCTTTCGACTTCCAACATATATAAGGAATCCATTTTGTTGTGTCAGACCTAAGCATAAATATGTAACCATATGTGTAGGAAGGAACTGCAGATGCTGGTTTAAATCGAAGATAGACACAAAATGCTGGAGTAACTCAGCTGGACAGGCAGCATCTCTGGAGAGATGGAATGGGTGATGTTTCGGTTCGAGAAGGTCTCAATAGACAATAAGTGCAGGAGTAGGCCATTTGGCCCATCGAGCCAGCACCACCATTCACTGTGATCATAGCTGATCATCCACAATCAGTACCCCGTTCCTGCCTTCTCCCCATATCCCTTGACTCCACTATCTTTAAGAGCTCTATCTAAAACTCTCTTGAAAGCATCCAGAGAATCAGCCTCCACTGCCTTCTGAGGCAGAGAATTTCACGATTCACAACTCTCTGGGTGAAAAAGTTTTTCCTCATCTCCGTTCTAAATGGCCTACCCCTTATTCTTGAACTGTGGCCCCTGGTTCTGCACTCGGCCAACATCGGGAACATGTTTCCTGCCTCTAGTGTGTCCAACCCCTTAATAATCTTATATGTTTCAATAAGATCCCCTCTCATCCTTCTAAATTCCAGTGTATACAAGCCCAGTCACTCCATTCTTTCAACATATGACAGTCCCACCATCCCGGGAATTAACCTCGTGAACATACACTGCACTCCCTCAATAGCAAGAATGTCTTTCCTCAGATTTGGGGTTAAATCTTTAACACCTCCAGGTGTTAAAGAAGGAACTGCAGATGCTGGAGAATCGAGGGTTACACAAAAAGCTGGAGAAACTGAGCGGGTGCAGCAGCATCTAAGGAGCGAAGGAGATAGGCAACGTTTCGGGTCGAGACCCTTCTTCAGACTCAATACTCCAGGTGTGGTCTCACCAGGGCCCTGTACAACTGCAGAAGGACCTCTTTGCTCCTGTACGCAACTCCTCTTGTTATGAAGGCCAACATGCCATTCGCTTTCTTTACTGCCTGCTGTACCTGCATGCTTAATGCAGGTACCTCGAATGGAATCAATAGAAGGGTGGTTGGTTGAAGGTCCCCACCCGAAATGTCACACATTCCTTCTCTCCAGAGATGCAATGTTCCGCTGAGTTACTCCAGGCACTTTGTGTCTGTCTTTGCCGCAAAGAGGAGATTGTTTCAGAATTGCCCAAATAAAGTAATGTCATTGAGAAGTAATGTTGAGAAGTGATTCTCAACTTAACGTAATATTGAGAATTATAAAGGAAACGTGTAAGGATGATCAATAATTCATTTGAATAGGGGGTGGGATTTATTTATTGGAGCAGGATGTATCAAAATGGGCAACATTCTTCAATACAAAGAATTATACAATGAAGTAATCCCATGGACACAATAAGCAGCAGAGAGTTTTCCATGAGGTTATTAACGGCCAAGTTGAAAGATGACAAATGCATTCTTTCTTTAAACTTTTATATTTATTGATCGGTGATCTATGTCATTTCTCACATTAAGCCAGAGGACATGAATATAGTCTATTGTAGTTTGGTTGGCATTTGCACATGTTGAAATAAAGAAATGCACTTAAAGAATTGGATATGACAGCAAGGTCACATTCAAAGACTAGTTCAATAAAGAATAGAGCCATAGAGGGAGTGCAGAGAAGGTTCACCAGACTGATTCCTGGGATGTCAGGACTGTCTTATGAACAAAGACTGCATAGACTCGGTCTATACTCTCTAGAATTTAGGAGATTGAGAGGGGATCTTATAGAAACTTACAAAATTCTTAAGGGATTGGACAGGCTAGATGCAGGAAGATTGTTCCCGATGTTGGGGAGGTCCAGGACAAGGGGTCACAGCTTAAGGATAAGGGAGAAATCCTTTAGGACCGAGATGAGAAGAACTTTTTTCACACAGAGAGTGGTGGGTCTCTGGAACTCTCTGCCACAGAGGGTAGTTGAGGCCAGTCCATTGGCTATATTTAAGAGGGAGTTAGATGTGGCCCTTGTGGCTAAGGGGATCAGAGGGTATGGAGAGAAGGCAGGTACGGGGATACTGAGTTGGATGATCAGCCATGATCATATTGAATGGCAGTACAGGCTCGAAGGGCCGAATGGCCTACTCCTGCACCTAATTTCTATGTTTCTATGTTAATAGACCTTTTTCCCATTGTTTGGGATAGCCATTAATGTCCAGTTCAGTTTAGTTTATTGTCATGTGTACCGAGGCACAGTGAAAAGCTTTGGTTGCGTGCTAACCCGTCAGCAGACAGACAAAACATGAATAGAATCGAGCCATTTACAATGTATGGATACACAATAAGGGAATAACGTTTAGTGCAAGGTAAAGCCAGCAAAGACAGTCCGAGGGTCACCACAGAGGTGGACGGTAATTCAGCCACTGCTCTGGTTGTACTAGGATGGTTCAGTTGCCTGATAACAGCTGGGAAACAACTCTCCCTGAATCTAGAGGTGTGCGTTTTCACACTTCTATGCCTTTTGCCTGATGGGAAAGGGGAGAAGCAGGAGTGGCCAGGGTGCGACTCGTCCTTGATGATGCTGCTGGCCTTGCCGAGGCAAAGTGAGGTGTAAATGGAGTCAATAGAAGGGAGGTTGGCTGAAGGTTAAAAAAAGACTCGTTAAAAAATATCGTATTTCCCATATTCCCTTTAGTCCTCAAGTAACAGTGGTGCCTACAATAGTGTTCACAATAGTGTTCACAATAGTGCCCACAATAGTGCTCACGATAGTGCTCACGATAGTGCTCACGATAGTGCTCACAATAGTGTTCACAATAGTGTTCACAATAGTGTTCACAATAGCACTCACAATAGTGCCTACAATAGTGCCCATAATAGTGTTCACAATAGTGCCTACAATAGTGCCTACAATAGTGACCACAATAGTGACCACAATAGTGCTCACAATAGTGCCTACAATAGTGACCACAATAGTGTTCACAATAGTGTTCACAATAGTGCTCACAATAGTGCTCACAATAGTGCCCACAATAGTGCTCACAATAGTGCCCATAATAGTGCCCATAATAGTGCTCACAATAGTGCTCACAATAGTGCTCACAATAGTGCTCACAATAGTGCTCACAATAGTGCTCACAATAGTGCTCACAGGAGCAATGGATCCCCTTCCCTATGTCTCTGTCTTCTTTACCTCTTTCATCCTCCTCAAAACCAACCTTTGTGACCAAGCATTTGTGTACCTGTCCTAATGTTCCCTTCTGCCCTTCAGTACTTTTCTTTGTCTCGTCGTGCTGCATTTCTGCATTAAAGATATATGTAAATAAATGCAAGAAATTGCTGCAATTTGCATTTTGATTTAGGAAAAAAAAGCTGATATTGACAATGAATTAAAATGGGATCAAATTGCCTGTTTAGAAGTATTGCATGTTTTAGGGGCTTTTGGAATAAGGGAGATGTTTCTTAAAAATGCACTAATCAGATAACATTGTACATAACCTCGACTTTATAATGAAATATCTTATTTAAGTTTGTATTTTTCCATGGAGGAATTCCAGGTGGGTTCAGCCTGATGATGGGACTGGGATGAAGAGTGGAATGTAGGAGTGGGTGGGCAAGGACCTCCAGGTATGTGAACAAGTTGTTGGTCCATCAACAACAAGGGCATCTTGGATGGATGAAGAGTGGAGGCTGGATGAGTCAATGGCGGTCCACTGATTGGGTGAGGTTTAATTTAGTTTAAGATAGACACAAAAAGCTGGAGTAATCTTTCTCCAAGTATCTTTGGAGAAAAGGAATAGGTGACATTTCGGATCGAGACCCTTCTTCAGATTTTAGTTTAGCTTAGTTGGTAACAGCCCCTTCGGCCCACCGAGTCCGCGCTGACTGGTGATTACCTGTACGCTAGTTCTGTCTTACTCTCCAGGGACAATTAACGAGAAGCCCACTAACCTACAAACCTGTGCATCTTTGGAGTGTGGGAGGAAAACAGAGCAGCCGGAGGAAACACACACGATCACAGGGAGAACGTACAAACTCCGCACAGACAGCACCCGTAGTCAGAATCGAACCAGGGTCTCTGGCGCTGTAAGGCAGCAACTCCTCCGCTGCATCACGGAGCCCCACCACAGTGGTATCATTGGTATCTGGTCGGGTGAGTGAGTGGGTGTATTCAGATTCTGGATAGCTGCCATAAATAATTGCCAAGTGGGCAACAGACTATATGAGATAATCAATGAGTGTTTTATTGTCGTTATGTCCTAAAACAAAATAATGAAATTCTTACTGTGTAGGAAGGAACTCCAGATGCTGGTCTAAACCGAAGATAGACACAAAAAACTGGAGTAACTCAGCGGGTCAGACAGCATCTCTGGTGACCCTTCTTCAGACCAAAGTAATTCTTACTTGCAGCAGTACAAGATAATATATAAACATAGTACTCTGTAAACAATGTAATAAATGAAACAAGTGATTTATACACACACACACACACACACACACACACACACACACACACACACACACACACACACACACACACACGGGTATAGAAACATAGAAACATAGAAATATGATCATGGCTGATCATCCAATTCATTATCCCGTACCTGCCTTCTCTCCATACCCTCTGATCCCCTTAGCCACAAGGGCTACATCTAATTCCCTCTTAAATATAGCCAATGAACTGGCCTCAACTACCCTCTGTGGCAGAGAGTTCCACCACTCTGTGTGAAAAAAGTCCTTCTCATCTCGGTCCTAAAGGATTTCCCCCTTATCCTTAAGCTATGACCCCTTGTCCTGGACCTCCCCAACATCGGGAACAATCTTCCTGCATCTAACCTGTCCAACCCCTTAAGAATTTTGTACGTTTCTATAAGATCCCCTCTCAATCTCCTAAATTCTAGAGAGTATAAACGGAGTCTATCCAGTCTTTCTTCATAAGACAGTCCTGACATCCCAGGAATCAGTCTGGTGAACCTTCTCTGCGCTCCCTCTATGGCAATATTGTCCTTCCTCAGATTTGGAGACCAGAACTGTACGCAATACTCCAGGTGTGGTCTCACCAAGATCCTGTACAACTGAAGTAGAACCTCCCTGCTCCTATACTCAAATCCTTTTGCTATGAAAGCTAACATACCACTTGCTATACATACCGAAAGCTAACATACCGTATCTCTATCAGTGTACAACCTATGGGTGAGTGGGCAAGTGACTTTGGCTAAATGGGTGGTCGAGGTGGGTGATGTATGCGAGTAGGTGAATGGGCAGTGGGTAGGTATGCAAGGCATCTTGTACACGTGACTGGGTTGGTGGTGGATGGAATGATGAATGATCAGTGAGTGAGGCACATTGGTAAACACTCCAGACTGATGAATGAATCATTTATGGTCAACAGACTCTATAAAAGTGAACGAACCTGAAAAGGGATTCTGGACAGATGAATGTTTGGTGGTTGGTGATCAGCAGAGGTTTCGGATGGCCAAACAAATACCCGCTTCCCCCGCACAATTCTGCTGGAGACCGGAGCTGTAAACAGATTTGGAATGGAAGAGAAAAAATTGAAATATGATATAAATTTAATTAAAGAAAGACCAGGTTTGGAGGACGAAATGGTAATTTCTTTTGAGCAAAAGTCAAGATTTCCCTTTGCACACTAAATTTAGATTTTCCTTGCATCTGTAAGTTTGTTTTTTAATTCACGCTGTCTCCTGTTTAACGCATCCCTGCTCCAATTAATACTCATCAAAGTGAGCGATGTTATATTGGAAGTGAAACCCATTGCAGAGGCTCAGTAGGAAAACTAAACATAACCAAATCAAAATTAACATGGTGCTAAATTCCTCTTTCCCAACAATGTTATTTTAATATTATTTCTTTATGTTTTTGCCCATTGACTGAAGTTCCTTAGTCCTGTGTCATTCTGGCAAATCTACTGTGCATCATTTCGGGCAGCATGGAAGCGTTGCTGCCTTACAGCGCCAGAGTTTGATCCTGACCACAGGTGCTGTCTGTATAGAGTTTATACTTTCTCCCTGTGACCATGTGGGCTTTTTCCAGGTGCTCGGGTTTCAATAGACAATAAACAACAGGTGCAGGAGTAGGCCATTCGGCCCTTCGAGCCAGCACCGCCATTCACTGTAATCATGGCTGATCATCCCCAATCAGTACCCCGTCCCTGCCTTCTCCCCATATCCGCTGACTCCGCTATTTTTAAGAGCCCTATCCAGCTCTCTCATGAAAGCATCCAGAGAACCTGCCTCCACCGCCCTCTGAGGCAGAGAATTCCAGAGACTCACCACTCTCTGTGAGAAAAAGTGTTTCCTCGTCTCCGTTCTAAATGGCTTACTCCTTATTCTTAAACTGTGGCCCGTGGTTCTGGACTCCCCCAACATCGGGAACATGTTTCCTGCCTCTAACATGTCCAAGCCCTTAACAATCTTATATGTTTCAATTAGATCCCCTCTCATCCTTCTAAACTCCAGAGTGTACAAGCCCAGCTGCTCCATTCTCTCAGCGTATGACAGTCCCGCCATCCTGGGAATTAATCTTGTAAACCTACGCTGCACTCCCTCAATAGCAAGAATGTCCTTCCTCAAACTAGGGGACCCAAAACTGCACACAATACTCCAGGTGTGGTCTCCCACACATCCAAAGATGTACAGGTTTGTAGGTTATTAGGTCAGGTATAAATGTAAATTAGTGTGTGGAATAGTGTTAATGCGCAGGGATCGCTGGCCGGCGCGGACTTAGTGGGGCCTGAATCTAGTTTACGCGCTAAACGAAACTTGCAAATTGAAGACTCCGTATTTCAGACAGAGAATCTTTTTTTATTTTGTAAGATTACTTGGCATTTGTGTCTGACAGTTCAAATGTCAACATTTTAAGTATGATGGATTCCTGCAAGATGCAAAGCACTTCTATAGTTGAAGGATTTGTTTTGGGACTGAGAATGGTAAATTGAGAGATGGTGTCTTCAAAAGACTCTGGCATAATATCACGTAATGGACTTGCAGCATTCTGCTGATGTTTTCAGATGACAAAGTCTAACTACCGCTGAGTAGATATGAGCTGGGGTCAAAGCTTAATTGCAAGTCCGAAAGTCACAATCTTCCATTTTTTTCTTTTTTTAAAGTTGTTTGGATGAACTTAATTTGACTTGCAAACGATGATAAAAAAGTTGATCAAACTCGATCAAAGTATTTTGATTTGCTGGAGAAACGTGTTTTCACGAAAATAATCTTTATTTATTTAATGCCTAAAACGATATAGGAATTAATTTTGGGCTGCATGTTATATTTTCAGTGATTGGCAACAAGTGTAAGGGTAGAAAAGATTTTTGCTTTCAATTCATTTGCTGCAACTGAAAAGGGTCTCGACCCGAAAAGTTGCCGATTTCCTTCGCTCCACAGATGCTGCCTCACCCGCTGAGTTTCTCCAGCATTGTTGTCTACCTTTAATCATTTTCATAGTGAAACGTGGATCATTCTTGAGAATGTGCTGTCAGCTGTGGGAAGGATTGCCACGTTGGTTTTGGTTTATCACTGACTGTGGTCCGTGGGTCAGGGGGTCAAGGATCCAGTTGCAAAGTGTGATGTTGCCAAGCAGCAAAGGGTTGCAGAGAAGATTTACAAGGATGTTGCCAGGACTCGAGCTATTGGGAGAGGTTGGGCAGGCTACGATGGCTTGGAGCACAGTGGGATGAGGGGTGATCTTAAAGAGGCATGAGAGGAATATATCGGGTCTTTTACCCAGAGTATGGGAGTTGAGAACCAGAGAACATAGATTTAAGATGAAGGGTAAAAGATTTAATAGGAACCAGAGGCGTAACATTTGTATGGAACGAGCTGTCGGAGGAGGTAGTTGAGGCAGGTGCTGTCATTATATTTAAGAGACATTTGGTCAGGTATATGGATCGGAC
Organism: Raja brachyura; assembly: GCA_963514005.1. The sequence continues at coordinate 5,774,866 of OY740810.1, forward strand.
AGGTTTGGAGGGATATGGGCCAAACACAGGCAGGTGGGACTAGTGTAGCTGGGACATGTTGGTCGGCATGGGCAAGTTAGGCTGAAGGGTCTTTTTCCATTCTGTATACTATATCACTCTCGGAGCTCAAGGACAGAGCCATGCGATGAAATGTCATTCCCCGTGCAATGCTGCAGCCCAGTATGGCACCGGAACTCATGCCAAGCTGTCCTAGGCCTGTCTATTGTTTGGTGGACTAAGGGTGATGTGGTTCCAAAACACTACAGTGGCTTGGGATATACGCTGGGGCAGTGGATGTCTCAAATGCAGTGAGAATCCCCTCACCCTCTCCCTGCATCCCACCAACCTGTCAGCCTCTGTGTCCTCTCCATCTCACATCGACAGCAACGACATGATATGCGACAAAACACTCTTCACTTTTGCCATTAAAGTTTTCTCACTGAGAGATCTTCAGCTGGGGTGATTTTATCACGCTCTATTCTCCAAACTTAGGCAACGCCACCATTTTAATATTTTCATTCTCACACTGATGCTGCCCTCCCCACTCTCCACTATTTAATCTCCATCAGCCTTCTCTAATTCTGACCCTTTGATCCTTCATCTCCCATTGTAATCCATCTAGCATGGTCATAAAGTCTGAAATTCCCTCCCAAAACATTTCTAATTTGCTTTGATCTTTTAAAAAAGCTCCTCCAAACATATTTCCTTGAGTGAGTCTTAAATCACAGTTGTAATCTAATGGGGGGGTTGCTGGCAATGTTTGTGACAATGCATCTGGTAATTGCCAGGACATTTTGCTGCATTGAAGGATCTACAAGAATGCGACGTGTGGTAGCGTTGTTCACCGTGAGTCAGGGAATGCGGGATGAGACTGGTAAGTGTTGCACAGACTATCAGTGATGCAGCCAGTAGGTGCAGTGCCGTGCAGTGGGTTGATGTGGGCTGAGATAGATTGCATGATCTTGCAACTAGGTGAGGTGGCACCTGCTGGTATCAGGGAGCAGATGGCTGTCCCTCATGAAAGTGATCGTTTCTGGAAAATGTTGTACCAGGTGACAAGAGATGAATGCCAAAGGTTCATTTAGGGCCCAGAATTGCAAATTACAATCGTTTGCTTTGACAGTAACTTTACATCTGAGTCTCTGTAAATACGGGCAGAGCTCTCACGATGCAGAGTTCTGGTTGAGAGTTTCATGGAGAAAAAAAGCTAATGGGCCTGTCCCACTTTGGTGATTTTTTGGGTGACTACAAGCTACTGCCACAAAATTTTCAACATGTTGAAAATTTTTCGGCGAGAGGGGACAATTTTTGCTGTCGTAAGTTGTCGTAGGTGGTGGTGTAGGTTGTCACCAAGTGTCGTAGGTGAATCCCGTTAAAACTAGTCCCAGGTGCCGCATTTCTTCTTATCTTCTTAGAGGCAGTTTAAAGGTTTTGTAAAACAGGCATCCAAGTTGAGAAGGGTCTCGACCCGAAACGTCACTTATTCCTTTTCTCCAGAGATGCTGCCTGGCCAGCTGAGTTACTCCAGCTTTTTGTGTCTGTCTTTTATGTACTTAAAATATGGTTTCAAAGCAGCATGCACTTGGGTTAGATAGACACAAAGTACTGGAGCAGTTCAGCGGGTCAGGCAGCATCACGGGAGAGAAACGATAGGTGAGGTTTCGGGTCACCTATCCTTATTTTCTCCAGAGATGTTGCCTGACCCGTTCAATTACTCCAGCACTTTGTGTCTATCTTCGGTACAAACCAACATCTGCAGTTCTTTGTTTCCACATACACACGGGTTAACTGATTTCACAACTGAATGTCTGACTGAATATGCAGATGTATCTATTTAGGGCTCAGTGGCGAGGTTAGAGAGGTGGCAGTAAAATAAATAACATAGAACTTACAGAAAGGTGTATTTGATAGGAAAAGATGAATTTCCTACATACACAACATCGGGTCCAGATAAATGTATCTTGTAAGAAGCCAGTCAACGCTATTGTTTGTGAAAGCAATTTTCTATTCTGGGACTATGGGGATGAGATGTCGCAGTGTGCAGTGAATTGAAGAGGGTTTGATGGATCTAGTAGGATACAGAGAATTGAACCTGCATGAAGTTCCTTTCGTGGCTCGGTAACACCGCAATAATCAAACACCTGGAGATTTCAGCATAGAAATGAGAAAATAAGGAAAAAGAAAGGAAGTCTGGCAATATTTCTGAAACCAAGTGTAACTAAACTTGGAATAAATTACCAAAAACGGATACCGAAGAGAAGAGTGTAAATGGGGTCAGATGTTATTGAAAGAATTAAGAGCTATCAAGTGTGATTTTCTCATTTGATGAATGGTTACATCTTTTCAGTCCGGTATAACAGGGGTGAATAGTAAGAGGGGGAAATAAAGAACGAAACAAAACTTAGCAGTTCCTTCTTAATCTCAGTCTGATGAAGGGTCTTGATCCGATTCCTTTGCTCCCGAGATGCTGCCCACTGAGTTACTCCAGCATTTTTGTGTCTATCTTCGATGTAAACCAGCATCTGCAGTTCCTTCTTACACAAAGCTAAACTTTTGTTGTGCCCTGCGTGAGCTCAGGCTTCAAACATTAATAACTGCTGCAATCCGAGCAGATTTACCAACCGACCTTCGTTGATGGGATGGCAATGGAGGGAGTCAACAGCTTCCAGTTCCTGAGCGTGCACAATCCTGAAGATCCCTTCTGGGCCCCGCACGTTGATGGAATCAGAAAGAAAACTCATTACCGCCTCTGCTTCCACAGAGGTTTGAGGAGATTTTAGCATGTGTCCAAATATTCTATTGAACATCTACAGGTAGAGAGCGTGCTGACTGGTTCCATCATGGCCTGGTTCTGTAACTCAAAAGTGCACGAACAAAGGAGACAACACACGTGGTGGATGGTCCATTATGTGCACCGACCTCCCCAACATCCACGGAATCTACACGAATGGATGCTTCAAAAAGCAGGAGAATGGGGTTGAGAGGGAAAGATAGATCAGCTGTTGGTTGAATGGCAGGGTGGACTCAATGGGCCGAATGGCCTAATGGTGCTCCTATGACTTATGAACTTACGAAAAAGGCATCAGAGACCCACACCACCCTGGCCACACTCTCATCTCACTCCTACCACCAGGGAGAAGGTGCAGGAGCCTGAGAATTGTTGCCTCTGGGTTCAAGAACAGGTTCTTCCCATTAACTATCATGGTCTTGAATCACACTCCCACAGCCACATCTCAGCAACCAACCACTATGGACTTTTTTTATCAATTGCACTATGTACTTGGACCTGCACTATTATGGTCTGGCTGCATAGTATTACTAATAACTTACTGTTTATTGTGCATTTATATGTTATGCTGTTGAGTTATTCTGCTTGTAAAGCTTCAGCATGTAAGAATTTCACTATTCTGTTACCTAATGTACGTGAGATTTGAATACTCTTGACTCTTGACGACAGTAATGAGATTACTAATGGGGGAATGGAGTCAACTCTTATCCATAGTCCCATTGTTGCTGTGCTTGGAACTATGGAAAGGGCTGGGAGATTGCAACCTTCACGTGGTCTGCCCTGTTTCAACGAATGCAATGAACCTGGCGGGCACAATCAAATAAGATCAAATCGAACAAGTTGACCTACAACTTTAAGCTGTGCACGGCGTACACAAGAAGAAGAAGAAGAACTTTGGAAAGGAACTGGAGTGCACACTACTAAAGCAGAGGGAACAATATTACCATTAGGGTGACTCATGATTAATCTCTACCATATTTATCCAACAGGGTTGTCGCTTGTAAACTTTAGTACTGTTCAAGGAAAGATCTTCTTTGGTTTAGTTGACCTGGAACAACAATAAACGGTCATCCAAAAAACTACAGATGCTGGAAATCGGAAATATAGAGGAAAACAAACTGCTGGAGATACTCGGTAACTATTGGGAAACCCTCGGAAGGAGCAGCAGGCATCAACTGTCTGAAATGTTAACTCTCTTTCTCCATCCACAGATATTGCCTGAACCACTGAATGGTCCCAGCATTTGCAGTTTCTGTTTCAGTACTGTTATGGACCCGATGTCGATGTGTTTGTACAAGAGAACTGAGGTTAAATAGGTGGTTAGAGCACTTTGTTGAAAGGAAGAAATTCCTTTTCTGCTCAGACCTCTATAATTACTCTCCTTTGAACAGGTACAGTCCCTTTGGACTTTTGAGACAGAGTGCGGAAATAGGCCCTTCGGCCCATCGAGTCCATGCCGGCAGGCGATCCCCGTACCCTCGTACTATTCTACACACTAGGGACAATTTACAACTTTACCAAAGCCATTACCCTGTAGACCTGCACATATTTGGAATGTGGGAGGAAACCGGAGCACCTGGAGAAAACCCATGAGGTCACGGGGAGAACGTGCAAACTCCGCACAGGCAGCACCTGTAGCCAGATTGGAACCTGGGTCTCTGGCAATGTGAGGCAGCAACTCTACAGGTGTGCCACTCTGCCACCCTCTCCTTCCCTCATTCAGAGAGGGGTTATTGCCCTGATATCCCCGTTATCCTCAACAATAGTTGACCTGCTGGTCAGTAATCTAGTTCAGCCTGAAAATGCAGCCGATGTCTCTGATGATCACAAGACCAAGGTTGTCCATAGAAACATAGAAATTAGGTGCAGGAGTAGGATGTAGATGATTAGTGCATGTCCCTTTAATTATAGGCTGCGTAGCCCTACTAACCACTCCCCTTTTATCAAGTATATCAATGTCTCCCCATCCCCCAGTAGGCTCTCTAGTAAAACGTGCAGACCATGTACAGCTAGGGCACCAGTGTATGTGTGATTAATAAAAGCCATAGTAAAGAAACACTGTGTGAGTACACGTTCTTTACATGGTGTCGGTGGTTTCGACTCCTGCGTCTCCTGTTTATCGTGTTTAGTTTCTTTTGCCCCAGTTACCCTTCCCTGCCTGGTCATGGCTTCCTCCTGCCGTAAGCCAGACCCTCTGGTCTTCGACGCTGACATCGCTCACCGGTGGAATGTGTTCCGCCGGGACTTTCAGCATTATGTTACTATCGTCCACCCAGCCGCTCCCCCTGCAATTAAAGCGTCACTGCTCTTGAATCTGGCCGGCTCTGAGGCTCTGGAGCGCTCTGAATCGTTTGTGTATGGGCTGAATGATGATCCCAGAGACCCTGAGTGCCTAATTGAGAAGTTCACTGAAATGTGCGACGTTCCCACGAACTCTATTCTGGAGCGTTTTAAGTTCTTTGCTCGCCGTCAGAACCCTGGTGAGTCTGTCGACAATTTTGTTGCTGCCCTACGGCATCTAGCTAGACAGTGCAACCTGGGTGACGCGACCCCCGATACCCTGACCCGCGATGTCTTGGTGTACGGTCTACGGGATGAAAAGCTGCGTTCGGAGCTCCTGTGCAAGCCCGACCTGACTCTCAATGAGGCTCTGCACGCCTCCAGAATGGCGGAGGCTGTTTCCTCTGCTGTGCCCCCCTTCGCCACCCGCCGTCCTGCTCATCAGGCTCGCCGTGCGGCTAGCTCTGCCTCCAGCTCCAGGCCGGGGCAGCGTTGCCCGAACTGTAATTTTGAATCTCATCGTTTCAATGTGTGCCCTGCGTTGGGAAAGACCTGTAATTTCTGCAACAAACTGAACCATTTCTCAGCAGCCTGTCGTTCTCGCAGGAATCCTGCCCAGCAACAGCGTAAGCCATCTAATTACCTGGTACGGGATGATACTGTGTCTGGTTCCTATCAGCCTGCTGACAACCTCCCACTGTCTGACTCGGCCTCTTCCCAGAGCGAGCTCAGTGTGTTTTCAGTTAGAAATGCACCTGCCCTGATAACAGACCCGACCGTGCAAGTGACTGTTAATGGTGCAACTTTCTCTGCCAAGGTCAACACTGGGGCCGCAACAAACGTTATGTCTACTAGCCTGTTCAAAAAGATAAGGACTAATGAGCGTGTTACCACTGAGCGCTCTGTCCTTCGAGCCTATGGGGGAGGTCTGCTCGTTCCTGTGGGGAAAGCCACCCTGAACTGTAAAGTGCTGAAGGCCGTTCGGCCCCTCTCCTTCTTTCTGATAGACGGCAAATGTGTTCCACTGCTTGGTGTTCAGGCATGTCAGGACCTTGGGTTGGTCAATTTCCACCGGGACATCCGCTTGGTTCAGCAGCCTCTGGACCCGCTGGCCTAGTACCCTGATCGGTTTGACAATGCGCTGGGGAAGCTTCCCTGCAGCTATAAGATCTCTCTCAATCCTAACGTGGATCCGGTTATACGCCCACCTCACCGAGTCTCCTTCGCGATGAAGGACAGGGTCGAGTCCACCCTTCGTGACATGGTGGCCACGGGCATTCTGAAGAAGGTGAGCGAGCCGACTCAGTGGGTCTCCACCATGGTTGTTGCTGCCAAGAAGGACAAGAGCGAGATACGGATCTGCATCAACCCTAAAGATCTGAACCTGGCTATCAAGCGCCCACACTATCCTATGCGTACAGTCGAGGATGTTGCTGCACAGGTCGGCCCGGCCACTTTGTTTTCAGTGCTGGATGCAAAGAGCTCGTTTTGGCAGATACCGTTAGATGAGCGATCATCTTACCTGACGACTTTCGCCACTCCCTTCGGGAGGTTCCGATTCCTGCGCATGCAGTTCGGGATCAGCTCCGCTAGTGAAGTTTTCCAGAGAACGATGGAACAGCTGTTCGCAGGGCTCCCGTGCGCTATTATTGTCGATGACATCTTGGTTTATGGAAAGGATGTCGAACAGCACGACCACAACCTCCGACTGGTCCTGGATCGAGCTCGGGAGGTGAACCTGAAGCTCAACCCCAATAAATGCCGGTTCCGCGTCCCAGAGGTCACCTATGTGGGACATGTTTTCACAGCGTCCGGGCTGAAGCCCAACCCACAGAAGACAGCCGCGATTTCTGAGATGCCTGCTCCTGAGGATGTGCCAAGCCTCCAGCGTTTCCTTGGTATGGTCAATTACCTAGGGAAGTTCATCCCCGACTTGAGTAAGTTGAGTGCTCCCTTAAGAGACTTGGTGAAAAAAGATACTGCATGGTCCTGGTTCCCGCAACACCAGGCTGCTTTCGATGTGCTCAGGTCCAAGCTCATCTGCACCCCGATGCTGAAGTATTTCGACCTGAACCGACCTATTGTCATCACCTGCGATGCCTCCAAGTTCGGACTGGGTGCTGCCTGCTTGCAAATCCATGATGGGGTACAGCTGCCTGTGTCTTTTGCGTCCCGCACAATGACTCCAGCTGAGCAGCGCTTTGCCCAGATTGAGAAAGAGCTGCTGGCTGTCGTGTTTGCCTGTTCGAAGTTTAAAGACTATATCCTTGGCACCGAATTTTCAATTGAGACTGACCACCAGCCCCTGGTCACCATCCTCGGCAAGCCGATTCACGCTGCCTCCTCCAGGCTACAACGGATGATGCTTCAGCTACAGCGCTTTACCTTCTCCGTGGTGTACCGTAAAGGCAAGGACATGTTTATCGCTGACACGTTATCTCGGGCACCTCTTGCTTCGACCACCCGTCACCCTTACGAGGCTTCCAGTATGATAGTCATGAACGTCAACTTTGTGCCCTCCAACCAGCTAAAGTCCCTGGTCAAACACACTGCTGCTGACGCCTCTCTCCAACAGCTGGCTGCAGTCATTCAGCGGGGCTGGCCTGAACGACGTTCTTCCCTACCCGCCACGGCAGTGCCTTACTTCCTGGTCCGTGACGAGTTGGTGCTGCGAGAGGGTGTAATCGTTAAGGGTCACAAAGTTGTGGTGCCTGAGGCTCTACGGCAACAGTATTTCGACACTGCTCATCGCGGCCATCCCGGTGCCGAGGCAACTCTCTCCATCGCTCAGAGCCAGTTTTACTGGCCCGATATGGCTGCTTACTTCCGGGACCGGGTGTCTTCGTGCCCAACCTGCAACAGTCTTGCACCGCAGCAGCAGCGGCAGCCCCTTCTGCAACAGCCTGCACCTGACTTGCCATGGTCGGCGCTGGCAACTGACATCTTTGAGTGGCACGGCAAGCACTTCTTGGTGCTTGTCGACTCCTACTCTAACTGGTTTGAGGTCGACCAGCTGTCCTCTCTCTCCTCTTCTGCTGTTATTGAGAAGCTGCGCCGCCACTTCGCCACCTTTGGGTCCCCTGCAAGCCTGCAGTCCGACAACGGCAGCCAGTTCACCAGCGTGGAGTTCAAGGACTTTGCTGATCGTTGGAACTTTCGGCATTACACCAGCAGCCCTGAATACCCTCAAAGCAACGGCCTGGCTGAGCACGCTGTCCGCAGCGCGAAGGGCTTATTGGAGCGTTGCCGTGTTTCCAAATCTGACATTTACCTCGCCCTCCTCAACCTCCGTAACATTTCCCGAGACAACGTCTTGGGGTCCCCGGCGCAGCGCCTCATGTCCCGGGTCACACACCCTCCCATTCCGGTGGCCCAGCAAACTCTTGCTCCCGCTGTTTTGAAGCCTGCCATGGTCCGTGAGCGCATTGCTGCTAAGCAGTCCATCCAGAAGCGCTCCCATGATAGGTCCTGCCGTGCCCTTCCTCCTCTGTCTCCTGGTCAGGTTGTCCGCATGCGTTCCACCTCTGGTCACCCTAGCCTTGCGGGCCCGCCGCAACACCTCGTTCCTATCTGGTCAACCTCGATGGCACTGTTTACCGTCGATCCCGTCAACACCTCCGCCTAGTGAATGAGCCTCCTCCTCCTCCTGCTGTTCCCCATGCTTCTCCTCTGTCTGCTGTTCCGCCTGCTCCAGTCACTGCAAGTGCGCCTGCTCGGCCCGTCCCGGTCCTTCTCCCTGTGCCTGTTCCCGTGCCTCCGCCCCCTTCTCCCCCGTCGCCTAGTCGCTCGCCTTCCATCCCCTTATCGCCACGCGCGTCCCCGCCTCGCAGCGCTCCTGTCGTGGGGTCTTCCCCAGCTTCTGTTCCTTTGGGGGGAGGGGGTGTGAGCGGGATTTGCACCCGCTCTGGCCGTCTTGTGCAGGCGCCTGACCGTTACGGCGATTATATATGATTGCTGCTATTTTATTGTCCAGTTGCCCTAGCGCATGAGACATGGTCGGCTGTCACGTTCCTTTCTTTTATAAGAGGAAGGATGTAGATGATTAGTGCATGTCCCTTTAATTATAGGCTGCGTAGCCCTACTAACCACTCCCCTTTTATCAAGTATATCAATGTCTCCCCATCCCCCAGTACGCTGTCTAGTAAAACGTGCAGACCATGTACAGCTAGGGCACCAGTATATGTGTGATTAATAAAGCCATAGTAAAGAAACACTGTGTGAGTACACGTTCTTTACATAGGCCATTCGGCCCTTCGAGCCTGCACCGCCATTCAATATGATCATGGCTGATCATCCAACTCAGTATCCCGTACCTGCCTTCTCTCCATACCCTCTGATCCCCTTAGCCACAAGGGCCACATCTAACTCCCTCTTAAATATAGCCAATGAACTGGCCTCAACTACCCTCTGTGGCAGAGAGTTCCAGAGACCCACCACTTTCTGTGCGAAAAAAATAAAAAAATAGCAAAGGGAGTAAGGGTGCCCACTTGCAGTCCTCACCGTTGAATCCCCTCCGGGCGTGGAACAGAAGCGTCACATCAGAGCATCTTAAGCCAGACAAATGGTGAGAAGAATATTGTGGAATGGCGGTCATCTCGTCTGCAAATCCTCACAAGGTAATTGACCGTCCCAGGTGTGAACGGCTAGTTGTGGCTCAACAGAGTATTGGAAACGTTTATCATATTGATCCCACCATCACCGACAGCGTCTCCAAGAAAAAAACATCCATGTAATTTTAAGCAATGCCAACAAGATTTTGATGTATTCGTTTAAGGGACATTGGTGACAGTGACAAGCCAACAATGTTGCCTCTCCCGTTACATCTCTGAGAAAATGATAGCAAGCAGCCTTCTTGAACTGCTGAAGTATTTCCAGTAAAGGGACTCCCACGGTGTTTTGAGGCATCGAATTTCAGGATTAAAGACAAACAGTGATGAATGAATGGTTAGCTTCAACAAAAAGCTTTACACTGTAGCTCTGCACATGACAATAAACTAAACTAAACTAAACCAATATATTTCCACCAGGATGGTTTGTGGTTCGTGGGCACCTTGAAGGGTTCCCACATCCCACCGGCCCTCCTGCTTCTAGGAGGTAGAGGCAACACAGACTGGGAGGGTCCATTTTTTGAAGAAGGGTCCCAACTCGAAACATCACCTATTTTTTGTCTCCAGAGGCACAACCTGATCCGCTGAGTTACTCCAGCACTTTGTGCCCATCTTTGGTGTAAATCAGCATCTGCAGTTCCTCTCCACTACATTTAATATGGTCATGGAGTGATGGAAACAGGCCCTTTGGCCCAACTTGCCCACAACGGCCAACATGTCCCAGCTACACTAGTCCTATCTGCCCGCATTTGGTCCATAACCATCCAAACCTGCCCTATCCATAATGTTCTATATAATGTGCACACATTAGTTTATGGCTGTATTGAGCCAAACAGAACAGATTATTGGAGAGTAGGTGTTGCTACTTGCACTTTCCATCAGGTGAGTGGTGAACTGGAGGAGAGTGCTTGTTTGGGTGATAATTGGCCACATTAGATTTGTCATGTTTTTAAGATCTGTTAGACAAGCTCATATATATTGATTCAATTTAATGATACTTTATTGTCACATGTACCAAGATACAGTGAAATTACTTGTTTTTTGCATACAATCTGGAAGAAGACTTCACCGGGCAGTACATAAAGATTCACCATGTTTTAAAGATTATCTCCTCGCAGCGACGAACCAGGTCTGCCACTGCAAGTGGCCACAGGCCTCTGCCCCCCTCATCGTTCTCCAGCCTTGTACCCTTAACCTTTGACACCGTAAACATATGATGAGCATTTGACGGCACTGGGCCTGTACTCGCTGGAGTTTAGAAGAATGTGGGAGGAACTCATTGAAACGTACAGAATAGTGAAAGATATGGATAGAGTGGATGTGGAGAGGATGTTTCCACTAGTGGGTGAGTCTAGGACTAGAGGTCATAATCTCAGGATTAAAGGACGTCTTTTAATAAGGAGATGAGGAGGAATTTCTTTAGTCAGAGGTCGGTGAACCTGTGGAATTATTTGTGCAGAAGGATGTGGAGGCCAAGTCAGTTGATATAATTAAGGCAGAGATAGATAGATTCTTGATTAGTACAGGTGTCAGAAATTATGCGGAGAAGGCAGAAGAATGGGGTTAGGAGGGAGAGATAGATCAGCCATGATTGAATGGCAAGTAAACTTGATGGGCTGAATGGCCTAATTCTGCTCCTATCACTTGTGATCTTATAATCTCACCAATCAAGAACCATGAACCAAGAATCGGGAACCAAAGATAGACACAAAATGCTGGAGTAACTCAACGGGACAGGCAGCATCTCTGGAGGGGGTCGAGACCCTTCTTCAGACTGAGAGTCAGGGAAAAGGGAAATGAGAGATCTGGAACAAATGAATGAAAGATATGCAAAAAAGTAACGATGATAAAGGAAACAGGCCATTGTTAGCTGTGGGCTAGGTGAAAACGAGTTACAGACAATGAGACTCAACAAGACGACCTTTAAGCTGGCATGACTTGGGTGGGCAAGGGATGGAGAGAGTTGGGGGATGCAAGGGATATTTGAAGTTAGAGCAGTCAATATTAATGCCACTGGGTTGTAAACTGCCCAAGTGAAATATGAGATGCTGTTCCTCCAATTTGCGTTTGCCCCCATTTTGCGTTGTTCATTAACGGATGAATTCAGACAATATCAACTAGCTGGTATCACAAAGTCGTTTCCCTTCGCTTGAACTTGAACGGGTTCTGATTCCAGGGTTAGGTTTTTTTCACCTGCTGCCCATTTGGCAGCGTGTGCCACAGCTGACAGATATCCCTGCAAATGGAGAAATAGCTATACTGTTCGTCTTTGTTCTAACCAAGCATCCAACTGCTTTACGAGAAAGCAATATTGATGGGAGCAGCTCTGTCCTTGTTATCCATCACACAGCGGAGGCAGAGGTTCCAGGAGAAAATGAAATAAAAGTTAGCTTCCAGTCCATTTTCTGAGTGGATTGTTTTTGAGTGAATGGCCCATTAATTTCTAAAATGTATGAATCCTCTCTCAAACTCGCTCACTGTGCACACATGGTAAAATATAAAGAATGGATCAATTTCCTTTCCATCATCTGGGATTAAGAGAGGGGACAATGGCAGGGTCAGAATAGCTAAATTTGGGGGGGGGGGGGGGGGGGGGGGGAGGTGGAGGGGGTTGCCTGAAAGATATGACGTGGTAGGAAGGGGTGATCAATGTTAGACAGGGTGGGAATCTGTGGGACTCTTGAAGCATCTTACAGCAAAGGAGGGTACACAAAAAGCTGGAGAAACTCAGCGGGTGCAGCAGCATCTAAGGAGCGAAGGAGGTAGACGACGTTTCGGGTCGAGACCCTTCTTCAGACTGGTTAGGGATCAGGGAAACGAGAGATATAGACAGTGATGTGGAGAGATAAAGAACAATGAATGAAAGATATGCAAAAAAGTATCGATGATAAAGGAGACAGGCCATTGTAAGCTGTTTGTAGTGTGAAAATGAGAAGCTAGTGCAACTTGGGCAGGGGAGAGATAGAGAGAGAAGGAATGCCAGGGCCCGAGGGCTGAGGGAGAGGTGGGAAGGGGAGGAGGCAGCAAGGGTTAACAGAATTGAGAAAATTCAATGTTTAAGCCCAGAGGATGCAGACTCCCCAAGCGGAATATGAGGTGCTGTTCCTCCAACTTGCGGTGTTGCTCACTCTGGCCATGGAGGAGGCCCAGGACCGAGAGGTCGGATACGGAATTGGAGGGGGAGTTGAAGTGCTGAGCCACCGGAGGTCGGGTTGGTTATTGCGGACTGAGCGGAGGTGTGCGGCGAAACGATCGCCCAGCCTCCGCTTGGTCTCACCGATATAGATCAGCTGGCATCTGGAGCAACGGATGCAGTAGATGAGGTTGGAGGAGGTGCAGGTGAACCTCTGTCGGACCTGGAAGGACTGCTTGGGTCCCTGAAAGGAGTGGAGGGGGGAGGTGAAGGGACAAGTGTAGCATCTCTTGCGGTTGCAAGGGAAAGTGCCCGGGGAAGGGGTGGAGCGGGAGGGAAGGGAAGAATTGACAAGGGAGTTGCTGAGGGAGCGGTCTTTGCGGAAGGCAGACAGGGGGGGGGAGATGGGAAGATGTGGCGAGTGGAGGGGTCACGTTGGAGGTGACGAAACTGGTGGAGGACTATGTGTTGTAAGGAGGTTGCAGCAAAGGAGCAAAGGAGGTTGCATTCGGTTGCTGGAGTAACCATTGGTGAAAGCCTAGCGGAACCTTACAGCCAAAGAGTTTCACTGTACTAAGTGCATGTGGCCATAAAGTATCAATCAATCAATCAATTGTAACAGTTTAATCATTTGTCAGTCCTCTTTTTACTTGATTTGAACTTCTTCTTCCCTCTTTATCCATATTTATCTCCAAATGAGGAGTTTCAGTACAGAATTCTGAGAATCAAATAAAGTACAGCATTGGTAGTTCATACGTTCTTAAGTGATAGGAGCAGAATTAGGCCATTCGGCCCATCAAGTCTACTCCGCCATGGTCACCCAAGTCATGCCAGCTTAAAAGTCGTCTTGTTGAGTCTCATTGTCTGTAACTCGTTTTCACCTAGCCCACAGCTAACAATGGCCTGTTTCCTTTGTCATCGTTACTTTTTCCTTTCTTTGAATCTTTGACTCTTTGAATCACTTCCCTCTGGAAGGCGACTCCGGGCTGTCAAAGCTGCCACAGCCAGACATAAAAACAGTTTTTATCCACGAGTAGTTGCTCTACTCAACAGCCAAAAATCTGTAGCCTCCCTTTGATCTGGTATTTTGTTGGTTCACACGCTTGATCAATGGTGTTTTATCATTAATGTCTTATTATTATTAATGTTTAGTGTTTTCTGAGAATCGTAACTGTCACTGTATGTCATGTTGTTACTTGTGGGCGGAGCACCAAGGCAAATTCCTTGTATGTGAATACTTGGCAAATAAAATTACTTACTTTTCGCATATCTTTCATTCATTTGTTCCAGATCTCTCATTTCCCTTTTCGCTGACTCTTAGTCTGAAGAAGGGTCTCAACCCCCTCCAGAGATGCTGCCTGTCCCGTTGAGTTACTCCAGCATTTTGTGTCTGTCTTTGGTTCCTGATTCTTGGTTGATGGTTCTTGATTAGTGAGATTATGAGATCGCAAGTGAGAGGGGAAGAATTAGGCCATTCGGCCCATCAAGTCAACTCTGTCATGGTCAATCATGGCTGATCTATCTCTCTCTCTTTCTCCTAACCCCATTCTCCCCGTAGCCCCTGACACCGGTACTAATCAATACTATATCTATCTATCTCTCACCCATAATGAGAGAGAGAGATATGATCCAATGAGAAAGACCAGAAACTGGACAAAAGAGTGGGTAAAAATATAGACGTGAACTTGTAAGGTTGTATGTATCAGCTGTCCCCGGCTGACAGAGTGAGAGTAGGTTTACACCTGAATGCCCCCCCTCACCCCCCCACTCCCTCACCCCCTCACCACTCCTTTCGTCGTCCCCCCCCCCCCCCCTAACCCCAACCACCGGCAGGGCCGGTAGAACTCCCAACTCACTGCCTCACAGCGCCAGAGACCCGGGTTCGATCCTGACTGCCGTCGCTGTCTGCACGGAGTTTTCTTCCCGTGACCGCGTGGGTTTTCTCCGGGTGCTCCGGTTTTCCTCCCACGCGGATGTGTAGGTTAAGTGCAGGAAGGAACTGCAGATGTTGATTTACACCAAAGATAGACACGCGATGCTGGAGTAACTCCGTTTGAAGAAGGGTCTCGACCCGAAACGTCACCCATTCCTGGCCTCCAGAGATGCTGCCTGTCCCGCTGAGTTACTCCAGCATTTTTGCGCCTATCTTCAGGTTGGTAGGTTAATTGGCTTCGGTAAAAAAAAAAGTAAATTGCCCTGTCCCTGGTGTGTAGGGTAGTGCTGGTGTTCGGGGTGGACAAGGTGAGCTGTTTGCACTCTGTGGCTGTATACTAAAACTAGATAGACACACAATGCTGGGGTAACTCAGTTTGAAGCAGGGTCTCGACCCGAAATGTCAGCTATTCCTGCTCTTCCGGGGGAGGGGGGAGGGGGGGGTACCTCCAAAGGAGACGTGGTGGGTGTATGGAACTAGCTGCCACAGGATGTAGTTGAGGCTGGGACTATCCCATCGCTTAACAAGCAGTTAGACAGGTACATGGAGAGAAGCAGTTAGGACAGGTTTGGAGGGTTATGGACCAGGCGCAGGCAGGTGGGACTAGGGTAGCTGGAACATTGTTGACCCGGGGCCGGGGTGTGCGAGTTGGGCCGAAGGGCCTGTTTCCACACTGAATCACTCTCTATGCCTCTATGCTGGATGGAGCAACTCAGCAGGTCAGGCAGCGCCTTCAGAATGGACAAGGGTCCCGACCCGCAACGCCACCCACCCACGTTCTCCACAGCCGCTGCCCGACCCGCTGACTAACTCCAGCACTCTGTGTCCGTGTGTGTATCAGCGCTGCGCACCCGCCCCTCCAATCCCCGCGTCTGAGACATTAAACCCCCCCCCCCCCCCCCACCCACCCAGCGCCTTCCCCAGGGACATCCCCGGGCGGACCCCCCCCCCCCCCCAGCCCACGGGGCGGCCGCTGGAGTCCATCCGGCCCTTCCTCGCGTAGACTATCCCACCACCTAGCCACGACTCCACCAGCCCTCTCCCCCGCGGCAATCTCGCCCCGTCTCAGTTCAATGATCTCACTAAATGACTTCAAGTTGTAACGTCTTAGTTCCTCTTTACTATTTTATTTTTACTCGTGGTCTTATCTTCCTGTTATCTATCTATCTATCTATCTATCTATCTATCTATCTATCTATCTATCTATCTATCTATCTATCTATCTATCTATCTATCTATCTATCTATCTATCTATCTATCTATCTATCTATCTATCTATCTATCTCTATATTTCCCCCTCTCCCCATCACTCGTTCCATTCCCTCTCTCTCTCTCACACACACACACACACACTATCTCTCTCTCTCTCGCCCCTTTCTCCCCCCTCTCTCCCTCTCTCTCTCCACCCCCTCTCTCTCTCACCCATTATCTGTCTCTCTCTCTCTCTCTCTCTCTCCATCTCCCTCTCCCTCTTTCTCTCTATCTCTGCATCTCTCTCCCTCTCCCTCCTTCTCTCCCTATCCCCCTCCCATTCTCTCCCTCCCTCCCTCTCCATCTCTCTCTCTCCATCTCCCTCTCTCTCTACATCTCCCTCTCTCTCTCCATCTCTCTCTCTCTCCATCTCTCTCTCTCTCCATCTCTCTCTCTCTCCATCTCTCTCTCTCTCCATCTCTCTCTCTCTCCATCTCTCTCTCTCTCCATCTCCCTCTCTCCATCTCTCTCTCTCTCTCTCCATCTCTCTCTCTCTCTACATCTCCCTCTCTCCATCTCTCTCTCCGCTCCGCTCTGCCCCATTCCTCCCCAGACCACCAACCAGTGAGTGCTGCATAAGTTTGCAGCTGTTGCGCAGCGGAGCCGGGACCAGGAGCCGGGACCGGGAGCCGGGACCAGGAGCCGGGACTCGGGCAACGCCAGCGCCAAGGCGCAGCGAGGAGTGACCCGGGGCTGCCCGGCTCTGCAGCGGGCGGGCGGGCATGGAGAGGCGGGAGCGGCTCTGGCCTGTCCTCGGGGTGCTCCACGCCTTCCTGAGCGTGTGCCAGCCTCACCCCGAGCCGTGCCACATCCTGAGCCGGATCGGGCACACGGTGCGCCTGGGCACGGTGCTGCCGGAGCCGCGGGCAGCCGAGCTGCAACAGGCGCTGCTGGAAGCCGCCGACTCGGCGCTCAGACGCCACCTCCTGCCCTACAACCTGAGCCTGGAGCTGGTGAGCGGCCAGGCGTGCAGCCCCGACCCCCAGTCCCTGCTGCAGTCCATCTGCCAGTCTATCGTGGTCCGGGGAGTGGCGGCCGTGCTCGCCTTCCCGCAGTCCACCGAACATCTCACCCAGTTGGACCTCTTGTCGTCTTTCCTGGAGATCCCCGTCATCAGCATCTTGGAGCAGGGAGAGGGGCTGAGAACACAGGTAGGTGCCGCCAACTTACCCAGTCCCAGCGACAAACTTAAACTGTGTTTCAGAAGGAACTGCAGATGCAGTTCTCCCCCTTTCTAAGGAGAAGGGGGAAATTTAAGGATAAGGGGGAAATTTAAGGATAAGGGGGAAGGAAATCATTTAGGACCGAGATGAGAAAAATATTTTTTTCACACAGTGGTGAATCTCTGGAATTCTCTTCCACAGAAGGTAGTTAGAAACTGAGGAAGGACATTATTGCCATAGAGGGAGTGCAGAGAAGGTTCACCAGACTGATTCCTGGGATGTCAGGACTGTCTTATGAACAAAGACTGCATAGACTCGGTTTATACTCTCTAGAATTTAGGAGATTGAGAGGGGATCTTATAGACACTTACAAAATTCTTAAGGGGTTGGACAGGCTAGATGCAGGAAGATTGTTCCCGATGTTGGGGAAGTTCAGGACAAGGGGTCACAGCTTAAGGATAAGGGGGAAATCCTTTAGGACCGAGATGAGAAGGACTTTTTTCACACAGAGAGTGGTGGGTCTCTGGAACTCTCTGCCACAGAGGGTAGTTGAGGCCAGTTCATTGGCTATATTTAAGAGGGAGTTAGATGTGGCCCTTTTGGCTAAAGGGATCAGGGGGTATGGAGAGAAGGCAGGTACAGGATACTGAGTTGGATGATCAGCCATGATCATATTGAATGGCGGTGCAGGCTCGAAGGGCCGAATGGCCTACTCCTGCACCTATTTTCTATGTTTCTATGTTTCTATGCTGGAAAATCGAAGGTGGACACAAGTGCTGGAGAAACTCAGCGGGTGCAGCAGCATCTATGGAGCGAAGGAAATAGGCAACGTTACCTATTTCCCAAGGGTTTCGGCCCAAAACGTTGTCCATTTCCTTCGCTCCATAGATGCTGCTGCACCCGCTGAGTTTCTCCAGCACTTTTGTCTACCAACTACAAACGTCCCCATTCACCAAGGTCCGCCGTTCATTCACGTTTTGTGTCCAAACGCTCAGAGTGTCATGGACAATAGACAATAGACAATAGGTGCGGGAGTAGGCCATTCGGCCCTTCGAACCCGCACCGCAATTCAATGTGATCATGGATGATCATCCCCAATCAGTACCCCGTTCCTGCCTTCTCCCCATATCCCTTGACTCCGCTCTCTTATGAGCTCTATCTAGCTCTCTCTTGAAAGCATCCAGAGAACTGGCCTCCACCGCCCTCTGAGGCAGAGAATACCACAGACTCACAACCCTCTGTGTGAAAAAGTGTTTCCTCACCTCCGTTCTAAAATGGCTTACCCCTTATTCTTAAACTGTGGCCCCTGGTTCTGGACTCTCCCAACATCGAGAACATGTTTCCTGCCTCTAGCCTGTCCAATCCCTTAATAATTTTACATGTTTCATTAAGATAGCCTCTCATCCTTCTAAATTCCAGTGTGTACAAGCCCAGCTGCTCCATTCTATCAACATGTGACAGTCCCGCCATCCCGGGAATAAACCTTGAGAACCTACGCTGCACTCCCTCAATAGCAAGAATGTCCTTCCTCAAATTTGGAGACCAAAACTGCACACAATACTCCAGGGTTATGGGGAGAAGGCAGGAGAATGGGGTTAGGAGGGAGAGATAGATCAGCCACGAATGAACGGAGGAGAAGACTTGGAGGGCCGAATGGCCTAATTCTGATCTTATCGCTTGTGAACTGATTTGACAATCAGTCAAATTACGGACGCAAAATGCTGGAGTAACTCATCGGGACCGGCAGCATCCATGGAGAAAGGGAATGGTTCCAGACTCGCTATGATTTGGGTTAAGAAGTGCTACCCGGGGTGGGGTGGGTGGGGTGATGGCGTTGTAGAATCACAGAGGGATTATAGTAGGTGGCTATTCGGCCCGTCGAGTCGGTACTGTGCCAGCACTGTGCTGGAGCAGTCTGAGTCTAACGCCTCCCCGCTCTCTCCCCAATCTTCCTGCAAGTTATTGTCCGCGTTCCACACACCCCGGCGACTGGCTCAGCCTTCAGCATGAAGCAAGGGGACAGAGAACTGATTAGTGTTCTGCAGATGTGGAGAATGACCCCACTTTAGAGGCTGCCGAGTTCAATTCGAAACTTTCCAGAAGATCTTCGCTGAACGAATGGAACAGCGAGCAGTTAATATTGGTCGGACTCAACCGGCAGATGCCTGTTTAAATCGAAGATAGACACAAAATGCTGGAGTAACTCAGCGGGACAGGCAGCATCTCTGGAGAGAAGGAACGGGTGGAGCCCCTTCTTCAGGAGGTCGACCCGAAACATCACCCATTCCTGTTCTCCAGAGATGCTGCCTGACCCGCTGAGTTACTCTAGCATCTCAAAGTCGGTCGGTCAGGCAGCATCTGTGGAGGGAACGGTCAGGGGACGTTTCAGGTCCAGACCCCCCCCACCCCCCGACACACCGCCGGTTCATTCCCTCCACAGATGCTGCCTGACCCGCTGAGTTCCTCCAGTACTTTGTGTTTTGTTCAAAATTCCAGCACCTGCGGTTTCTCGTGTCTCCAGCTGAACTTCTCATGGACGGCGAGTGATTTAAACGAGGGAAAAAAACCCAATTATATCCACAGGGTTACAATGAACCAGTTAGATTAGAATCAACATTGAATGGACGTTCGTCCACTGTAAATGAAGCCGTGTGTATTGCGTGGCATCATAGATTAAACCGGCGATAGAGATTGTCAGCTGCGGTGGAGCTGCAGTGACAATTTGTTACAATGAGCGTTTCTCTGGCTGGTACTTTTGCCTGAGCGTTGGAGATGCAATGCTGGGCTTTAGATATGTTTCCTTTGGACAATAAAATGGTTCACCCTCATCTCCAGCCAGCGTTCTGCTGATTTCATCAGTTGCCGGTGTAACGAGTTGAGACACTTCACGAGGACGCGGCTGGGATGAGCGTTTATGTGCGGGAAATGTTCCTCACAAACCTGGACTGGAATCTTGAATCGGGAGAGTGGAGTTTAGATCAATGTCCCCAACAGACGGAGGGAGACGGTATATCAGTGAAACACTCTTACCCGGAGAGACAGTGTTAGGAAGTGTGTGTGAGTGTCAGTGTGAGTGTGTGTTAGGGTGAGTGTGGGTATGTGGGATAGCAAGAGTGGGTGTGTTAGAGTGAGTGCATGTGTGAGTGTTAGAGAGAGTGTGTGGGTGAGAGAGTGTTTGTGTTAGAAATAATGTGTCTGTTAGAGGGTGTGTGCGTGAGAGTGTGTGTGTGTGTGTTAGAGATAGTGTGTGCGTGAGTGTGTGTGTGTGTTAGAGATAGTGTGTGCTCGAGAGATTGTGTGCTCGAGAGATTGTGTGTGTGTGCATGAGTGTGTGTGTGTGTAAGAGAGATTGTGTGTGTGTGTGTGAGTTAGAGATAGTGTTTGCATAAGTGTGTGTGTGTATACAAGAGATTGTGTGTGTGTGTGTGCGTGAGAGTGTGTGTGTTAGAGATAGTGTGTACGTGAGTGTGTGTGTGTGCACAAGAGATTGTGTGTGTTTGCGTGTGTTGGAGATAGTGTTTGTATAAGTGCGTGTGTGTGCACGAGAGATTGTGTGTGTGTGTGCATGAGAGTGTGTATGTGTGTGTGTTAGAGATAGTGTGTGCGTGAGTGTGTGTGTGTGTGAGAGAGTGTGTTTATGAGACAGAGTGTGTGTGTGCACGAGAGATTGTGTGTGTGTGTGCATGAGAGTGTGTATGTGTGTGTGTTAGAGATAGCGTTTGCATAAGTGCGTGTGTGTGCACGAGAGATTGTGTGTGTGTGCGTGAGTGTGTTTGTGTGTGCATGAGAGATTCTGTGCATGTGAGTGTGTGTGTGAGAGAGTGTGTGTATGAGACAGTGTGTGTGCGTGTGAGTGTGTGAGAGAGAGAGTGTGTTCGCGTGAGAGTGTGTATGGGGGGGAGAGAGTGAGAGAGAGAGGGACCTTAATTATGTGCATCTTCCTTGCCACCCAAAATGCCCTGTTGCAGATGGCTGCACTCGTGTATAGAGAGAGAGAGAGAGGGAGAGAGAGAAAGATCTTCCTTTACCAGTCTGTCTGGTATTTCTGCCACAAACAGCTTATATATTTAAAAGCCAGCATCTCCCTCGTGCAGGCTCTGTGGGTAAATACATTGCCTGGGGTGGCACTGTTTGGAGGCAATTAATTTATTCAAGGGCCTCTGGAAGTTTGATCTCGGCCAAGGAGACCATGGGCACTCGCTTTGCTGCTGAAGATAGACACCACATGCTGGAGTAACTCAGTGGGTCAGGCAACATCCCTGGAGAAAACCTTTTTTCCAGAGATGCTGCCTGACCTGCCGAGTGACTCCAGCACTTAGTGTTGATCTTCGGTATATGCCAGCATCTGCAGTCCCTTACTACACTACCTTTGCTGCCACTGTTTCTCCCTTGGTTCTTCTTTAATCAGAGGGCGGTGAATCTGTGGAATTCTTTGCCACAAAAGGCAGTGGAGGTCAAGTCAATGGATATTTTTAAGGCAGAGATAGATAGATTCTTGATTAGTACGGGGTGTCAGGCATTATGTGGAGAAGGCAGGAGAATGGGGTTAGGAGGGAGAGATAGATCAGCCCATGATTGAATGACGGAGTAGACATGATGGGCCGAATGTCCTAACTCTTCTATCACTTACCAACATGTATTTATGGTCCTGATAATTGTGCTGCAAGTGTCGATTGCATGGGCTTCAAGTGAAGAACAATGACTCTCTAGACCTGGTCAATCTCCTGCAAAGGTGAAAGGGTGTTTTATACCTTGGTATACAAAGCACCATTGAACCAATGAGTGTCCCAGTCATAGAAACATAGAGAGATAGAAAATAGGTGCAGGAGTAGGCCATTCGGCCCTTCGAGCCTGCACCGCCATTCAATATGATCATGGCTGATCATCCAACTCAGTATCCCGTACCTGCCTTCTCTCCATGCCCCCTGATCCCTCTAGCCACAAGGGCCACATCTAACTCCCTCTTAAATATAGCCAATGAACTGGCCTCAACTACTTTCTGTGACAGAGAGTTCCACAGATTCACCACGCTCTGTGTGAAAAATATGTTCTCATCTCGGTCCTAAAAGACTTCCCCCTTATCCTTAAACTGTCACCCCTTGTTCTGGACTTCCCCAACATCGGGAACAATCTTCCTGCATCTAGCCTGTCCAACCCCTTAAGAATTTTGTAAGTTTCTATAAGATCCCCCCTCAATCTGCTAAATTCCAGCGAGTACAAGCCGAGTCTAAGCAGTCTTTCTTCATATGAAAGTCCTGCCATCCCAGGAATCAGTCTGGCGAACCTTCTCTGTACTCCCTCTATGGCAAGAATGTCTTTCCTCAGATTAGGAGACTCCAGGTGTGGTCAACCCTGACATCGCCTTCACTGAGCAGAAATACAACCTGCCGACATGCAGCCTCCACAAGGTCTCCTGCGGGCAGTTTCCCATCGAGAAGGCACGGGTGTGGAACGCTATAAAACACCCGCTGGCTGTGATGGCCGCTTGTTAAACAGCTCACCGTCATCTTCAGGGCCACCTGAAATGACCCATGCAGGAACAAGAACTGAAGATGCACGTTTATACAAACTCAGCGGGTCAGGCAGCATCTCCGCTGAGTTACTCCAGCACTTTGCATCCATCTTTCAGGGATGTGCTTCCATGTCCTGAAACCACATCTCAATGGTTCAATGGTTCTCTTATTGCTAACACAGTGAAATTATTTCTTCTTACGAAAGGTCCAGCAGAGTATTGCCATGCCCCTGATCCCCGATTAGCAAGTGTACAGAAATAGTCCACTGAGGTAGACAAAAGTGCTGGAGAAACTCAGCGGGTGCAGCAGCATCTATGGAGCGAAGGAAATAGGCAACGTTTTGGCCCAAATCCTTCATCAGAAGGAAATAGGCAACGTTTCGACCAAAATCCTTCTTCAGAAGGAAATAGGCAACGTTTCGACCAAAATCCTTCTTCAGAAGGATGCTGCTGCATCCGCTGAGTTTCTCCAGCACTTTTGTCTACCTTCGATTTTCCAGCATCTGCAGTTCCTTCTTAAACACAATAGTCTACTGAGCCGGCGTGCAAGTGGAGCCATGTTTTGGCACCAGTTACTTCTCCACTTCCCAATGTCTCTACTTCCTCAGAAGGGTTAGTCCCCTGGGACTAGCCATGTCCCCTACAACTGTCACCAACTTCTGCAGCTGTACCATAGAAAGCATTTTATCAGGATGCATCACAGCACGGTTTGGGATCAGCTCCGTCCAAGACTGATTCCTGGGATGTCAGGACTGTCTTATGAACAAAGACTGCATAGACTCAGTTTATACTCTCTAGAATTTAGGAGATTGAGAGGCGATCTTATAGAAACTTACAAAATTCTGAAGGGGTTGGACAGGCTAGATGCAGGAAGATTGTTCCCGATGTTGGCGAGGTCCAGGACAAGGGGTCGCAGCTTAAGGATAAGGGGGAAATCCTTTAGGACCGAGATGAGAAGGACTTTTTTCACACAGAGAGTGGTGGGTCTCTGGAACTCTCTGCCACAGAGGGTAGTTGAGGCCAGTTCATTGTCTATATTTAAGAGGGAGTTAGATGTGGCCCTTGTGGCTAAGGGGATCAGAGGGTATGGAGAGAAGGCAGGTACGGGATACTGAGTTGGATGATCAGCCATGATCAAATTGAATGGTGGTGCAGGCTCGAAGGGCCGAATGGCCTACTCCTGCACCTAATTTCTATGTTTCTATGTTTCTAAGACTGCAAGAAATTGTGGATTGTGGACGCAGCAACTCAGACCATCACACAAACCAACCTCCCTTCCATTGACTCCATTCATACCTCACGCTGCCTCGGCAAGGCCAGCAGCATAATCAAGGACGAGTCGCACCCTGGACCCTCCCCCTTCTCCCCTCTCCCATCGGGCAAACGGTACAGAAGTGTGAAAACGCACACCTCCAGATTCGGGGGCAGTTTCTTCCCAGCTGTTCTCAGGCAACTGAACCATCCTACCACAACCAGAGAGCAGTGCTGAACTACTATCTACCTCACTGGTGTTGCTCGGACTATCCTTGATCAGACTTTGCTGGCTTTACCTTGCACTAATAGACAGAGTTGATGTGGACAAGCTTTTCCCTTTGAGAATAGGGAAGATTCAAACAAGAGGACATGACTTTAGAATTAAGGGACAGAAGTTTAGGGGTAACATGAGGGGGAACTTCTTTACTCAGAGAGTGGTAGCGGTGTGGAATGAGCTTCCAGTGGAAGTGGTGGCGGCAGGTTCGTTGGTATCATTTAAAAATAAATTGGATAGGCATATGGACGAGAAGGGTATGGAGGGTTATGGTATGAGTGCAGGCAGGTGGGACTAAGGGAAAAAAAGTTTGTTCAGCACGGACTTGAAGGGCCGAGATGGCCTGTTTCCGTGCTGTAATTGTTATATGGTTATTGTTATATGGTTATATGGTTATACTAAACGTTATTCCCTTATCATGTATCTGTACACTGTAAATGGCTCGATTGTAATCATATTGTAATCAATATTGTCTTTCCACTGAGTGGTTGGCACGCAACAAAAGTTTTTCACTGAACCTCAGAACACGTGACAATAAACTGAACTGAGCTTCCTAATGTCCGAGCTCTAGTTGTTATGTGTGGTGGCCGTTCCAGTCAAGCCCCAGGCTGCTGCTGGCCTCCAGCCATCGCCACATCCCTCTCCTCGCCCGTCCGCCTTTCATCCCCAGGGAAGCCTCCCACAGCCTGAGAGATAATCTTTGATCTCTTGTTTCTCTGCTGCCTCTTCCAGAGTGTGAGTGTGTAGATTTATCACTGGGGAATATGGGCCGGGAGATTGCAACCTTCACGTGGTCCGTCCTGTTTCGACGAATCAACCCGGCGTGCACAATCAAATAAGATCAAATAGAACAAGTTGTCCTACAACTTGAGGCTGTGCACGCCATACGCAAGAAGAAGAAGCCTGGGGAATATTATAGATAAGCCTCATCCTCCACAGAGCGGCATGGTAGCGCAGAATCTTACAGACCCAGGTTCGATCCTGATTATGGGTGCTAGTCTGTACGGAGTTTGTACGTTCTCCCGGTCCTCCCGAGGCCTTCAAGATCTTCCCACACTCCAAAGACGTACAGGTTTGTAAGTTAATTGGCTTGGTATAGTTGTGAATTGTCCCTAGTGTGTGTAGGATGACGTTAGTATACGGGGATCGCTGGTCGGCACTGACCCCGTGGGCTGAAGGGCCTGATTCTGCATTGTATCTCCAGAGTTAAGTAATGAAATAAACTTCCCAAATTTGCTAATTTTCCGGCAGGAGACGCTATATCAGGAGAGGGAATCCCAACTCATTCTTATGCCTTCCTCCAATCTCTGGCTGCATGGAATTTAGTTAAGAGCTTTGAACGCTCGAACAAATAACTTTTGATTAAACAGGTATGATCAAGACTTGTCACTGGTCCGGTTTAATTAACCAAGTAGTAATCAGCCTAATTGGTACCAAGTGGAACTAACTGGATTTATTTTAGGCGATAAAATGTCGCAACAATAACAAGAGTGATAAATGCTGGTGTGTTTAGTTTAGAGGCTTTATATTTCAGTATTTCACATACTAATTACTAAAATGCCCTTTGGCTTGGTTCCTGGTGCAGCCCTGGGGAGTTGCCAGATAGTGTCATCTTTGCAGTTGTGTAGAACGGAGCAGAACTCACAGTGCAACCACACCGTCAGGCGCTCTATTAGACGTTATTTTTAAGTACAACTCAATTGAGATGCATTGTAGCATATTGTACTCTCCTGCTCTATAGATCGTGAACATCAACAATCACACCAGATTAATCTCCCAGTCTGGGTTCTAGTGGTGCAATTCTTAAGGAAATAAATTATTTCCCCGAATATGTTAGTTGTTACCTATGAAAATTCCCTCACTTTGGGAGGGAGCAGCTTTTTTACACAAAGGATGGTAGGTATGTGGAATGTGCTGCTGGAGGAGGTTCATAAGGTGTAAGGGTATACAAGCAGAATTAGGCCATTCAGCCCATCAAGTCTACTCCGCCATTCAATCATGGCGGAACTAGCTTTTCCCTCTCAGCCCCATCCTCCCGCCCTCTCCCCGGGTAGTTGAGGCAGGTGCTAGCACAACAGTTGGACAAGTACAGTTGGCAAGTGGGACTGGTGTAGATGGGGCATGTGGTCCGTGTGGGCAAGTTGGGCCAAAGGGCCTGTGGCCACACTGTATTACACTATGACTCTATAAGGTCCCAGGCATTTGGCAAAACCTTAAATGGACACTCCCAAAAAATGGAGGGAGAGAGTAAACAATTATAGGCCATTGTCTGACATTGAGGAAATGACACAATGCATTATTAAGGAGGCCATTATTAAGGGCCTGTCCCACTTACACAAATTTGTCGGCAACTTGTCGGCACCCATCATAGTCACAACATGTTGAAAATCCAGCGGCGAGCAGAAAATGGAACGACTCTTTGCGACTACTCACCATCATACGGGCGTCACCCCACGCACAAGGTACTGTGCAAGTTAATATCAAATGGGGACAATATCTTGGCATGGATAAAGGCGGTGTAGCCACCTTAGTTTTCAGTTCTAATTTTAGTTTTAAGAGATAGTGATAGAGAACAGGCCCTTTGGTCGACCGAGTCCACATTGACCAGCGATCCCTGCACATTAACACTATCCTACACCAGGGATGGTTTTTACATTTACACCAAGCTAATAAACCTACAAACCTGGGCGTCTTTGGAGTGAGGGAGGAAACTGACGTTTTCGGTGAAAACCCACGTAAGTCACCGAGATACAACATACAAACTCCGTACAGACAGCACCCGTAGACAGCAGCTGGGACATGTTGGCAGGTGCGGGCAAGTTGGGCCGAGGGGCCTGTTTCCATGCTGTATGACTTTATGAAGTATTGAAGAGGTTAGGGAGGGGGAAAAGGAAGTTGCATGGAGGGCAAGTTTGGATTAGCCATGATCTTATGGAATGGTGATGTAAACCTGTGGACACAATTGTTTTTTTCCTGCTCCTGTTGTGTTCCTATCTCCTGAAACCAACCAGCAGCTCCCAACATATCACCAAAGACTGCCTTCCATGGTGTAGGTATGTAGATGCTGGTTTAAACTGAAGATTGGCATTAAAAGCTGGAGTAACTCAAATGGTAGCTGGTAACTCAGTAGCTGGAGTAAAGCAAATGGTATGTTAGCATTCATAGCGAAAGGATTTGAGCAGGGCGGTTCTACTGCAGTTGTACAGGGTTTTGGTGAGGCCACACCTGGAGTATTGCGTACAGTTTTGGTCTCCAAATCTGAGGAAAGACGTCCTTGCCATAGAGGGGGTACAGAGAAGATTCACCAGACTGATTCCTGGGATGTCAGGACTTTCATATGAGGAAAGATTGGATAGACTCGGCTTGTACTCGCTGGAATTTAGAAGATTGAGGGGGGATCTTATAGAAACTTACAAAATTCTTAATGGATTGGACAAGCTAGATGCTGGAAGATTGTTCCCGATGTTGGGGGAGTCCAGAAGAAATGGTCACAGTCTAAGGATCAGGGGGAATTCCTTTAGGACCGAGATGAGGATAACATTCTTTACACAGAGAGTGGTGAGTCTCTGGAATTCTCTGCCACAGAAGGTAGTTGAGGCCATTTCATTGGCTATATTTAAGAGGGCGTTAGATGTGGCACTTGTGGCTAAAGGGATCAAGGGGTATGGAGAGAAGGCAGGTACGGGATACTGAGTTGGATGATCAGCCATGATCACATTGAATGACGGTGCAGGCTTGAAGGGCCGAATGGCCTACTCCTGCACCTATTTTTCTATGTTTCTATGTTTCTAACTCAGCGGGTCAGGCAGCATCTCTTGAGAGAAGGAATGGGTGACGTTTTGTGTCGAGACCCACCTTCAGACTGAGAGTTGGGGGAACGGGAACCGAGAGATATAGGAGGTACATAGACCCATTCCACCGATCTTTTTGACCTTGATCCCCCTGTTACACAAACACCTCCCAGTTGGCAACGTGTAACTGTTGAGCAATCAGTTGCAACCTGAAGCCGTCTCTAACCTTTTCACGACTGCCCCAGCTGGGAACAGCAATGCCATGAATAAAACCTGTTTCAGAAGGAACTGCAGATGCTGGAAAATCGAAGGTAGACAAAAGTGCTGGAGAAACTCAGCAGGTGCAGCAGCATCTATGGAGCGAAGGAAATAAGCAACGTTTTGGCCCAAACCCTTCTTCAGAAGGAACTAGGCAACGTTTTGGGCCGAAACCCTTCTTCAGAAGGAAATAGGCAACATTTCGACCAAAACCCTTCTTCTGAAGGAAATAGGTAACGTTTCGGGCCGAAACCCTTTGGGTTTCGGCCCGAAACGTTGCCTATTTCCTTCGCTCCATAGATGCTGCTGTACCCGCTGAGTTTCTCCAGCACTTTTGTCTACCATGAATAAACCTGTTTGCCATGATGCTGATTGCTTCCGTGGAACACTGATTACCTCTAACTCTGAAGGTTTCTGCAAAGCTTTCGGAGACTGTGTGGCAAATTCTTAAAATCGCCACAGAGAATGTTCATGGCTGATCAAATGATCATTTCATCCCGGTTTCTGCCAGCTCGGCACAATTTGAGGATTTATTAGATCCTTGTTCAGTATATTGTCTCTTGCGAAGATTTCTAACTCTGGCTAACAGCAGCAAGCTGTCATATATTGGTCTAAACATTCTCTTTGGCACACACGTTGACTCTGCAAACCTGCTGGTAAATGAATGCAAGACCTTCCCTCAGTGTGTATGGGGGTTTAGAAACATAGAAACATAGAAAATAGGTGCAGGAGTAGGCCATTCGGCCCTTCAAGCCTGCACCATGATTCAATATGATCATGGCTGATTATCCAACTCAGTATCCCTCCCCTGCCTTCGCTCCATACCCCCTGATCCCCTTAGCCACAAGGGCCACATCTAACTCCCTCTTAAATATAGCCAATGAACTGGCCTCAACTACCTTCTGTGGCAGAGAATTCCATAGACTCACCACTCTCTGTGTGAAAAATGTTTTCCTCATCTCAGTCCTAAAGGAATACCCCCTTATCCTAAAACTGTGACCCCTTGTTCTGGATGATCCCCAACATCGGGAACAATCTTCCTGCATCTAGCAGTTTGTTAGATGTGCTGGTGTCAATAAACTAGAGAGATGAAAAATCAGTAAGGATTTCCCATGTTAATTATTATTTAGTTGCTCTGACTGGAAATGGAAGCCAATAGTACTGGTTGAGGACAGGATTGGTCAGAATTGTGAGGCACACAATACTGTCCAAACCCATCTTAGGCTTAGACCCTCTTCGGTCATGTCTGACCATGGGTGTCTCCAGGATGCTGTTCCCTATATGGAG
Organism: Raja brachyura; assembly: GCA_963514005.1. Next base: position 5,804,397 of record OY740810.1, read on the forward strand.
GACGCCTGTGCGTGACTTTGTTTAACGTGGGGAGACTGGTGCACAGACAACCACCCCACGGTTCTTGACAGATCTGGGTCAGGATAGAGTGGCACGGAGTCCAAGACGACCGGAGACCTTTTCCTGCTGCAGCCGTCATTCGCCTTCCCAGCCGTTGTGATGCTCCACTAAGGTCAGCCATCGTCCTCCGCCTGTTCCACCGTTGAGGCCTTGGTTGGATTGTTCTTTGTCAGAGACCTCCCCCTCGACCTTACCGCCATGGGTGGCCCTACCAGGAACATCGCTCCAGACAGCATCGCTCTCAGGATCTCAGGTCCACACAAGCTTCTCCACCCCGACAAGGTGACATTCCACGGAGAAGCTGAACATCATAAATGGGCGTGGGTGATTATTGTCAAAATTGTGAGCACGGAGTCAAAATATCTTCAATATTTATTGAGATCCTGATGGGAAATCAGAAGATTTCCTCAAACATCTAGATGGCAACATCAAAGGAGGCATATCCAGTGCAGAGAGAGACCATTTGCCCCATCCTGTTCATGCCAGATTTTACACTAATAGACGATCGCACAAAATGCTGGAGTCACTCAGCGGGACAGGCAGCATCTCCGGATGGAAGGAAAGGGTGAAGTTTCGGGTCGAGGCCCTTCTTCAGATTGAGGAACAGCCTGAAGAAGGGTCTCGACCTGAAGCGTTACCCATTCCTTCCATCCAGATATGCTGTCTGACCCGCTGAGTTATTCCAGCATTTTTTTTCTATCTTTGGTGTAAATGTAAACTCCTAGATTATCGAGCATAATACTGTACAGCACAGGAACAGGCGCCTATCCAAAAACCTCTTGAATGCCTCCTAAACTTCCTCATCCTTTCTTATTTAAATTCATAAGTGTGAACCACTGTTCCCTTCTCTTGCCTTCTCTTCTCCCTCATGTATCATTTATCTCCTTAAATGTATCTGAAGCGTTCACTACAGCAAGAAGTGGTTTAAATTAATTCCACGTTCTCACCATTCTCTGGGGAAAGATGTCACCTGTGTGTTTCATCAAGGCTTAGACAAAGCAACTGTAATTTTTTACAGCTGCTATGGAACGGAATTGCACAAACCCCCCATCTCACTCCCAACCCTACACCGCGTTCATCTCTAGTTTCAAAAAAGGAAACAAGACTTGTGGTTGTTTAACGTTTCTCATGATTGTCAGATGTCGTAAATCTCTTTATGGCCAAGTCTTTTTGAAGGATGGATACTGACCAAAGATCCTCAGTGATAGGAGTAGGATGAGGCCATTCGGCCTATCAAGTCTACTCCGCCGTTCAATCATGGCTGATCTATCCCTCCCTCTCAACCTCATTCTCCTGCCTTCTACCCCTAAACCTCTGACACCCGTACTCGAGAATCTATCTATCGCTGCCTTAAAAATATCCACTGACTTTGCCTCCTCCACAGCCTTCTGTGGCGGCAAGGAATTCTGCAGATTCACCACCCTCTGATCAAAGAAATCCCTCTTCATCTTCCTAAAAGAACGTCCTTTTTAATTCTGATGTAGGGAGCAGGGCAGTCGCCAATTTGGACATGGGAATTTATTTATATGGTAATAACATCATGATTTTGATAACATCTTAGTGATGCTGGTTGAAGAATGTGTGGCCCAATCACCAAATCTGTGCCATGGGGATGATCAGCCGTAATCACATTGAATGGCGGTGCTGGCTCGAAGGGCCAAATGGCCTACTCCTGCACCTATTGTCTATTGTCTATAATAGGACATCTTGTCGCCATCTGAGCGTCCAGCTGGTGTCGTGATTCAGTTTAGTAGTTTATTGTCACGTGTACTGAGGTACGGTGAAACGTTTTTGTTGTGTACTAACATGTCAGTGGAAAGACAATACATGACTACAGTCAAGCCATCCACAGCGATAAGCGTTATGCGAATAATGTTTGCGAATAATGATAAGCAAATAACGTTTAGTGCAAAATAAAGTCAGATTAAAGATAGTCCGAGGGTCTCCAATGAGGTAGATGGTACATCAGGATTGTTATCTAATAGAATACCTCTAGTTTAATGTGTTGGAAGGAGCTACAGATGCTAGTTTACACTGAAGATAGACACAAAGTGCTGGAGTAACTCAGCAGGACAGGCAGCATCTCTGGAGAGAAGAAATGGGTGACGTTTCGGGTCGAGACATCACCCATTCCTTCTCTCCAGAGATTGTGCCTGTCTCACTGAGTCACTCCAGCATTTTGCGTCTATCTTAAAAGGGAGAAGAAGTGTCCTCAGGAGATGGAGGCGGGGGGGGGGGGGGAGGGGATTATATCGGTGTAATAAATCTGGTCACTTAATATTAAAAAATCAAAATTCCTTAACATTTTAAAAGATCGTGGAATAATGACTGGTTTTGGAGAGGACTGCGTTTATCCTATGATGTCACGTCTAAGGGAGTTATTGTACTTGTCACTTGGCTTTGACTCAGTGCAGCACGTGACAAGTGGTGGCACGGTGGCGCAGCGGCAGAGTTGCTGCATTACTGCGTCAGAGGCCCCCCCCGTTCCATCCTGAGCACGGGTGCTGTCTGTATGGAGTTTGTACGTTCCCCCTGTGACTGCATGGGTTCTCTCCGGGGGCTCCGGTTTCCTCCCACATATCGATGCCAGAGGTTATGGGGAGAAGGCAGGAGAATGGGGTTAAGAGGGAGAGATACATCAGCCGTGATTGAATGACGAAGTAGACCTGATGGGCCGAATGGCCTAATTCTACTCCTACCCCTATTCCTTATGACCTCATGACTTTATTCCAAAAACGTGCAGGTTTGTAGATTAATGGACTTTGGTAAATTGTCCAGTAATTTGGCTTTGGTAAACACCTTTAAGATGGAGCTTAAAAAGTTTCTCATCGTGTCCTGAGTTCTGACCTCCAGCTTTTTGTAATGCTATTTATGAGCTCAAACTACTTCTGTTGACTCTTATCTCATACTATACCTTATTCTTTTATTTATTTTCATATTTTTAATTTCATATTTTTAATTTTCATTCTTAAACTGTATTACTGTTCATTATTGTCTTTTTTATTTCTCCTACCCCCTGATTTGCCATTAACGTTCATTTTCAGATGGGAGCGGACTTTGTATAAGCCCTCTGGGCTTCCCTTCCCTCCCAGCACTGTATGGTATTATAAATTGATCATTTGCTTCTTTTAAAACATGGTGCAAATAAAAAAAATTAAAAATTAAAAAATATATATTTTTTTGTTTTTAATTGTAAATGGGCCCGAGTGTGTAGGATAGCACAAGTGTATGGGTGGTTGTTGGTCAACGTGGGCTCGGTGGGCCGAAGGGCCTGTTTCCATGCTGTATCTCTAAATTAAACTAGACTCTCAGACAGATGTTGCATTTGTTTGTACTCTTACCACTGACCCTTTGACACAAGTACGCTTGTGGTAAATAACTGATCAATGAAAAGCTAGCAGAAGCAAATTGTGCAATAGTGTAAACAATGTGTGAAGTGTGCCTTCTTCCGCCCTTCTGGTAGAACCGCTGCCTCACTGCTCCGAAGACCCATGTTCAATCCTGACCTCTGCTGCTGTCTGTGTGGAGTCTGCACGTTCTCCCTGTGGCAGCATGAGTTTCCTCTGGGCACTCCAGTTTCCCCCCACACCCCAAAGACTAATGGGTTTGTAGGTTATTTGCCCCGCTGTTTGTAGGAAGTGGATAAGAACGTGGGATAACCTAGAACTAGCATGGACGGGTGATCGATAGCTGGCACGCACTCGGTGGGCTGAAGGGCCTGTTTCAATGCCGCATTCTTCAATCAATTTCTATTCAACCGGGTGCTCTGGTTTCCCCCCACATCCCAAGAATATTGGGAATTATAGGTTCATTGGCCTCTGTAATGTGGTATGTGGGAAGTGGATGAGAATGTGGGGTAACATCGATTTTAGTTTAGTTTAGTTTAGTTAGTTTATTGTTACGTGTACCGAGTTACAGCGAAAAGTTTTTTGTTGCATGCTATCCAGTCAGCGGAAAGACTATGCATGATTAATGTCAAGCCTTCTGCAGTGTACAGATCATAGAGTAGGAAATACCGCTGCTGGAGTAGAGGTTTAAAAGAGTGGAGCGATTATAACAAATGATTGCAGATCCACTTCTGGGACCAGCACCCGAATATCGCCTGGCTTGGGCGCCATCTTGGATCTTGAATCTAGGGAGATCAATGGTTGCAATGGCCCATCGATGGGCTGAAGGGTCTTTTCCACATTCCGCCTCTCAAACAATTCAATGCATTTCACCACACTGTGCTCTCTAGTTCAGGCTCCATGGTGCTCCAGTGGCTGTAATTTCCAGACTAAGATCAATAGAGACGAGACTTGCCAGTGTGTGGGACAGTGTGGGTGCTTGGACCACCAGTCGTCTTCCCAGCCGTCACATCTTGTATGTACTAAAACTCATTGAGTGTCACAGTTGCTGCTTTTGAGTCCGCTGACTGGTTTATGTGATGTTGGGAGGAAGAAAACTGAAGTCCCAACTGAAGTGTTCAGATTTTTGTCCTTCACGTTTCTGCAACAGGTTTTCAGTCGTAGATTGTTGAAATGTACAAGATAAATGAATCCGCCTAAATGTATTTCCATTGATCAAATTTTCTCTGCCTCGAACGATACCAATTTCTAATTAGCTTTTGATGCCTGAAATTGTATTATTGGGTGAGATTTTTCTCTAAGCTTCCCATTTCAGCGTCCAGTACCACTTCTGATTCAGTTGCAGAATGTCACAATGTATTCCAAGACATGTGTCAAAGCTTAACGAGATGAGAAGAGAAACTGTGATCTGCTCGTGTCCATTGGTTCTAGGAGCAGAGTTAGGCCATTCAAGTCTACTCCGCCATTCAATCTTGACTGATCTATCTTTCCCTCTCAACCCCATTCTCCTGCCTTCTCCTCATCACCCCTGGCACCCTCGCTAATCAAGAATCTATCAATATCCATTGATTGATCTCACCAGCCGTCCATGGAAAATAAAATCCGTGCTTTTTTTAATGTTATATAGGTGCTCCGCGAGACTCTATCAGGCTGAAGGTTCTTCGAACTGCGAAATTCATGGAGGAATACAGATATTTTCATGATTTGAAATATATCCTCTCTTCCCATTCAATCAGTCTCCACTAACCGAGTTCAAAGTTGCTCAGATCTGGGAACCATTCAGAACAAGGATGGATCTGGAGCTAGAACTGTCCAACAACATCTACCGTCCCAGTGCAGAGCAGTGCCAAGCCTATCCTTGCGTGAATAGTCAGGAACCAACTGTATAAATGGCATTTCCAACTGCCGGCGGGACATCAACCGCCTCCAATTTATTTCCCACTCCCCTTACTCACTCTAACCTTCCCCCCCTCCCGAACATACAGCCCTCCGCTCACTTTGCAGCAACCCTGACTGGGTATTCAAACCGCCGACAAGGGAGGTGCCGTGGTAGTCTGGCGCGCTGAGCTCTACAAGGCTGAGGCCACACGCCAACTCTCAGACACCTCCTCCCACTTATCCTTGGACCGTGACCCCACAGACGAGCACCAGGCCTTAATCTCAAACACCATTGTTGATTTCATCACTTCCGGCTCTCTGCCTTCAACAGCCTCAAGCCTTATCGTTCCTCTGCCCCGTACGGCCCGATTTTATCTTCTCCCCAAAATCCACAAACAGAACTGTCTTGGCGGACCCATTGTTTCTGCTTGTTCATGTGCCACTTAATTAATTTCCACATACCTCGACTCCATCCTATCTCCCCCGGTCCACTGCCCTCCTTACCTATGTCCAAGACACCTCACACGCTCTTAGTCTCCCCAATGACTTCCGTTTTCCAGGCCCCCGCTCCCTCATCTTTACTATGGATGTCCAGTCACTCTACACCTCCATCCCCCACCAGAAGGGTCTCAAAGCCCTCCCTTTCTTCCTCAGCATACAGCAACCCACGTCTCACACAATTACAAAGGCCTGGAGTTGGAAAAACTGCAAGAATGAAATATGAAGAATGGGCGTCTGGAAGAGGCGACATAGTGCAGGGGGGAGCCACGTTGCAGCAAGAAAGAAAGGTGAAACAAAGATGAGGGGTGCAGTTTCTATAGTCTGCAAATGGAGCTTATCGTTTCATCTAAAAAATGTTCTGAATGTACTTTGCACTGACAAGGGTCTCGACCCGAAACGTCACCCATTCCTTCTCTCCGGAGATGTTGCCTGTCCCGTTGAGTTACTCCATTTTTTGTCTTTCTTACAATGGAAGTTATCCCCTTATCATACGCTGTAAATGGCTCGATTGTAATCATGTATTGTCTTCCTGCTGACTGGGTAGCACGCGACAAAAGGCTTTTCACTGTACCTCGATATATTTGACAATAAACGACTAAACTAAACTGAAGTATTGCGTTAGATGAATTAGCTTCATGTTGTGCAGACAGTTTAAAGGTGGGATAATTCCGCTGACTGGCTATAATGGACAGATTGCCTATTGTGGCCAGATCAGACGCTACTGACAATAACTCGACAAAACATGTCTTGACTTTATAATGATCAGTTTTGGAAGAAAGCTCACTTGACAACACACTCTGGGAGTGTCTAATGACTACTAAGCAGTCGATAATATTCCCAGCCTTGGTCTTCAATTATGCAGGAGGAAAATATATTCACTCTACACCACTTCACCTTTGCGTCAGGCCTCTAGCAAGGTTCTCTAAGGTTTTCATCTTGGGCCATGCATGACTGCCTTCACAAACTTTAATTGGCAGTGGTGTTGTTTAGTTTAGTTTAGTTTAGAGATACAGCGCGGAAACAGACCCTTCGGCCCACTGAGTCCGTGCCGACCAGTGATCCCCGCTCATTAACATTATCCTACACATACTCTTCTTCTTTCATGTGGCGTGCACAGCCTAAAGTCGTAGGACAACTTGTTCTATTTGATCTTCCGTTTGTGCACGTCGAGTTGATTAGTCGAAACAGGGCGGACCACGTGAAGGTTGCAATCTTCCACCCCCTGCACGTACTAGGGACAATTAAAAAAAAAACCATTTACACCAAGCCAATTAACCTACAAACCTGTTAAAGAAGGAACTGCAGATGCTGGAGAATCGAGGGTACACAAAAGGCTGGAGAAACTCAGCGGGTGCAGCAGCATCTAAGGAGCGAAGGAGATAGGTGACGTTTCGGGTCTAGACCCTTCTTCAGACTGTATGTCTTTGGAATGTGGGAGGAAACCGGAGATTTCGCTTAGAGATACAGCGCGGAAACAGGCCCTTCGGCCCACCGGGTCCACGCCGACTAGCGATCCCCGCACACTAACACTATCCTACACCCACTAGGGACAATTTTTACATTTACTCAGCCAATTAACCTCCAAACCTGTACGTCTTTGGAGTGTGGGAGGAAACCGAAGATCTCGGAGAAAACCCCCCGCGGTCACGGGGAGAACGTACAAACTTCTTACAGACAGCACCCGTAGTTGGTATCGAACGCGGGTCTCTGGTGCTGCCGTGACGTTGTGCATTCTGTGCCACAGTAGAAATATCGGCACTGTTGCAAATGAAACAAAATGCACAATTCATGACAAGCCCATGCCTGACTGATTTCTGACCAAAGGATAGACACAAGGTGCTGGAGTAACTCAACAGATCAGGCAGCATCTCTGGATATTCTTTTGTAAATAGCTACTCTTGAGATCCACTGCAAATTATTTCATAATACTCTATTTTGTACAATTACTACATCTCCTTAATTAATAATTTATTGCTGAAATATGGGCATAAATAAGGTCATAAGTGATAGGAGCACATTTAGGCCATTCGGCCCATCAAGTCTACTCCACCAGTAAATCATGGTTGATCTATCTCTCCCTCTCAACCCCATTCTCCTGCCTTCTTCCCATAACCCCTGACACCTGTACTAATCGAGAATCAATCACTGCCTTAAAATTATCCATTGACTTGGCCTCCACAGCCTACTGTGGCAATGGATTCCACAGATTCAGCATCCTTTGACTATAGGAATTCTTCGTCTTCTCCTTCCAAAAGGGACGTCCTTTAATTCTGAGGCTATGACCTCTGGTCCCAGACCCACTAGTGGAAACATCCTCTCCACATCCACTCTATCCAGGCCTTCTCTCCAGAGATGCTGCCCGCCTCGCTGAGTTACTCCAGCATTTTGTGTCTATCTTCTGCTTGTCGGTCATTCTCTGTTTCCACTGGAAGATATTTGCTACTTAGACCTGTTACCTGATGTTTATCACTTGCAGCATGGGACGCAGACTGTTGGGTAGTCTGTGGAGTTGGAATGAAACTGAGTGTCACCGTGAGACCTCATTTATGACCTTATGAAGATTGGACAGTCATCGAGGAAGCAAGGTGTGTAAGATCATGAGAGGAATAGATCAGGTCAAGGCATAGAGTCTTTTACCCAGAGGAGGGGAATCGAGTACCAGAGGACAGAAGTTTAAGGTGAGGGGGGAAAGATTAAATGGGAAACTGAGGAGCAACTGTTTTACACAAGGTGTTGGGTGTATGGTCCGAGCTGGAAGAGGAGGTAGTTGAGGCAGATACGTTGTCCGCTCGTGTGTCAGACGACGCATAGCTCGCTGTCAGCTTCTGCCGTCGTCCAACATGTTGACAGAATTGGTCGCCCGATGTGTCACAAAGTCCATCGTGTCGTCATTTCCAGGGATCGCAACGAGGAGGCTTCTGACATGATCCCTGAGGCAGGTACTAGCACAACGTTTAAGGAACATTTAAACATTGGATAAGACAGGGTTAGAGGGATATGGGCCAAACGCAGGCAGGTGGGACTAGTGTAGACAGGACAGGAAGTTCAGGCTTTTTCTTGAGTGTAATATTGAAGGGATTTAGATCATATCCCTGTGTTAAAGAGAAGCAGACACAATAACTGAACCGGGAAGAGGAAGTGTAATAGAAAAAAACAGAAATTGGTAGAGAGAATAATAATTCTGAGTGAAAATGCACACTGCGATTTTCATCTAAGAACTGCAGATGCTGGAGAATCGAGGGTTACACAAAAAGCTGGAGAAACTCAGCGGGTGCAGCAGCATCTAAGGAGCGAAGGAGATAGGCGACGTTTCGGGTCGAAGAAGGGTCTCGACCCGAAACGTCGCCTATCTCCTTCGCACCTTAGATGCTGCTGCACCCGCTGAGTTTCTCCAGCTTTTTGTGTAACCCTAGATCATATCCCTGTTTGGGATCATCTCTGCGGACTTGTTTATGCTGTAAGTACTAATGCTTATCTGAACACCACTTTGACGTCCAACTTTAAATGAACCAGCACATTGTCACGATATAGTTTCAGTTTGCAACCTGTAGAATTAGTTTGATATTCATCAAGCAACAGCTGAGAATTGTAATAGCTTCTGCTCCTTAATGCAAAAATGAGTGTTCTGTCATTTAATTCATATTTAATGTGAATTATTTTATTCATTTATGTATTGGGATCTGAGAAATTCACTTTCAATGGCCCATAAGGCGCTAGAAAATCGCAGTGTGCATTTTCACTCAGAATTATTATTCTCTCTACCAATTTCTGTTTTTTTCTATTACACTTCCTCTTCCCGGTTCAGTTATTGTGTCTGCTTCTCTTTACAATCTGAATCCTCCTGACAGCTCACTCTATTTTATGGAACTTGAATATATTATATTGTATCTTCGCACTTGTCATTCACATGGACTTTAGCTTTCAACCTCATCTTGCTCACTGTGCTACATTTAAGACCCAAACCCGTCCTTCCCCCTCCTTCTGTTGGATAGCAGAGAGCAGTACAGTACAGTGTGGCACAGGGCTGAAGCTGCTGCCTCACAGCGCCAGAGACCTGGGTTCGATCCTGATTCGGTTGCCGTCCACGTGGGGAGTTTGCATGTTCTTCCTGCGGCCGCGTGGGTTTCCTCCGGGTGCTCCGGTTTCCCCCCACATCCCAAAGACATGGTGGGTGTGTAGGCGCATTTGTCTCTGTAAATTGTATGTCAGGAGTGGATGAGAACGTGGGATAACATGGAACTGGTGTGAACGGGTGATCGGTGGTGGTTGTGGACTCGGTGGGCCGAAGGACCCATTTCCATGCTGCAACTAAATTAAACTAAACTAAATTAAACTAAACATTTTCTTTTGATTTTCACCACAGTTTGTTTCTTGCTCACACATAGCGTTTAACGGCACTGGGCCTGTACTCGCTGGAGTTTAGAAGGATGAGGGGGACCTCATTGAAACTTACCGAATAGTGAAAGGCTTGGATTGGGTGGATGTGGAGAGGATGTCTCCACTAGTGGGAGTGTCTAGGACTAGAGGTCATAGCCTCTGAATTATAGGATGTTCCTTTAAGAAAGAGATGAGGAGGATTTCTTTTAGTCAGAAGGTGGTGAATCCATAGCCAAGTCAATAGACATTTTTAAGGCAGAGATAGATAGATAGGGTCTGAAGAAGGGTCTCGACCCGAAACGTTGCTTATCTCCTTCGCTCCTTAGATGCTGCTGCACCCGCTGAGTTTCTCCAGCTTTTTGTGTAACCCTAGATAGATTCTTGATTAGTACGGGTGTCAGGGGTTATGAGGAGAATGAGGATAGGAGGGAGAGATAGATCAGCCATGATTGAATGGCAGAGTGGACTCGATGGGCCGAATGGCCTAATGCTGGTCCTCTTACTTATGACAAATTGGAACAATGGGCTCGCTCTGGCAATCCTTGCATCTCGTCCTGTTTGATAGAAACATAGTTATGTTTGTTGCATTATGGGACATGACTCCCATTTAGGAAAGCAAATATGTTTTGAAAAGGTGCCAGTGGTTTAATCTCCACAAGCCATGACAATGATATCAGGAAACACTCTGGGGATTTCTTTCCTGCTCTAAACCTAAACTCTGATTTTCTCTTGTCTCGTCTTGACTGTTCAGTCAGCCACAAACCTGCCATCAGGCATTTAATTAGTAGTGATGGTGGACTGTTAGTGTGGAGCTGCCAAATCAGATTACCCTCGGCATCCGTCTTGGTTTTTGATGGAAATGTCCAAATCATTGGTGTCCTGAAGGCACATTGCCAGTTTTTAGCCAAGGTCAGAGATTTTTAGGATGTGTGGGAAGGAACTGCAGATGCTGGTTTACACCGAAGATAGGCACAAAATGCTGGAGTAACTCAGCGGGTCAGGCAGCATCTCTGGAGAAAAGGAATAGGCGACTTTTCGGGTCGAGTACCTTCTTCAGAATGAGAGTCAGAGGAGAGGGAAATGAGAGATATGCAAAAGAGCAAATCAAAGCCAGCCACGATGATCGAGGAAATTTGTAAAAGATGGTTGTGAAAAATTGCAGCAAGGTCTTGATCGACTGGCCAGGTGGGCTGAGGAATGGTTGATGGAATTTAATACAGTGTTGTTAGATGTGTTGGATTTTGGGATGGTTGAGCAGGCTGGGACTCTATTTCCTGGAGCGCAGGAGGATGAGGGGTGATCTTATAGAGGTTTATAAAATCATGAGAGGAATAGATCGTGTAGATGCACAGAGTCTCTTGCCCAGAGTAGGTGAATCGAGGACCAGAGGACATAGGTTGAAGTTGAAGGGCAAAAGATTTAATAGGAATCTGAGGGTTAGCTTTTTCACACAAAGGGTGGTGGGGGTATGGAACGAGCAGCCAGAGGAGGTGGTTGAGGCAGGGACTACCCCATCATTTAAGAAACAGTTCGACAGGTACATGGATAGGACAGGTTTGGAGGGATAAGGACCAAACACAGGCAGGTGGGACTAGTGTAGATGGGACTTGTTTCCACGCTGTATCACTCTATGACTCCATGAAAGGTGGAGCCCACAATGGTCCATTGTGGGCGGTGGGAAAGGTGACAATGAGTGATACAAAAAGTGAAACTCAGCAGGACGACAGTGAAACTAGGTTTTGCTGCTCACTTGCTCTCAGTGGGAACAAGTTTCCTAAGGTCGCAGACCTCTGGTTACAGATACCACCAGTAGGACCATGGTTGTCGACACACTGTGGCAGGCCTTGGATATTAGGCCACTCCTTGGGTCATCCCCCTCGGCACATGAGGGACAGGGACGAGGGACTGCCCACAGGCTTCCGGTTTCTGCTCAGGGGTTTTCTGGGAGTTTTTTTTTTTCCCTTCGGTGGAACACGTTGTGAGTGGATGCTCACAACCATCATTAAAGAACCTTTGAACCTGTCTGGCGTCGAACCTTTTTCTGACCGCGTTCAGGAAACTACAATACGTAACTTAAGTGTGTTATGCTCAATGTGGTTTGAGTGATGTCACATTGTCGTGTCAACCTGTACAGTTAGCCGAGCTTCCCATCAATAGAGGACGTTTAGTTTGATTCAGTTTATTATTGTCACTTGTAAAAAGCTTTTTTGTGGCATGCCATTCTGTCGGCGGAAAGACTATACATGATTACAATCAAGCCGTCCGCACTGTACGGATACAGGGTAAAGGGAATAATGTTTAGTGTAAGACAAAGTCCAGTAGAGATAATCAGAGGGTCACCTATGTGGGACTGTAGATGGGAGGTCAGGACCGCTCCATACTTGGTGATAGGGATGGTTCACATGCCTGATAACAGCTGGGAAGAAACTGACCCCGAATCTGGAGGTGTGCGTTTTCACACTTCTGTACCTCTTGCCTGATGGGAGAGGGGAGAAGAGGGAGTGGCTGGTCCTTGATTATACTGGTGGCCTTGACAAAGGCAGTGTGAAGTGTAGACAGAGTCAATGGAAGGGAGGTTGGTTGGTTGGTTTGTGTGTTGGTCTGGACTACGTCCACAACTCGGCAATTACTCGCGATCTTGGATGGGGCTGTCCCTAAACCGTGCCGTGATGCATCCCCAAAAATACTTTCTACCGCACATCTGTAGAATTTCGTGAGAGCTGTTGGGGTTATGCCGAACTTCCGAAGCGTTCCAGAGAAGTGGAGGTGTGCTTTCTTGTCCATTGCTTGGAAATGGCTGGTCCAGGACAAATTGCTGGTAATATTTTCTCTTAAGAACTTGATATTTGATGTTTGATGTGAAGCCCTATTGTTGTCACGCCAATGATCATTGTAGAGACGAGCCTACAGATGAGGATATGGAATTGAATTGAATACTTAATTGTCCCATGTGACAAGTCACAGTGAAATTCTTTGCTTGCATTCCCAAGGTATGTCAATAGTCGCTACATTAAGGGCACAGACAAAGTTACAAAGTACTTCCGCCGGCTCCTACTTTGTTCTACCCTCCTCCCCTTCCCCTTCTCACGGCGTTCCCCCCATGCCGGGACCTTCCTTGTTTATTGTTCTTCCCCCTCCTTCCCAGCGCCCCTCCCCTCCCCCACGCTGGGTTCTTCCCCCTCATGGTGGTTCCCCTACACCCTCGCGAGGCTCCCACCGAGATGGGAAGGAGTTATTCCTGCTGAGGAAGGCACAGAACAGCAAACTAGAGCGAGGGAAAGGGTAACAGGGTCTTCTAGTCGGGTGAGAATGATGGAATGTGACAGATGTCACCGGAAAACTGTGAAAGCTCGCGGTTGTTTGGTCTTTGTCCCAGGATTACAAGCATCACGTTGCCTCAGGTCTGTTGCAATGACGGCAGGCCAGTGCACAGAGGGGAGGCTGTAAGCTGTGATGGTCGAGTTGTTAGCACTGGAGGCCGTCAGAGGGGGAAGGCTGGGGGGCAAAGACTTCTGATCTTCAAAAGGGTCGCCAGAGAGGAAAGGGAATGTCCAGAGTTCACAGCAGACCAAGTGGAGAGTTCCAGTGTGGAGTGTGCGTGAAGGCAGGATCGTGCTTCCAGACCAGCAGATCTCCCTGGCTGTTGGGCCTTATATCTATCAATCAATACCCTGAAACACCGACAATGTGTTCAGTTTATTGCTTATTGTCGCAGGTATTTATTGTTGCGTGTACTGAGGTAGAGTGAAACTGTGGGTACAGTGAATTGTTAGCTGTTGCTAGCAGTGAATGAAAGCTGGTGTGACTTGGGTGGGGGAGGGATAGAGAGAGAGGGGGGGAATGGAGCGGTTACTTGAAGTCAGAGAAATCCATACTCATACCACTGGGCTGTAAGCTGCCCAAGCGAAATATAAGATGCTGTTCCTCCAATCACTCTGACAATGGAGGACAGGTACAGGAAAAAGGGAATCATGTTTAGAGCAAGAGCATTTTTATCTACCTTGAATATGTGTGTATGTTGTTGCTATGGATTTGTCATTTTCACTGGGGATTAGCGGTGAGGTACATCTTCAGTCCCTTCATGAACCAGTCACGGCTATTGGTTGAGTGTGGTTGGTCATCATCAGAAGATACGTGGCTGTTTTGTGCTGGATGTTTGTCTTACTGGGCAGAAATATAGAGAGGATGCTGTAAACAGATTGGCCAGAATTCGTACAACCGAGATAAGTTGTGAGACCATGGACATCACAAGGACCATGGGGTCCCCATTTATATATTTTTTTTTCTCCTAGTGTACGGGGTGATCGCTGGCCAGCGTGGACTCGGTGGGCCGAAGGGCCTGTTTCCATGCTGTGTTTCTAAAGTACAGTGGCACATAGAAACATAGAAAATAGGTGCAGGAGTAGGCCCTTCGAGCCTGCACCGCCATTCAATATGATCATGGCTGATCATCCAACTCAGCATCCCGTACCTGCCTTCTCTCCATACCCCCTGATCCCTTTAGCCACAAGGGCCACATCTAACTCCCTCTTAAATATAGCCAATGAACATGCCTCAACTACCTTCTGTGGCAGGGAATTCCACAGACTCACCACTCTCTGTGTGAAAAATGTTTTCCTCATCTCGGTTCTAAAGGAATTCCCCCTTATCCTTAGACTGTGACCCCTTGTTCTGGACCTCCCCAACATCGGGAACAATCTTCCTGCATCTAGCCTGTCCAACTCCTTAAGAATTTTGTACGTTTCTAACGTTGATCTTTTCGTTCTATCTACGTGCCTGGATTTGGCATGTTGTGCCCCCGGCGGCTCCAGTTGGTGAGGCATTGGGTAAACATTTCAGAGAGTGTTTATGAATCCTTCCAGTTTCCTTCATGTCGTCCCAGGCCCCTTGTTCTTCTTCTTCCCAAAATTCTCACCATTTTCAGGAGGTGAAGGGAGAAAGCCGATGATGAGGGCAGTTGCAAGGTATGGACAGTATTTGAATGTCCTCAGTGGGACTGAACCATACAGGGCCAGAGACCCTGGTTCGATCCTGACTACGGGTGTGGAGTTTGTACGTTCTCCCTGTGACCTGCGTGGCTTTCCTCCGGGTGCTCCGGTTTCCTCCCACACTCCAAAGATGTACAGGTTTGTAGGTTAATTGGCTTTGGTAAAATAATGTATTGTCCCTGGTGTGTAGAACAGCGCCAGTGGACGGGGTGACTGCTGGCTGGCATGGACACGGTGGGCCAAAGGACCTGTTTCCGCGCTGTATTTCTAAAGTCTAAAGTTAATTCTCTAACTTGTGCTCGTGATTTCATGACCTGATTACACGTCTCAAAACAAACCATAAACCATGTCCCTCAGTATCGACCAGAATTAGTGCTTTGATAAGATTCTTGTTCAAACTCCTTCAGAGCAAGAATCATTTCTTATTATAAACCACTGTACAACTGGCATCTAATAAATCTGTACTGAGTACAGGCCAGGCCGGATCAATATCCATCTCATGATTGACTCTACCTTGCAAACCTGGTTAATTATGGTATCAGTATTAGAGGGGGGGGGGGGGGAATCCAAATAGCCTTAGACTATTATTCGCGTACACATGGAATTTTAATAAAGACAAAGCTGGTAGTTCAGCAGTAGAGCTACTGCCTTACTCCACAAGACACCCGAGTTCGATCCTGACTATCAGTGCTTGTCTGTGTGGAGTTTGTATGTTCTCCCCGTGACCTGTGAGATCTTTGGCTTCCACCCACACTCCAAATATGCACAGGTTTGTAGTTTAATTGGTTTGGTATAAATATCTAAATGTAAAATTGTCCCTAGTGTGTGTTGCGGAGTGTGAATGTGCGGGGATCGCTGGTCGGTGCGGACTCGGTGGGCCGAAGGGCCTGTTTCCACACTGTATCCCTAAACTAAAGCCAAGTTGAGCGATGGTTCTTTTTTATCTTCTCTAGATGGCACAAATTCGTACTGGATGCAGTTGACAAGAGATCATCTCCTTTTTCTTACCCACCTCAAATGAGCCCCACCACTGGCCATTAGTACCATGCTGGAGGACGTGGGCAGGTGGCATTTTGGGTCACTTCCGACCTGAAATGTTGTCTATCCATCCCTCCAGAGGTGCTGCAGGATCTTCTGGTCTACTCCAGCACATTATGTTTTGCTCAAGACTCCAGCATCTGCAGTTGCTTGTTTCACCATTGGTACCACTTAGTCATCCGAGGAATGTATTTGCTTAGTATTTGGAGATGCAGCGTGGAAACAGGCCCTTCGGCCCATCGAGTCCGCGCCGACCACACTGTTATCCAGCTTGCGCATCCACTCCCTACACACCAGAGGCAATTTACAGGAGCCAAACAACCTAGAAACCTGCATATGTGTTGGGATGTGAGAGGCGAAAACCCGGGGAAAACCCATGCGGTCACGGGGAGAACGTACAAACTCCACACAGACAGCACCCGAGGGCAGGATGGAACCTGGGGTGCTGTAATGCAGCAGCTCTACCCGCTGCACCATTGTGCCGACCTTGGGGAAGGTGTTACGGAAGATATTATCTGCAACCTGGGGGATCGGTGGCTTTTGTTTCCTGATTTATATAATTTGCATTTGCCTCCCTAGCACTAAATCTGATGCCCAGAACGTTGAGATTTTGATCATCCAGAATCAGTACCCCCGTTCCTGCTTTCTTCAGATCCCGTTAGCCCTAAGCGCTAAATCTAACTCTCTCTTGACAACCTCAATTGCAAATACATCATTATGTACTGCAATAATTACAATGTTATGGTAATTTATATGAAAGCTAAGCAAGAGAAGCAGAAATGCTTTATTTAAAAATTCTCGATGTCTTCCATATATTGAATCAATTGAATATATTGACTCAAGTCCCTAATTGTGAAACCAATTTTCTTTCCAGAACCCGTTGCACCTGCAGATGAGCATGGAGAGCTCGATGACCTCCCTGATGGAACTCCTCATCAGTGTCCTGAAGACCAATGCCTGGTATGATGTCAGCGTGATTTTGTGCCACAGTTGGGATATCTCCAGTTTGCTCACCTACCTAAGCAACAACCCCAACTTCCAGCTGCGGGCACTGCTCAACCTCACCGACATGGACGATGCAGGCATCGTTCAGTTTTTACACGAGAAATTGAATGACCTGAAGGACTCGTCCACGTCCGTCTTGATGTTCAGCAGCGACGCCAAATGCTCGGACTTTGTCTTCGAGGCGGCGGCCCGGTTGGGTTTGACAAGCCCGGACTTTCACTGGGTCCTTGGCCACCCGCTCAACATTGAGGACCTGCAGACGGCGGACCTACCCCTGGGCCTGCTCGCGTACGGCGAGGTGAACAAGCCGGTCCTGGGAAGCTACGTGAGGGATGCAGTGGAGCTGATCGCTCGGGCCATCTCAACGGCAGTGTTCATCCAGCCCGACACAACGCTCATACAGAGCATGGTGAACTGTTACGACAAGCAGAACGAAGGGAAGATGTCTTCAGGTCAATATCTTTCCAGGTAAAAATTCCTCACGGAAATGTATCGTTCAAATGCATTTTCACTTTCCCACTTTTTGCGTTTGGTTTGTACAGGAACTGACCCTCATGATGCAATACAACTTTATTTATCCCGGTGGGAAATTGGTCTGCAACAGTCAAAAGATAATTACAAGGCATTGTATAGTGTCACACACATATTAATAATGAAATGTATTGCAACATATAACCATATAACCATTACAGCACGGAAACAGGCCCTCTCGGCCCTTCCAGTCCGTGCCGACCATTTATTTTCCCCTAGTCCCATCTACCTGCACTCAGACCATACCCCTCCATTCCCTTCCCGTCCATATACCTATCCACTTTACTTTTAAATGTTAAAATCGATCCTGCCTCCACCACTTCTGCAGGAAGATCATTCCACACAGCCACCACTCTCTGAGTAAAGAAGTTCCCCCTCAACATGTGTAACAAACATTCAATTAATTTATTGGGTGGAAAGGTCCAGGATGAGGGATGTGCAAAAATTGAGGGGGGGGGGGGGGGAGTTAGTCTACCCCATGACAAAAGGGGAGACGTTGTACAGTTCGATAGCCACAGGGAAAAAGGATCTCCTGTGGCGTTCCGTGCTGCATCTTGTTGGGACCAGTCTGTTGCTGAAGGTGCTCCTCAGGCTGACCAGTGAGGGGTTGAGATGTATTGTCCGAGATGCTCCGCAGTTTGAAGAGCATCCGTGCCCCGCAGAGTCAACCCGAGTGTGAAGAGCGGTGCGGACAAGGACACGAGGGCCAAGAGTTAAAAATCTAGGACCCTGCATCTATGATCTCACGGGAACTGGAGTAGGGATCAAAGACAGACACAAAAAGCTGGAGTAACTCAGCGGGACAGGCAGCATCTCTGGAGAGAAGGAATGGGCGACGTTTCGGGTTGAGTCTGAAGAAGGGTGGTCGACCCGAAACGTCACCCATTCTCTCCAGAGATGCTGTCTGTCCCGCTGAGTTACTCCAGCTTTTTGTGTCTTTCTTCCCATAAACATCTTATATGGTTCAATCATTCTTCTAAGCTGCAGAGAGTACGGATGGACTCATCATACAACAAACCTGCCAACCCAGGGATCCATGTGGTGGACATTCATTACGCTCCAGCACACGGACGTTGAGCGGAGTTTATTAGGTTGCAGGCACTCACCATGGATTACAATGGGGTCATCAGCCAGCAGGAGCTGCAGCTGCCAGACATCGCCTGTCCTACCCTGTCCGACAATGCAATCCATGTCATATGGTCAACCCCTTCAGTACAAAACTGCACCATGCAGTCTATCAAACCATTGAGTGTTCGACGATCAACCATGATCACAATGAATGGCGGTGCTGGCTCGAAGGGCCGAATGGCCTCCTCCTGTACCCATTTTCTATGTTCTATGTTTCTATGGTCAAGAAGGAACTGCAGATGCTGAAAAAACGAAGGTAGACAAAAATTGATGGAGAAACTCAGCGGGTACGTCAGGATCTATGGAGCGAAGGAAATGGGCAACGTTTCGGGAAGAAACGTTGCCCATTTCCTTCGCTCCATAGATGCTGAGTTTCTCCAACAATTTTGTTTACCTATCAAACCATCCAACTGGTTCTGCAGAGATCTGTACTGGATGGATGTAGAGCAGAGGGATCTAGGAGTGCAGGTTCATGGTTCTTTGAAGATGGTGTTGCAGGTGCATAGAATGGTGAAAAAAGGCTTTTGGTACGTTGGCCTTCATCAGCCAGAGTATTGAGTCGGAAGAAGGGTCTCGACCCGAAACATCACCCACCCATCTCTCGAGAGATGCTGCCTGTCCCGGTGAGTTACTCCAGCCTTTTGTGTGTATCTATTTAGAGATGTTGGGAGGGCACGTTGCATAAGATGTTGGCGAGGCTGCATTAGAATATTGTGTTCAGTTCTGGGCACCGTGTTAGAGGAAAGATGTTGTCAAGCTGGAGTGGGTGCAGGGAAAATTTACAAAGGTGTTGTTAGGACCAGACGGTCTGAGCTATAGGGGGAGTTTGAGTAGACAGGGACTCTATTCCCTGGAGCGCTGGAGTACGAGGGATGATCTTATAATGGTGTATAAAATCATGAGAGGAATAGATTGGGGTAGATGCACAGAGTCTCTTGCCCAGAGTAGGTGAATCAAGGACCAGAGGATGTAGGTTTAAGGTGAAGTGGAAAATATTTAATACGAATCTGAGGGGTAACTTTTTCACACAAAGGGCGATGGTGGTATGGAACAAGGTAGTTGAGGATGGGACTATCCCAACCTTTAAGAAACCTACAAACCTGTACGTCGTTGGAATGTGGGAAAAAATAAGAGATCCTGGAGAAAACCCACGTTACTCTTTATCCAGCTACATTTAAGTCGCTATCAACACCCCGAGAGTGCTTACCTGCTGTGGACATTCATGCCTTCCTCTGTACTCTTTAAAACACCCCCATTACATAGGTTCTTTGCTGTCCAGGTCTCCCCCCTGTATTGGAATGCACTTTTAAAATCTTTTTATTGTTTTTTTTTCCAAAGAAGAAAAAGAAAATCCACATTCATCACACCACCTTCCCCCTCCCCTGTATCCTTTTCCAAGAGTCCCGGGGCGGCACGGTGGGTGCAGTGGGTCAGCTACAGCGCGTACAGCACCAGAGACCCGGGTTCAATCCCGACTACGGATGTTTGTCTGTACGTTCCACGTGGCTTTCCTCCGAGATCCTTGGTTTCCTCCCACAGGTTTGTAGGTTAATTGGCTTGGTGTGGAAAAAAATTGTCCCTAGTGTGTCTGTAGGGTAGTGTTAACGTGCGGGGATCGCTGGTCAGTGCAGACTAGGTGGGCCGACGAGCCCGTTCCCACGCTGCATTTCCAAACTAAATTAAACTATAGACTCCGAAGATAGACACAAAATGCTGGAGTAACTCAGCGGGACAGGCAGCATCTCTAGAGAGAAGGAATGGGTGACGATTCACGCCGAAGGGCCAAATGGCCTACTCCTGCACCTATTGTCTATTGTCTATTGAGATCCTTCTTCAGACTGAGGAAGCTAGCCCTCCCCCCTGCATTGAACGGGCCTACTCCACCCTGAAGCCTAATGCTTTCTAGCCACGATATTCTATTTGAGAATGACTGAAAGTTTGGCAGTGGGAAACACGAGTCACCGTGCCTCTGCTATCCCGGCTGTACACAATAGTCATCTTATGTCTCTTACTTTGCCCTTTCTCTGCAAACCAAATATTTATCTTAAAATATTCATCCTGCTCACGTGCCAGCTTGCCCGTCACATCCATTCAGTAATCCTTTCTCAGACTTTTCCTTTTAGGTTTTCCTTGAGTCTTACATGGGACCTTCGCCCTCCAGCGCGTTTGAATAATATTTCAGAAGATTACATTTGAAATATTAAATGCTTTACCTTTTGTTAATTTCCCCATTCAGCTGCAGGGCACGGAAGAGAGAGAGGGAGAGAGAGGCTTGGCTTCGACCCACCCCATGAGTGGCTTGGTCTCCAGCAGTTCACTGAGGTGGCCAATCTCCCCATGGGAGTCCTAGATACCCCGTGCCAGTGGGAGATGGTAGCTGAGAATCAGTTCTTTGAATTCGGCAACCCAGGGAGAGAGGGGAAGTGGGAGGTAATGGAATTTCCAAGAGAGTAATTGATTTTTGACTGAGTTAATGTAAATCCTTGGAGGAAAATTCAGGTCAGAAATCTTGAAGCTGTTGGGTCATGTAACAATCACGCTAGATGTTATAGAAACATAGAAAGTAGGCGCAGGAGAAGGCCATTCAATATGATCATGGTTGATCATCCAGAATCAGTACCCTGTTCCTGTTTTTTCCCAAAATCCCTTGATTCCGTCAGCCTTAAGAGCTATATCTTACTCTCTCTTGAATGTGGAGGAAGGAACTGCCCAGATGCTGGTTTAAACCGAAGATTTAGCTCCCAACACGCCAGAGTAATTCAGTGGGACAGGCAGCATCTCTGGAGAGAAGGAATGGGTGACGTTTCTGGTCGAGACCCTTCTTCAGGGTCCAGAGACGCTGTATGTTATATTAGCTGTTAATTGTTGTTGTTACAAGGCTGCACCTCTTTCATGTCTGGGAATCGAGAGCCAGAGGACATAGGTTTAAGGCGAGGTGGGGAAAGATTTAAGACGATCCAGAGTGGGCAGTTTTTTCTATGCAAATGGTGGTAGGTGCATTGAATGAGCAGCCGGATGAGGTAGCTGAGACAGGTATAATCACAACGTTTAAGAAACATTTGGACTGGTACATGGATAGGACAAGTTAAGAGGGACATGGGCCAAACGCAGGCAGGTGGGTCTAGTGTAGATGTGGTATGATGGTCCGCATGGGCAAGTTGGGCCGAAGGGCCTGTTTCCACGGTCAATGACACTATGACTGCTCTCCATGTTCCAGTATCTTTGGCGTGGAACCTGTCGAGAGTTGACCATGGAGAATAGCCACATGATGAAAATGACGCTAGTGTTCAATGTGGCGGCACTACTGAAGTGTTTTCTTGCATTGGAGGCAGTCGATAAATGCAAGTATTGTTCCGTCTTCCCATCCCCTGCCCAGGTTTTTGGCAAATGCGTCGTTTGAAGGAGTGACGGGCTACGTGCAGGTGCAGGACACATCGCACATCCACAGCAGCCATCGCTACCACATCTGGAACCTACGACAGGACCCGTTAGGAAAGCCCACCTGGGTCAGAGTGGGCAAGTGGAACCAACAGAAAATAGAGATCGAGCAAGGGATTTGGCCCAACAGGATTCAACGCGAGACGAATGAAGTCAGTGGCTCCTCGAACTTGAAGCTGCGGGTGGTGACCTTGGTGGAGCTGCCCTTTGTCTTCACCAGGGAGGTTGACCAGGATGGCAATTGTCCAGCTGGCCACTTGTGTTTGGACCCTCACACCAACGACCCCGCTGTGCTGGCGCAGCTGTTCGAGGAGCTGAACAACGAGAACGGGTCGGTGTCGACCGAGTACAAGAAGTGTTGCTACGGTTACTGCATGGACCTCCTGGAGCAGCTCTCCGACGACCTGGGCTTCGACTTTGACCTGTACATCGTGGGCGACGGCAAGTACGGCGCCTGGAAGAACGGCCGGTGGACGGGGCTGGTGGGCGACCTCCTCAGCGGGGCCGCCCACATGGCCGTCACCTCCTTCAGCATCAACTCGGCCCGCAGCAGGGTGATCGACTTCACCAGCCCCTTCTACTCCACAAGCCTGGGGATCCTGGTGCGCTCCAGGGATACGGCCGCCCCCATCGGAGCCTTCATGTGGCCGCTCCACTGGACCATGTGGGTCGGCATTTTTGTGGCGCTCCACATCACCGCCCTCTTCCTCACTCTTTACGAGTGGAAGAGCCCCTTCGGAATGACTCCCAACGGAAGGAACAGAATAAAAGTGTTCTCCTACTCGTCAGCGCTCAACTTGTGTTACGCCATCCTCTTCGGGCGCACGGTTTCCAGCAAGACGCCCAAATGCTGGACGGGCCGTTTCCTAATGAACCTCTGGGCGATATTCTGCCTCCTGGTCCTGTCCAGCTACACAGCCAACCTGGCCGCGGTCATGGTGGGAGAGAAAACCTTCGATAAACTCTCTGGGATTCACGATGATAAGGTAAGAACATTTAATTCTTACTAGAATTTACTAGAACATTGTCTGGGTTTCAGCACCTAACTTACAGAGAAAGGTTGAACAAGTTAGGTCTTTATTCTTTGGCGTGCAGAAGGTTAAGGGGGGACTTGATAGAGGTCTTTAAAATTATGAGAGGGATAGACAGAGTTGACGTGGATAAGCTTTTTCCATTGAGAGTAGGGAAGATTCAAACAAGAGGACGTGATTTGAGAATTAAGGGACAAAGGTTTAGGGGTAACATGAGGGGGATCTTCTTTACTCAGAGAGTGGTGGCTGTGTGGAATGAGCTTCCAGTGGAAGTGGTGGAGGCAGGTTCGATTTTATCATTTAAAAATAAATTGGATAGGTATATGGACAGGAAAGGAATGGAGGGTTATGGTCTGAGTGCAGGTAGATGGGACGGTGGGAGTAAGTGTTCGGCACGGACTAGAGGAGCTGAGATGGCTTGTTTCCGTGCTGTAATTGTTATATGGTTAATTAAGAAAATACATGAAAAAACAAGTGTATAATAGCTCACAACATCAACGCTTTTCACTGTACCTCGCTGCCTGTGGAATAGCATGGAATTCTTTATTATCTCATGTGACAAGGCACACTGAAATTCTTTGCTTGCACACTCAAGGTGTACAAATAGTGCCCACCTTCGGCACTGACTATAATAAGTGACAATAACAAACTCACTTGGCATCAAACTAGACATCACACCTGGGCTGGACAAAGAAACGGCCGGTCTATTCACCATGCAAAGTGCTTAGTTAGCCAACCATATCATCTCTGGGTGCCCGCTCTACCACCCACCGTATGGAGCTCGGGGCCTGGCAGACATTGACGCAGTGACAACAACCTGGCTGCTCAACACCCGCCTTGAGATCTAACTATTCCTTTGGTTTATGTTTCATTCACAACAAGAAGATGTTAGTTAAGTTTATTGTCACCCTGTGCATTAATTTAGTTTAGTTTAGTTCATTGTCACATGTACAGTGAAAAGCTTTTGTTGCGCGCTAAGTAGAAAGTATACGATACATGATTACAATCAAGTAATTTACAGTGTATAGATATATGATAAGGGAATAACGTTTAGTGCAAGGTTAAGCCAGGAAAGTCCGATCAAGAATAGTCTGAGGGTCATCAAGGAGGTAGATAGTACATCAGCAGTGCTCTCTGGTCGTGGTCGGATGATCCAAGTGAACAATCGAGTCATCCACAGTGTATAGATACAGGATAAAGGGAATAACATGTATAACGTCTCGTGCAACATGAAGTCCAGTAAAGGCCGATCAAAGATAGTAGCCCAGGACCGCGCTCTAGTTGGTGATACAACGGTTCAGTTGCCTGATAACAGCTGGGAAGAAACTGTCCCTGAATCTGGAGGAGTGCCTTGGTACTCGTGACAATAATAAACTAAACTAAAATTAAATACAAGGAAGCTACACGAGGACTATGTAAATATAACAAAAACTACAAGCACACACAACAGGTGAAGCAGAGTTATGTGGACAAGTGTCACCATCGATGCGTCATATCAAAGTTCCCCCGCATCCAATTGTAATTATTGGTTATCAATGAAATACCAAATGGAGAAAGTGGATCAATGAACATCTACAGTAGATGTGTGGTCCCCAGCCTGCGAATGCAAGCGAAAAGGAAGAAGTGTGCAGGAAGGAACTGCAGATGCTGGTTTACACCAAATCTAGACACAACGTGCTGGAGTAAGTCAGCGGGGCAGGCGGCATCTCTGGAGAAAAGGAACAGGTGACGTTTCGGGTCAAGACATTTCTTCAGTTTGAAGAAGGGTCTCGACCCGAAACATCTTCAGAGATGCTGCCTGACCCGCTGAGTTACTCCAACACTCTATGTCTGTGGTGAGGGTGAAGGGTTTGCAGCTATCTCCAGCAGAAGCGATCTGGAGTGACCTCTCTGCTGACATCGAGACCATTGACCACTTGACAGTAAACCAGTGTCCGTTATTGCCGATTGTCCGCTATAACAGAGTGACGGGGGTAACGTTTAACTTAAGGCCGGGAGGGAAGAAACACAGCAATGGGGGGGGGGGGGGGGGGGGGGCGTTATTCTCAGGCTGGGGTGCTGCAGAGCCCCTGGTCCCACACGCCGTGCCCCGTGGACGGGCCCGGTTCTCACGCCGCCTTCATGCTGCTCACTCTCTCCTCTCCCACAACCGGGAGCTCCCGCCACACGGTGCCGGCTCAGCGGGTAATGGGCGGAAGTTTGGGGATGGTGTAACGGGAGCCTCTGTCCACAATTACCAACATCCACTGCATAGAGATCCGTTATTGAGAAGCTTTACTGTATTTGTTTCATTGCACATGTTATGACAAAATAATTAACTGCACTGTATTCAACAAAATCAATAGGCAATAGATGCAGGAGTAGACCATTTGGCCCTTCGAGCCACCACCGCCATTCATTGTCATCATGGCCGATCATCCGTTCCTGCCTTCTCCCCATATCCCCTGAC
Source organism: Raja brachyura (assembly GCA_963514005.1). The sequence continues at coordinate 5,830,168 of OY740810.1, forward strand.
TCCTCTATCTTCAAGATCTCTATCTAGTTCACGGACACTGAAGCTCTGCTGGGCGGGACGCGAACGACTGGGTCTTCTAGAATTAGCTATGTATCAAATTAAACTGTTGCAGTACAATAACAACACTGGCAGCTGTGGGACTACTGGAACACTGCCCAGATATGTCCTCGCCACAAAGAGCTGCACAGAGTCCCTTCACCTAATTACCACCCAATAGCCAAGCTTTAATCAGCAAAGTGATGGATGTGATTGTTGGTAATGCTCTCCATTGGCAAGAACCCACCAGCCCTTCTTGCTGAAGTTCCGATTGACTTTGGAGCTCATTGCGGTTTCGACACAGATAAAAGAGCGATTTAGCCCCGCAGCACCAAGACATCTTCTGACGAAGTGTGGCGTTCAGACATCGAATATACTTGTCCATTGACTGAAGGTCCTCAGCCCCGTGTCATTCTGGTAAATCTACTGTGCGAACTCGCCCATGTGTTGACATTGTTATCGGTGGCGCAGCGGTAGAGTTGCTGCCTTACAGCACCAGAGACCCGGGTTTGACCCTGACTATGGGTGCTGTCTGTACGGAGTTTGTACGTACTCCCTGAGACTGCGTGGGTTTTCCCCGGGTGCTCCGGTTTCCCCCCACACTCCAAAGACGTACTGGCTTGTAGGTTAATTGGCTTGGTATAATCGTAAATTGTCCCTAGTGTGCGTAGGACAGCCTAAATGTGCGGTCGGCCCAGTCTCGGTGGGCCGAAGGGCCTGTTTCTGCGCTGTATCTCTAGACTAAACTAAATTAAACTACACTAAAGTAAAACTGGTGTAAGTGGAATTTAAGTGGAAAAGCGAATAGTCATGCCTTGAGCAAAGCAAATATTTCAGGCACAGGACACTTTGCAGGGCCTCTCGGGTCAGTATTCTAGGCTTAACTATTTTAAGCTGCTTCCTTTGTTATCTAAACAGCGGCCTAGGTGTTTGATGGCCATTGTTCAGCAGTTATTTCCATTAGCAACTCCTCAGATAACAATGCAACATGTACCGTACCTCAATTTACAATGATTTAGGCAACATTCAGGCTTGGGCTGACAGGTGAAGTGAAACTTGCACCAGATACATCAGGCAATAACCAACTCTCAGTTATCCGGCAACTGAACCATCCCGGTAGATATAGTCCTGAGCTACTATCTACCTCATTGGAACACCCTCCGGCTATCTTTAATCGGACTTTACTGTACTTTACCTTGCACTAAACGTTATTCCCTTTATCCGTATCCATACACTGTGGACGGCTTGATTGTAATCACGTGTAGTCTTTCCGCTGACTGGTTAACACACAACAAAAAGCTTTCCGCTGTACCTTGGGACACGTGACAACAGACTAAACTAAACTAAACTGAACTCTATTGAGGAAGAAAGTGCATATCCACTTCAGCTTAACATTCAATGACAGGATATCAATAAATCTCTTATCATTAATACAGTGTATGGTCTCCATCAACTTGACTGGTACAAGCCTGTGGACTGTAGACAAAAGAGTATTACTGAGTGAGAGGTTCTTGTCAATTGACATAAGTGGAGCAGGAAATAATGCAGCTTCCTTGACTTCAAGACAGTGAGAACCAAGGAAGATAATTGTGGGATGCAGTTAGGAGCTTTGACTGAGCAGAAAATGTGAATGTGAACTTAATAGGAAGAGGCTGCAGAGTAGTTAATCTAAAATCAGCTGTGATGTTTCAGGTATGAAAGGGGTCGGAAATCAAAGGGCCAGCACTTTCTTGCAACCTTTCCCAGGCTATGATAAATAGATTAGAGGAGCATTCCTAGATATATCTAGCCAAGGTATGCTTCATGGAGAGATGAATGATTGAGGGGAAATTGGACACAAGGGAAAACCTAAAGGCATCTCTGAAGAAGGGTCTCAACCCGAAACATCACCTTTCCCTTTGCTCCATAGATGCTGCCTCGCCCGCTGAGTTCCTCCAGCTTTTTTATCTACCTTCCCCAAATAATAGTGTGTGTTTCCTCCACATACTTTTTAAAAATTTTTGTTTAAAATTTTTGTTAGAAGTAAGTACAATAGTGTGGTACTTGAGTACCTAATACATACATACATACATATTTCCATTCTTGTACAACTTTGTATTTTTGATTTAATAATAAAAGAACAGTGAGTGAAAAAATAAATAAAGAGTGTCGGAATAGATGGACAAGTGAGTAGAAGCAGATAGCAAAAGAAATAAAGGACAGAGAAGAGAAGCTGAAAAGATTGAATTAGAAGGAGAAAGTTAAGAAAAGAGAGATTAGGAGAGATCGACCTATTTCGTATTTTCGCCCATCCGTCACCCGGTTCTAAACCATTTAATTTCTAAGGTTATGTTATGTTGCACCATATGCTTGTAAAAAGTTGATAAAAGGAGACCAAGTCTTTAAGAATTGGTCTACTTTGCCTAGTAGGAGAAATCTCATTTCTTCAAGATGGAGCGTTTCAGACATGTTTGACATCCACATTTTGAATGGTGGCGTGGTTGCGTTTTTCCAAAATTTGAGTATAAGTTTGTTTGCTGTTATTAGACCGTAATTAAGAAAAGCTTCTTGGAATATAGTTAGTTTACTTCCCTCTTCCATTGATCCAAGGATAATCAGTTCTGTATTGGGGTTCAATTTTGTGTTAAATAGTTTTGTAAAAATTCCAAAAATTTCATTCCAAAATTTATAGTTTTATACAAGAGACAAAGGAATGTGCTATAGTGGCATTTTGAGTTAGACATTTGTCACAAATGGGAGAAACATTTGAGAATATTTTATTCAGTCTAGTTTTCGAATAATATAATCTATGTAAAATTTTAAATTGAATTAGGTTATGTTTTACATTAATTGAACATTTATTTACATATAATACATTTTTTTCCCATCTATCATTAGGAATTTTTATCAATAACTCTTGTTCCCAGTCCCCTCTAATTGCCTCTGTCGTTGGTGTTTCTATATTTAAAATTATATTATATAAGTAAGATATTAAATTGCTTGATTCTGCCTTTCTATTCATTCATTCCTCCAATAAATCTGGGGTTAGAGTTTGATATCCTTGTATATATTTCTTCAAATAATCTTGAATTTGAAGATATTTGAAATATTGATTACTTTTCAAATTATATTTTAGTTGTAATTGTTGAAATGATAAAAGTTTTCCCATTTCATACATATCTCCCATTGTTTTAATTCCTAATCTTTCCCAATGGATAAATGTTTTATCAATAATGGATGGTTTGAATGAGGGATTATTAGCTATTGGAGAAAGAAGTGATAGTTTTCTTAATTTTAAAGTTAATTTTATTTCATTCCAAATTCGTATTATACTGTGAATAATTGGATTCTTCTTATATATTATATTGTTAAGTTTCAGCGGGAAAAGAAGGATCGCTCCTATTCCTTCACATACTTAACAAGACAGAGACCGTGTAATGCCTCTCAGCTGCTCCAGCTAAAGGCTCACTGTATTGAGTGGAGCAATAGGTTGCTGGTTCTGCATTGAAGATCAATGCTAGTTAAACTTCTGTCCACATATCAGGTTGTCTTAGTTCTATGGAGGACTGGATAGTTTAGCACAGTTCAGATTAATTTATTGTCTCTTGTGAAAATCTTTTTTGTTGCGTGCTATCCAGTCAGCGGTAGACTACACATGATTACAATCCAGCTGACCACAGTGTATAGATACAAGATAAAGGGAATAACATTTAGTGCAAGGTAAAGTCTGATTAAAGATAGTTCAAATGTCTCCACTGAGGTATATGGGAGGTCAGGACTGATCTAGAGTTGGTGATAGGATGGTTCAGTTGCCTGATAACAGCTGGGAAGAAACTGTCCCTAAATCTGAAGGTGTGCGTTTTCACTTCTGTTCCTCTTGTCCGATGATAGAGGGGAGAAGAGGGAGTGGCCAGGGTGAGACTCGTCCTTGATTATGCTGGTGGTCTTGCCTAGGCAGCGTGGGGTGTGGATGGAGTCAATGGAAGGGAGATTAGTTTGTGAGATGGTCTGGGCTGCGTCCACAATTCTCTGCAATTTCTTGTGGTTTTGGATGGAGCTGTTCCCAAACCATGCGGTGATGCATCCTGATAAAATGCTTTCTACGGCACATCTGTAGACGTTGGTGAGAGTTGTTGGGGACATGCCGGACTTCCGAAGACTTCTAAGGAAGTAACTGCGTCAGTGTGCTTTCTTGGCCATTGCTGCACTATCGGTGATTTGGGACAAGTTGCTGGTGATATTTACACCTGGAAACTTGAAGACCTGCACTGAAGGTTGCATTGCACCAGCCTTTGATAAAAGGAACGATATCAGTACAGAAAAGCAACATCCAGGTCCATTTACCTGGTAGAATTATTTGCTGCCTGTTAATCTTCCTTCTTGACATGGATACATTTATCAATGGCAAAAAGTTTTTTTTTCTCTATTTTATGAGGCAGTCAATTTCCACAATGAGGCTTCTCAATCTAGTGCTATCAACCCTTCCCAATCAGTAGCAACTCAAAATTCAAATACTATTGTAGATTTAGAAGGTAGACAAAAATGCTGGAGAAACTCAGTGGGTGAGGCAGCATCTATAGGTGACGTTTCGGGTCGAGACCCTGAAGGGTCTCGAACTGAAACATCGTCTGTTCCTTCGCTCCATAGATGCTGCCTCACCCTTAAGGGTCTCGACCCGAAACGTCACCTATTCCTTCGCTCCATAGATGCTGCCTCACCCTTAAGGGTCTCGACCCGAAACGTCACCTATTCCTTCGCTCCATAGATGCTGCCTCACCCGCTGAGTTTCTCCAGCATTTATGTCTACCTTCGATTTTTCCAGCATCTGCAGTTCCTTCTTAAACATTGTAGTTTTAGATATATCTTAACTGAAATTGGGGCGGCACGGTGGCATAGAGGTTGGGCTGCCCCCTTACAGCGCCAGAGACCCGGGTTCAATCCTGACTATGGCTGCTGTCTGTACTTTTTCCCCGTGACTGCGTGGGTTTCCTCCCACACTTCAAAGACGTGCAGGTTTGTAGGTTAATCGGCTTCGGTAAATAAAATTGTAATTTGTCCCTAGTGTGTCGGATAATGTTAGTGCGTGGGTTGATCGATGGTTGGCCTGGACTCGGTGGGTTGAAGGGCCTGTTACTGCGATGTATCACTCTAAAATCTCTAAAATATCGCACTCAAGTGCACTTTTACAAATCGCAAATTGATCTCCAGTTAGTGAGATGGATTTCCAACTAGAGTGGCACACGTGCCATTAAAGCGTGATTGATGCAGGTTAACCTAATGTCGGAGTTATTTAACATGATGACATAATGGCATATGTTAAACATTGTCATGCTTAGTTATAAATTTTCTATCTATAATTGAATAATCACATTTCAATCAAATTAATCTTATTCCCTACTTAACTATGAGCCTAGAAATTGCATAACTCTACTACTCTCTCAAGGGTGCTGTGGGTGTCTTAGTTTTGTTTAGAGTAGAGATACGGCGGTGAAACGGGCCCTTCGGCCCACCGAGTCTGTGCCGGCCCCCCGTTCCCGCACACTAGCACTATCCTACACACAATAGGGACAATTTACAATGATACCAAGCCAATTAACCTACAAACCTGTACGTCTTTGGAGTGTGGGAGGAAACCGGAGAAAACCCACGCAGTCACGGGGAGGGGGTGGGAGATTGCAACCATCACGTGGTCCGCCCTGTTTCGACTAATGCAATCAACTCAACGTGCAAAAACAGAAGATCAAATAGAACAAGTTGTCCTGCAACTTTAGGCTGTGCACGCCACACGAAAGAAGAAGTCACGGGGAGAACGTACAAACTCTGTACAGACATGCGCCCTTAGTCAGGATCGAACCCTGGGGCCTCTGGTGCTGTAAGGCAGCAACTCTCGTTGTGAAAGGACCATGATGAATTGCAAACTTGCAAACAAATTTGGATTTTGTGTCATTTCCGAAAATCGTGTGCACTCTGGTAGTTTTCCAAGTGCATTGCTCACCCAGGATACGTCAGCTAACTGTGCAGCACACCCAAAAATAATCATTTCTGTTGAGATTTACAATCACTTTGTTCTGAATCACGGTGCTTAATTGTGTTCACCATTGTCAGAACCAGCATTGAATAATCTGAATGTGATTTGAAGGGTTAGTCACCTCATTACTACAATGTTAGGTAACGTATTGGATAATTCTCAGCCCACCAAATACTCCGACCCAATACAAGATCCCAATCAGCCAACTCCAACTGGATTTGGCAAGTATTTCCTTTCAATTAAGTTGCCTACTATGACTGGAGTTTGCACTATCATGGTCTGGTTTACTAACTGATCATTTACTAGACTTTTATTTGTTGTTGTTGCATCTGATGTGCCAGTAAAGCTGTAGCAGGTAAGACATTCATTGTAGAAACAAAGATCTGCTGGTTTATACCAAAGAGAGATACAACATACTGGAGTAACTCAGTGGGTCAGGCAGCATCTCTGGAGAAAAAGGATGGATAACGTATTAGCTCAGGTCTGATGAAGGGTCACGACCAGAAAAGTCACCCATCTTTTTTATCCAGAGATGCTGCCTGACCCGCTGAGTTACTCCAGCACTTTGCGTGTACCTAAGGCATTCATTGTTCTAGTTCATATCTGGTGTACGTGGCAAATGAACACCATTGAGAGACAGAGGCTAGGAGAAATTCCGGAAGAAATCCTGAAAAAACTAATTCCAGGGAGAAGAAATCAGAAATGCATAAAAGACTGTGGAGAGAGATACCTGGTAGCAGAGGTGGCGCACTTGGTGTAGCGGGGGTGGAAGTGGTAGGAGTACGGGTGCCCTCTGGGAGTTCTGGCTCTTGGCCTCTGCGGGAAGCTGAGCAAAGTGCTCCGTACGAGTGTGGAAACAGAAGAAATACGAATGACCAAGAAATCCATGGCTCCCCACTCTACCGGTGGAGTTACTCCTGATTTCTACTGTGCAGCCGTGAACTATAGGGAGAAAGGTTTAATTATGTGCGGTTATTTAAGAAATTAGATCTTTTGTAAAGGGCCTGTCCCACTTAGGTTATTTTTTTAGGCAACTGCCGGCGACTAGGCTCGTCGCCACATGGTCGCCGGTATGGTTGTGAGTCGTCTCCTCAGTCGCCCAAAGAGTCGAAGCGTCTTTCTGGTCACCGCTGGATTTTCAACATGTTGAAAAATTTTCAGAGACAGTCGGCGGCAGTGGGTTTGACGTCAATGAGCGTAGCTTGTCTTCTCCTGACGTAGGTGCTGTCGTAGTTGTCGTCAGGTGACGTAGGTTGTCGCTGGTGCTGACTTTGGTTTTTTTTGTTGTAAAGTAAAGATTATTTCAAATTTTATGTCAAAGGGGGTTTCACTCGCTGGTTTTTCGGCGACCTGCTACGAATATGAGAGTCACCGGCAGTAGCCTAAAAAATAGCCCAAGTGGGACGGGCCCTACAGACTGTAAGGTCTAGATACAGGATGGAAACAGGCCCTTCTGTCCACCGGGTTCATGCTGATCCAGCACTATCCTACACACTAGGGACAATTAGCTAAAACCAATTAACCTACAAACCTGTACGTCTTTGGAGTGTGGGAGGAAACCGGAGCACCCGGAGAAAACCCACGTGGTCACAGGGAGAATGTACAAACTCCGTACAGACAGCATCTGTACTCAGGATCGAACCCGGGTCTCTAACGCTGGAAGGCAGCAGCTGTACCGAGACGCCACTTTGCCGCCCCCAATCATAGTGTAGAGTTGAGCCAGGGTACAAACTCATAAATGGACAGGTGGATGAGAAACTAGTGAAAGTGAAAATGCAGAATTGAGACCCCAAAATTATTAAAAAGGGATTCCAAAAAGAGACCTCTGCAAAATTCTCTCCCACAAGCTATTTTAGAACTCGAGATCGCGGACCCTCAAAAGGAAATGTGGTATTTGTGTCGGACAAAAAGAGGAATGTTTACGGCAGTAGACATAGAAAATAGTATTTGGTGAGGGGAGTAAATGTCCAGTGTGGGCATAATGGGCAGAGACCTGTGTAACTCCATGATATAACACCACTTCTGGTCTTGGCTAGATTGCAATCCCAGGCCCGGAGATATCGCAACTCAGTAGGAATAGTGGAAAAAATGACAGAAGTATAGTATTAGTAGATACAGGATGATTAATGGCAGAGTTATATAGCATGCACGTAGCAGATCAGATAAAGCCTGACAGAAGTCGACGAGAGCCTTGACTTAAATATTTAGCTGTGGATAAGACTGGAACTGGAAATGTGAGAGAATAAATGTGGAACTGGTCTTAATGTTACGCTGATCAGGTATAGTTTTGAGTGTGGAGCTAATTTTTAAAGACCAGGGGATCAAACGTTTATCCTGAAGATAGACACAGAATTCTGGAGTAACTCATCGGGACAGGCAGCATCGCTAAATTGGTGATGTTTTGGGTCAAGACCTTCTTCAGTCCACCCTTCCATCCCTCCAGTTTCCTCTCCCATGGCTCTCCGTCTGAAGAAAGGTTTCAATCTGAAACGTCACCCATTCCTTCTCTTCAGAGATGCTGCCTGTCCCACTGAGTTACTCCGGCATTGTGTGTCTATCTTCGGTGTAAACCAGCAGAAAGGGGTGAAAGCGACAGATCAAACTGTTCAGATGATGTTCGAGGAAACGTAGAATGGATCGTTGTTGGCTGAGGTGAAGGTGACACTGAGGCAATTGCAAGTGGACATCGACCAAGTTGCCGGAGTCAGACAACACGCTGGTGCAGCCAAGTAAGTATATTGGCCAAGTATTCACATACAAGGAATTTGCCTTGGTGCTCCGCCCACAAGTAACAACATAGCCAATGCGGTTATATCATCATACGGCATGGAAGCAGGCCCTTCAGCACTCCAAAGCGAACAGGGTTCAATCCTGACCGCCGTTGTCTGAGTGGACTCCACACATTAATATACAATAACGTGCAGGCAGTTATGATCAAACTCTTGGTATAAATTTAGGATTTGCCCAAGGTCTTTAGCAGTTTGAGTGCTTTAAAACACTAGCATTGTGCCGGACCCGTTCCTATCCTGCAACCAAAACTGCAGCGTCCTGAACCAGACTCAGCAGCTACATCAGCGTGAGCCTCCACTAGCATTCGCTCGGTTGACTGTGATAAGCATCTTTCAGTTGAAGGTGCATTAATGAAGCAGCAGGTATCTGGGGGGATTCATTACACCCCCACCCCCCACCTGGTGTATGTACCTGTGCAGAGTTCCCACGTTGCTGACTTATTTGGTAGGCTAGTTTAGTTTTGTTTAGTTTGTCATCACGTGTACCGAGGTACAGTGAAAAGCTTTTGTTGCGTGCTAACCAGTCAGCGGAAAGACAACACATGATTACAATCGAACCGTCCACAGTGTACAGATACATGATAAAGGGAATAACGTGGTGTTGCAAAGCGGTTTAGGGCCCCTGAGATTTATACGCCCTTTCTATGTCTCATATTTCTGAACAAAATTCAAAGCTTTAAAGCCCTGTCCCACGGTACGAGTTCATTCCAAGAGCTCTCCCGAGTTTAAAAAAAGATCAAACTCGTGGTGAGCACGGAGAATGAATGTAGCGGGTATGCCGGAGCTCGGGGACGTCTCTTAGCGGCTCGTAACGCTAACGGCAGGTACTCGGGAAGACTCGCTAACAGCAGGTAAGCAGGAGAAGACTCGTGAAGATTTATCAACATGTTGAAAAATGTCCACGAGAGCCCCGAGTACCGACGAGCGGCCATTACCGTAAATCTCCGAGTTCGAATCAGGGCAAACTCGGGAGAACTCTTGGAATGAACTTGTACCGTGGGACAGGGGTTTTACAGCAGGGAAACAAACCCACAAAATGCTGGAGCAAGTTAGCGGCTCAGGCAGCATCCCTGGAGAACATGGAGAGGTGACGTTTCAGATTGGGGTCCTTCATCAAACTCCAGAGATGCTGCCTCACCCATTGAGTTAAAGGGCTTGTCCCACTTACCCAATTTTTTTCGGTGACTTGCTGGCACCCGTCATAGCCGCAGGTTGCAGAAAATTTTCAACATGTTGAAAATCCAGCGGCGACCAGGAAAAAGTACGACTCTTTGGGCGACCACCTGCGACCAAACAGGCATCACCCCGGGGTCGCGGTTGTGGGGTGATGCCTGTATGGTCGCGAGTTGTGGCCCAAAGAGTCGTACAGCTTTCCGGTCGCCGCTGGATTTCCAACATGTTGAAAAATTTCGGCAACCTTCTGCGACTAGACGGGTGCCGGCAAGTGGCCGAAAAAATTGCATAAGTGGGACAGGCCCGTAACTCCAGCACACTGTGTCTGTTTTTGTGAACCAGCATCTGTAGTTCCTTGTTTTTACAGTGGGAAACTGGAGTTGGAATAGACATGGATGAAAGAGATAGAAAGATACCGACCGGCAGGCAAAATGTCAAGAATTTCTGGAAGGCTGGCCTTGATCTTGTCTTGGAAGCATATAATTAACAAATGAGGAATGGCAACTCATTCTCTCCACATTCCTAACCTCATGTACCTCACATTAGGAGCAGAATGTGTTCTAAACAAACCAGATAATATCTGCCAAGTTGTTTGAGAAAGAACTGCAGATGCTGGAAAAATCAAAGATAGACAAAAATGGTGGAGAAACTCAGCAGGTGAGGCAGCATCTATGGAGCGAAGGATAATATCTGCCAAATCAGCATGGATAATCACTGGGAGAAATGGAGAAAAACTGGCAAAGCAAATGTATGTAGACAAGGAGTGTGTAGGAAGGAACTGCAGATGCTGGTTTAAACCGAAGATAGACGGGAAAAGCTGGAGTAACTCAGTGGGACAGGCAGCATCTCTGGAGAGAAGGAATGGGTGACTCTCAGTCTTATTTAAACATATAAGATTGTTAAGGGCTTGGACACGCTAGAGGTAGGAAACATGTTCCCGATGTTAAGGGAGTCCAGAACCAGGGGCGACATTTTAAGAATAAGGGGTAAGCCATTTCGAGCGGAGATGGGGAAACACTTTTTCACTCAGAGAGTTGTGAGTCTATGGAATTCTCTGCCTCGGAGGGCGGTGGAGGCCAGTTCTCTGGGAACTTTTAAGAGAGAGCTGGATAGAGCTCTTGAAGATAGTGGAGTCAGAGGATATGGGGAGAAGGCAGGAACGGGTTACTGATTGTGGATGATCAGGCATGATCACATTGAATGGCGATGCTGGCTCGAAGGGCCGTACAGCCTACTCCTGCACCTACCGTCTATTGTCAGTCCGAAGAAGGGTCTCGCCCCAAAACGTTACCCATTCCTTCTCTCTAGAGATGCTGCCTGTCCCGCTGAGTTACACGTACACAAGGAAAAGTGCATGACTTTAAGTTTGACTGCTGTCAGATGGACATTTTAATGTGAATACTTTTTTCTTGCATTTGAAATTAGACACAGTCATCAAGACTTAGGGCATGGGAAATCATGTCTCATGAATTAGATTGATTTTTTTGGAAGAGCTGACCAAGTGGATTGATGAGGGCCGGGGCATAGACGTGGTCTGCATGGACTTTAGCAAGGGCTTTGACAAGGTCAAGAAGATTAGAGCTCGTGGGATACAGGTAAGGTGGCTGACTGAATACAAAGCTGGCTTGGTGGTCGGAGGCAGAGGTGGCAGCGGTGGGTTGTTTTTCAGATGATCGAACACTTTCAACTAGTGGATCAGTTTCCTGCAGTCCATCATTTATATCCAACTCCAAACTAAACTCAAACGCTATCATTTATATAACATATAACAATTACAGCACGGAAACAGGCCTTCTCGGCCCTTCCAGTCCGTGCCTACCATTTATTTTCCCCTAGTCCCATCTACCTGCACTCAGACCATACCCCTACATATACCTATCCACTTTACTTTTAAATGTTAAAATCGATCCTGCCTCCACCACTTCTGCTGGAAGATCATTCCACACAGCCTCCACTCTCTGAGTAAAGAAGTTCCCCCTGTTCTTGTTTGAATCTTCCCTACCCTCAATGGGAAAAGCTTATCCACGTCAACTCTGTCTATCCCTTTCATCATTTTAAAGACCTCAATCAAGTCCCCCCTTAACCTTCTGCGCTCCAAAGAATAAAGACCTAACTTGTTCAACCTTTCTCTGTAACTTAGTTGCTGGAACCCAGGCGACATTCTAGTAAATCTCCTCTGTACTCTCTCTATTTATATCGAAGATGTGGATGAAAATATGGGTGCATTAATAAGTTTGCAGAGGACAGTCAAATTGGTAGTCCAGCAATCAATACGGAAAGCTGCGTAGAGTTACAAGAAGATGGTGATCAGCTGGTAAAGTGAGCAAAGGACAGGCAGATGGAATTTAACTTGGACAAGAAGGAAGTCATCCGTTTTGGGAAATTAAACCAGGGCAGGACATACAAAGTGCCCTGGGAGTGTTGTTGAACAGAGAGACCAAAGAGTACTAATTGGAAGTGGCACTGCAGGCTAAACATTATTATGATTAATGTTTTGTGTTTTCTGAGTCATTCGTAACTCTCACTGTCTGTCATGTTGTTACTTGTGGGCGGAGCACCAAGGCAAATTCCTTGTATGTGAATACTTGGCCAATAAACGTACTTACTTACTTACTTACTTACTTGGTGCATGGAATGCTTGCCTTCATCAGCTGATGTATTGAGTACAAGAGTTTGGACATCATTATAAACGCGAGTTGGGCCACACTAGGAATACTGTGTGCAGTTCTGGTCCCCACACTCCAGGAAAGATGTGACTAAGCTAGCAGATAAACTTCACAAGGACATAAATTCACAAAGGGTCTGAAGAAGGGTCTTGATCCAAAACGTCACCTATTCCTTTTCTCCAGAGATGCTGTTTGACCCGCAGAGTTACTCCAGCTTTTTGTGTCTATCTTCTCATGCACCTGGATTAGAGGTCTTGAGACATAGAGAGATTAAATAGGCTGGGTCTGTTCGCCCTGGAGCAAAGGAGGCGGAGAGGTGAGACAATAGGGTTAAGAAAGACATGGATAGGGGAGCTAGCCCATGATTGTTTCCTATTGTAGGGGTGTCGAAAGCTAGAGGGCACAGAGCCACAGTGAGACACAGAGCCACAGAGGAGGTTTACAGAGGATCTGGGGGTTAAATCTTCCACACAAAGAGTAAGTAGTTGGTATTTAGAACGGGCTGCCAGAGGAGATGGTGGAGACAGGAACAGTAACAACATTTAAGAGGCATCTTGACAGATACTTGAACGAGCAAGACATGGAGGGAATGTGTAGGATGGAACTGCAGATGGTTGTTTAAACAGAAAGTAACTCAGCGAGACAGGCAGCACCTCTGGATAGAAGGAATGGGTGACCTTTTGGGTCTGAAGTAGGGTCTCAACCTGAAACGTCAACCATTCCTTCTATCCAGAGGTGCTGCCTGTCCCGCTGAGTTATTCCAGCATTTTTGTGTCTATATACTACATAAAGAGGGATATGAATTAATGCAGGCAAGTGGGACAGGCCAGATGGTGGTTCAAAAGGCTGGGTTCTATTCAGCACAAGTCTATGACTCCAACCGTAGTGCCATATCCTTACTGTATAAAGTAGTCTCTGGGGTCTCCGCCAGTGGTATCTCAACCTCGTGCAAAGGAGAGAATGCTCTGCAAAGTCTAATTTCAGATTTGTTACATTTGTCGCCCAGCTTCACCACCCGTCGCAGGGTTTCCACTTTGCGACCGTCCGAGAGAGCAGCGCGGAGGACTACATGAAGAAGAGCTTCCCCGAGATGCACGAGTACACGAGAAGGTTCAACGTGCCAACAACACTCGACGGGGTGGCCCATCTGATGTAAGCAGCCCGGCTCGCCACGGAGAGGTGGTTCACAGGCAGCGTGACATTTGCGCCCCTTGTCAAGTACTGGGGATGCTAACGGATGATTGCATTCGCAAACAAATAAGACAAATTGTACAGAATTGGAGAAGGGTTTGACCTGTCGAGATAATTTATCTTCCACAAGGGCTTCGTGAGATAACTGTCAATGGAATGCAACAATATTTACAACACGCAATCCATTAAAAAGATTATCGATTAAATTTTACAACCCATTGAAATCTTTTTGCTGAAAACAGCAGCATAAAAATGTCCAACGGAAAAAGACATTTGGTTTATTGTTCTGAGGTGAAAGAGGACTATCCCGTTTACTCTCAATCTCCAGCTCCTGGTCCATTTTTTGCCCCATAGCCTCAATGAACCACTTTTTAAATACATCAGCATTTCTGTCCCTACCTTTTCCCAGGATGGCTGTTCATACTTCCCGGCATGGAGTTTTGTATATCATGTCACTTTTCCAGCCGCTCTTTCCGGAGTCGCTCAACTAAACCAAGTGTCTTCTCAGCCCCATTTGTTCCAAAGGAAACATTGGGCTTTAAGTTCACCAGTCTTGGTCACAACTATAATCATAGATGTGTGATTAGAATGTAATAACACTCACTCTCTAACATGGCGACCAGAACAATATCGAACATGCTAGGTATGGTTTAGTTTAGTTTAGTAATACAACTTTGAAACTGGCCCTTCGGCCCATCGTGGCCGTGCTGACCAATGGTCACCCATACACTAGTTCTAACACAAACACTGCGGACAATTTACAGAATCCAATTAACCTACAAATCTGCACATCTTTGGAATGTGGGATGAAACCGGAGCACCCGGAGAAAACCTGCGTGGTCACTGGGAGAACATACACACTCCGTACAGACAGCACCCGTAGTCAGAATCGAACCCCGGTCTCTGGCGCTGTAAGGCAGCAACTCTACCACCATACCACTGCGCCGTCCTAATGGCTTAATGAGTGTTTTAGGCAGTTCTGGCATCACATAGTAAGTAGTTCATATATTTTAAACGTTGGTTAATAAAGGACAGCATCCATGTGTGTCTGGACATCACTCCAAGATCACTCCGTAGCACCCTGTCAGTTATTGTTGTTGGCCCTCTACAAAGACCAATCTCACACTTCTCTGGATTGAATAGCACTTAACAATTCCATGCCCACCTCGCATCTATTGACATCTTCTTCCAAGCCCACATCTATCCATACGCTGTAAACGGGTCGATTGTAATCGTGTATTGCCTTTCTGCTGACTGGTTGGCTCGAAACAAAAGCTTTTCCCTGTAACTCGCTACACGTGACAAGAAACTAAACTGAACTGAAACAACTTCAGTTGGCATGCTTGCTCTGCAAAACCAATCCAGATTACCTGTGGGCAGTGACATTGTTTTTAAGACATTGTAATGGCACGAAAAGGGGGCAATGAGTTTAAGGTGCCTTCCACTGGAGTATTCCCATTAATCCCGTTTCCCTTCTTCTCCTTCCCCTGTAGCTCTTCCATTCATGTATGCCCATCGGCTCCTGTTCCAATTCCCAATACTAAACTGAGAAATCCATCCAGATTAGGCAGATGCACTAAATCTTGCACTAAATGTTGCACCCGTTATCCTTTATCTGTACACGGTGGACAGCTGGATTGTAATCATGCCCGGTCTTTTATTTAACTGGATGTCACACAAACAAAAGCATTTCACTGTACCTCGGTACCCATGTCATTTATAATAAACTAAATTAAACTTCTTATGTAAAACCTAATGGAAACATGTTCCCGATGTTGGGGGAGTCCAGAACCAGGGGCCACAGTTTAAGAATAAGGTGTAAAGGGCCTTTCCCACTTGGGCGTCATTTGCGTGTCATTTACGCTACATCGTTTACGCGCCACGATTCAGGTGACGTAGGCAGTGACGCGCGGTCGCTCGAGGCACCCCAGGATTTTGGGATGGACAAAATCTTTGAGCGCCATCTACGTGACGCGCAAATGACACCCAAATGGGACAGGCCCTTAAGCCATTTAGAACAGAGACGAGGAAACACTTTTTCTCACAGAGAGTTGTGAGTCTGTGGAATTCTCTGCCTCAGGGGGCGGTGGAGGCCGGTTCTCTGGATACTTTCAAGAGAGAGCTAGATAGGGCTCTTAAAGATAGCGGAGTTAAGGGATATGGGGAGAAAGCAGGAACGGGGTACTGATTGGGGATGATCAGCCATGATCACATTGAATGGCAGTGCTGGCTCGAAGGGCCGAATGGCCCACTCCTGCACCTATTGTCTATTGTCATATAGACATAACTGCAGTGTCAATTAAGATTAGATAACCCATTGGAATCCAGGGTAAATTCCTGGATAGACTCGAATAAATTCCAACTCTGCTGACTTATGTTTTGATTTGCAGGACTGACCCATCGAAGCTGGATGCATTCATCATGGACAAGGCACTGCTGGACTATGAGGTGTCCATTGATGCTGATTGCAAGCTGGTGACAGTGGGCAAGCCGTTTGCAATTGAAGGTACGAGAGGCAATTCTGGAGAATGTGTTCAAGGCAGCAGTTTTCAACAGTGACAATGAATGCGTTTCAGCACACTCTGAGTTCTTAAAGGACTCATAAGGTCATAAGTGATAGGAGCAGAATCAGGCCATTCAGCCCATCAAGTCTACTCTGCCATTCAATCATGGCTGATCTATATCTTCCTCCTAACCCCTTTCTCTTGTCTTCTCCCCATAACCCCTGACACCGGTACTAATCAAGAATCCATCCATCTCTGCCATAAAAACATCCACTGACTTGCCCTCCACAGTCTTCTGTTGCAAAGAATTCCACAGATTCACCACCCCGTGATTAAAGAAATTCCTCCTCCTTCTTAAAGGAATGTCCTTTAATTCTGAGGCTATGACCTCTAGTCCTAGACTCACCACCTAGTGGAAACATCCTCTATATCCACTCTATCCAAGCCTTTCACTATTCAGTAAGTTTCAATGAGGACCCCCCTCATCTTTCTCAACTCTAGCGAGAACAGGCCCAGTGCCGTCAAATGCTCATCATATGTTAACCCACTCATTCCATGGACCATTGTTGTAAACTTCCTTTGGACCCTCTCCAGAGCCAGTACACCTTTTCACCCACACAACATCACACATGTTTTCCCCTGAAGGTTCCAACCTTTTATTCTTTCTAAACAACATTCTTTCTAAACACCATCATACATGTTTTTTTTCCTGAAGGATCCCAGCTTTTATCTATGTCCAAATGAAAGTGATCCCAACCTGCGTAAGATGTTTTCTCTCAGTATGTACACAAACTCCATACTCATTCCGTAAGTGCAGCATAATTTATACTCTCGTGTTGAACAACTCTCTAGTCAATTACGTAACCAAAAATATCTTTCACCTTAACATTGCGAGAGACTTAATAGATAAATCTTGCTCCTCTGAAGCAACTTTATACATTCAAGCCCGGTTACTATATTTTAACATTTAATTTGGTTAATAATATAATTAATGAATGGCAATTAAAAGCAGGACTAAAGGAATGTGTCATTTTCAGGGATGGTTCTTTTCAAGTGCAGTATGTACCATGTTTGAAGAGTGGTAAATTCAACAGGATCCTTGTGATAATTCCTCCTTCATCGATCTGTTTAACAATCACTCGGTCAATGCTGTTTGAGAAGCAACAGGTTGCCACCACGTGGTGTAGCAGTCTATTTGCAAGATGTCCTTTATTAAGACATCGGGCTAGCTACCGATTTAGTACATTGGACCAAGCCTCCGCTTTTCTCCAAACATGGTCGAAAGAGCTGAATTCCACAAAATGAGGTGCATTCATGTGCTGCGCCCATCCAACGCTTCTACTGCCCGAGAAGATCACGCAGATTCTGTATGTCAGAGAGGATTCTCTTGAACTTCTACAGGTGTGCAGTAGAGAGCATATTGGCTGGTTGCATCACAGCCTGGTTCGGCAACTTGAACGCCCAGGAGCCGAAAAAGTTGTGACCACTGCCCAGTCCATCATAGGCTCTGACCTCCCCACCATTGAAGGGATTTATAGGAGTCGCTGCCTCATCTGAGACCCACACCATCCTGACTACACACTCATTTCACCGTTGCCATCGGGAAGAAGGTACAGGAGCCTGAAAACTGTAACGTCCAGGTTCAGGAACAGCTTCTTCCCTACAGTCATCAGGCGATTAAACTAAAATCTCAAATAAGCTCTGAACTGAAATAGACTATTATTATTATTATTATTATTAATGCACTACTATTTGTTTTGAGTATATGTGTGTGTATATATATATACATATACACACATATATATATATATGTGTATGTGTGTACTTTGAGTAATGTGTATATACTGTATACACTGAACTTTATTTTTCTCTCTCGTTTATCATATTGTTTACAGCGTCCAAGGTTTACATATCCTGTTGTGCTGCAGCAAATAAGAATTTCATTGTTCTATCTGGGACACATGACAATAAAACACTCTCGACTCTGACGGATAGTGAAAGGCCTGGATAGATTGGATGAGGAGAGGAGGTTTCCTAACTTATTGTGACCAGGTTTGCAAATAATGCTCAGATAGATGGAGGGGCAGGCAGTTTGGAGGAAGCAAGGACTCTGCAGAATTACTTGGACGGGTTAGGAGAGTGGGCAGAGAAGCGGCAGATGAAATTCAGTGTAGCAAAGTACGGAGTCATACATTTTGGTAATAAGAATAAAGGCGTAGATTATTTTCTAAATGGAGAAGGAATCCAGAAATCGGAGGTACAAAGGGACTTGGGAGTGCTGGTGCAGGAATGAGTGGGTTAGCATATGATGGGCGTTTGACAGCACTGGGCCACTACTTGCAGTAACGAAGGCAAAATGAATGCTAGCATTTCTTTCAAGAGGACTGGAATACATTAAATCATAGATGTAATGCTGAGGCTCTATAAGGCACTGGTCAGGCCGCATTTGGAATATTGTGAGTAAATTTGGGCCCCATATCTGAGGAAGGATGTGCTGGATCTGGAGAGGGCCCAGAGGAGGTTTACAAGAATGATTCCAGGAATGAGTGGGTTAGCATATGATGGGCGTTTGACAGCACTGGGCCACTACTTGCTGACGTTTAGGATGTTTCCACTGGTGGGAGAGTCTAGGGCCAGAGGTCATAGACTCAGAATTAAAGGGCACAAAGGAAGTGAGGAGGAACTTCTTTCGTCAGAGGGTAGTTAAACTGTGGAACATTGCCACAGAGGGCTGTGGCCGCCAAGTCAGTGGATATATTTTTAAGGCAGAGATAGACAAATCCTTGATCAGAATGGGTGTCAAAGTAGACTGGAGTAGAAGGGTTTTGGCCCGAAACGTTGCCTATCTCCTTCGCTCCATAGATGCTGCTGCACCCCGCTGAGTTTCTCCAGCATTTTGTGTACTTGGCGGAGTAGACTCGATGGGCCGAATGGCTTAATTCTACTCCTATAACTTGTGAACTTGTTTCCATGAGTGGGAGAGTCCAGGACCAGAGGGCACAGCCTCAGAATAAAAGGACATGCCGTTTATAAAGCGATGAGAAGGAATTTCTTTAGTCAGAGGGTGGTGAATCTGTGGAATTCATTGCCACAGACTGTGGTTGAGGCCAAGTCATTGGGTATTTTTAAAACGGAAATGACAAATTCTTGATTAGTCAGGGATTATGGGGAGCAGGCAGGAGAATTGTGAGATTATCCACTTTGGTGGCAAGAACAGGAAAGTAGTTATTATCTGAATGGTGGCCGATTAGGAAAAGGGGAGATGCAACGAGACCTGGGTGTCATGGTACACCAGTCATTGAAAGTAGGCATGCAGGTGCAGCAGGCAGTGAAGAAAACGAATGGTATGTTAGCATTCATAGCAAAAGGATTTGAGTATAGGAGCAGGGAGGTTCTACTGCAGTTGTACAGGGCCTTGGTGAGAACAAAGATTATAGAGGAGCAAGATGCGCCACTCAGTGGAAAAGGCGTAGTATCACATGTGTGATTGTCGACGCCATATTAGCGGACCAGAGATGGCGTCGACTATGGCGTCTACATCATTGGGAAACTAGGCTTCTCTATAATCTTTGTCTCTCGATCTCCCGCTGTGTAATCCGCTCCAAAGCTACAGAGCAGTTGCAAGCAAAGATGATAGAGGAGCAAAATGCATTAGAAAGTTATTAGATTTATTTGTAATAGATCTTTACTTACCTCTCGATCCCTCTCTATCCCTCTCTTCTCGCTATCTCCCTCTCATCTCTCAATCACCCTCTCTTCTCTCTATCGCTCTCTCTCCCCTCTCGATCTCTTTCTCTCCCATCTCGATCTTTCTCTCCCCTCTCGATCTATCTCTCTCCCCTCTCTTCTCGATTTCCCTCTCTCCCTCCCTTCTTCTGTGTGAGAGTTGGCAGCCCTGCTGTGCGTTAGGCCCAAAAGAGGATAGAAATAAATTACATAATGGTCTTTGTAAGAAGATTTTAATAAGCTCTTCTATCTGTCCCACCATATATTTATATGAATGTGTGTTTGTGTGTAATTGTGCCTGTAATTTTGTGCACAGTGTGTGTTAAAGCAATACAAGGGGAGCTGCACAATACAATGCAAGGGGAACTACGCAAAGGTGGGGGCTGGGGAGGAAAGATGCGAGGGAAAAGGGAGGGAGAGGGAGAAGGGAGGGAGAGAGAGAGAAGGAGGGAGGGGGGAGAGAGATCGAGAGAAGATAGGGGGAGAGAGATCGAGAGAAGAGGGGAGAGAGAGGGATCGAGAGAAGAGAGGGGAGAGAGAGATCGAGAGGGTAGAGCGAGATCAAGAGAAGAGAGGGAGAGAAAGATCGAGACAAGAGAGGGGAGAGTGGGATCGAGAGAAGAGAGGGGGGAGAGAGAAGAGAGGGAGAGAGAGATCGAAAGAGAGGGAGAGAAAGATCGAGAGAAGAGAGGGGAGAGAGAAGGATCGAGAGAAGAGAGGGATCGAGAGAAGAGAGGGGATAGAGAGGGATCGAGAGGTAAGTAAAGATCTATTACAAATAAATCTAATAACTTTCTAATGCATCTTGCTCCTCTATCATCTTTGCTTGCAACTGCTCTGTAGCTTTGGAGCAGATTACACAGCGGGAGGCAGTCCGCCAAAATGGCGGCCGTGACGTTCCGTTACGTACTACACACCAGTACATTGGATTTCCACTGAGTGGCGCATATTGCTCCTCTATAATCTTTGGGTGAGACCACACCTGGAGTATTGCTTACAGTTTTGGTCTACTAATCTGAGGAAAGACATTCTTGCCATAGAGGGGGTACAGAGAAGGTTCACCAGACTGATTCCTGGGATGCCAGGACTTTCATATGAAGAAAGACTGGATAGACTCGGCTTGTACTCGCTAGAATTTAGAAGATTGAGCGGGGATCTTATAGAAACTTACAAAATTCTTAAGGGGTTGGACAGGCTAGATGCAGGAAGATTGTTCCCGATGTTGGGGAAGTCCAGAACAAGGGGTGACAGTTTAAGGATAAGAGGGATGTCTTTTAGGACCAAGATGATAAAAAAAAAATTCCACACAGAGAGTGGTGAATCTGTGGAATTCTCTGCCACAGAAAGTAGTTGAGGCCAATTCATTGGCTATATTTAAGAGGGAGTTAGATGTGGCCCTTGCGGCTAAAGGGATCAGGGGGTATGGAGAGAAGGCAGGTACAGGATACTGAGAAGGATGATCAGCCATGATCATATTGAATGGCGGTGCAGGCTCGAAAGGACGAATGGCCTGCTCCTGCACCTATTTTCTATGTTTCTATGAATGGGGTTGAGAGGGAAAGATGATGCCATGATTGATGGGCCGAATGGCCTAATTCTGCTCCTACACCTTGTGAACATATAAGGTCGACATCATCCAGGACAAAGCACCCAGACTAATTAGCACCTAGCACTAATTAGCTCACTGGAATTTAGAAGATTGAGGGGGGATCTTATAGAAACTTACAAAATTCTTAAGGGTTACACAAAAAGCTGGAGAAACTCAGCGGGTGCAGCAGCATCTAAGAAGTGAAGGAGATAGGCTACGTTTCGGGTCGAGACCCTTCTTCAGACCCTTCTTCGGTCTCGATCCGAAACGTCGCCTATCTCCTTCGCTCCTTAGATGCTGCTGCACCCGCTGAGTTTCTCCAGCTTTTTGTGTAACCCACGATTCTCCAGCATCTGCAGTTCCTTCTTTAACAAAATTCTTAAGGGGTTGGACAAGCTAGATGCAGGAAGATTGTTCCCGATGTTGGGGGGGTCCAGAACAAGGGGTCACAGTCTAAGGATAAGGGGGAAGTCTTGTAGGACCGAGATGAGGAAAACATTCTTTACACAGAGAGTGGTGAGTCTCTGGAACTCTCTGCCACAGAAGGTCGTTGAGGCCATTTCATTGGCTATATTCAAGAGGGAGTTGGATGTGGCTCTTGTGGCTAAAGGGATCAGAGGGTATGGAGAGAAGGCAGGTACGGGATACTGAGTTGGATGATCAGCCATGATCATATTGAATGGCGGTACAGGCTCGAAAGGCCGAATGGCCTACTCCTGCACCTATGTTTCTATGTTTCTATCAGCCAGCCTTTCCATTTATTCCCTGCACAACTTATCCACAGTAGCTGCAGCCGAGTCATCTCCAAATGCACTGCAGTTACTTGCCCAGTCTACTCTGACACCACCTGCAAACATTCAACCTCCATCATTAGAGGGGTGGGGGGGGAGGGGTGGGGGGGGGGAGGGGTGGGGGGGAAACTGTATTTTCTCAGTCCTCCTCCGAGGCGCATTTTCGCCCTCTCCGTGCGGCCTACCAGCGGGACTGGAGCGGCGACTCCTGCTGGAACCAGCCGGGATTGCAGCTTCGGCGGCGGCACAGCGCTGAGCACCGTCGTGGAGTGGGCGATGCCTCGCCCGGGTCGCGTGTGTGGCTCCGGAAGGTGGAAGACCACCGACGGCAACATCGCGGAGCTGTGGCTGCTGGCGGCACTGATTTCAAACACCGCAGGGCCTGGAATCTCTCGCCGAGATCCACAGGGTCGGGGCTCCGACCAGCACGGCTGTGGACTTCGGGAGCCGCGGTCTCCGGGGAGGAAGCGGATGTTCCAGATACTCCAATGCCGCTGAAGAGCGTTCTCCCGATGCCGAAACTCCATCATCCGGCGAGAGGTCCTATATGTAACATCGGGCCGCCATTGCGGCGACTGCGGAGGCCTCAAATAGGCCCCGACCTCGGATGAACTAAGAGGAGGAGGACTGGACTTTTTAGTGCTTTCCCTCACAGTGGAAAGTGTTGATTCTGCTTTGGGGGGATGTTCATGTTAAATTCTTTTTTCCACTTTAGTTTTTATTGCTTTTATGTATACACAAATAAAACACAAATATAACAACGAAACATACAACAACACAGTGAAACGTACAGCAGTGCAGCGGGGGGTTCAGTTTACAATTAATGATGCAAGATACAGAACTATTTTCATATTAAAACATTTGCCAATAACTTACATTATTGTCTATAAAATTATACATTGTTGACGTCTATATTTCTATACCTAATCCATTTTTCCCATTTTCTGTTAAACTCGTCTTCTTTCACTCTTAGAGAATATGTCATTTTCTCCATGACAAATATTTCCTGGACTATGTCTAACCATTGTCGAAGTCTGGGTGTGTCCGCTGTAATCCAGTTTCTTGTAATGACCTTTCTGCCAGCTGTGAGTAGGATTTTAACCAAGTAATGGTCTTCCTTCAGCACCACTGTAGTTATATTACCCAGGTATAAAATGGAACACTTCTTGGAGACTATATATCCTAATACCTCCTTTAATTCTGAATTCACTCTGTCCCAAAATGGTTCTATTTTTGGGCAACTCCAGAGGATATGGGCATGATTTGCGTCTGTTTGACCACATTGCCTCCAGCATGTTTGCTGCCTTAGAATTTGCTTGCTTTTTATGTTAGGCGGAATAAAGAAACAAATCAAATGTTTCCATTTAAATTCTCTCCAATTTTGTGAATGAGTGGATGTCTGTAGTGTTACACACATATGATGCCATTCTTCTTCAATTCCTTTTCCCACTTAAATTTTACATAAAATGTAGTTTTAGCTTGACATTCCATTAAACTATGATCAAGTTTAGAAATAATCCTTAATGTTTTTTGATGATACGCATTAACTATCACTTAATTGTCGGGTACGTCGAACAATCCTTGTTCTCGGCGTACCAGGGCCCCATCCCCGACCTCTACCTCCGTTACATCCACGACTGCTTTGGTTTCACCTCCTTCACCCACACACAACTGACGGACTTCATCCATTTCACCACCAACTTCCATCCGGCACTCAAATACACCTGGACCATTTCCGGCACTTGCCTACCATTCCTTGACCTCACCATCTCCATTGCAGGGGATACACTCCTGACCGACATCCACTACAAACCCACTGACTCCCACGGGTACCTGGACTACTCTTCCTCCCACCCTGCTTCCTGTAAGGACTCCATCCCCTATTCCCAATTCCTCCGTCTGCGCCGCATCTGCTCCCAGGATGAGGTGTTCCACACCAGGTCATCATAAATGTCCTCATTCTTCAGAGAAGGGGGATTCCCCTCCCCCACTATAGATGAGGCTCGCACCAGGGTCTCCTCCATACCCTGCAACACTGCCCTCTCTCCCCATTCCCCCACTCGCAACAAGGGCAGAGTCCCCCTGGTCCTCACCTTTCACCCCACCAGCCGGCACATACAACACATAGTTCTCCGCCAGTTTCGCCACCTCCAACGTGACCCCTCCACTCGCCACATCTTCCCATCTCCTCCCCCGTCTGCCTTCCGCAAAGATCGCTCCCTCCGCAACTCCCTTGTCAATTCTTCCCTTCCCTCCCGCTCCACCCCTTCCCCGGGCACTTTCCCTTGCAACCGCAAGAGATGCTACACTTGTCCCTTTACCTCCCCCCTCCACTCCTTTCAGGGACCCAAGCAGTCCTTCCAGGTCCGACAGAGGTTCACCTGCACCTCCTCCAACCTCATCTACTGCACCCGCTGCTCTAGATGCCAGCTGATCTACATCGGTGAGACCAAGCAGAGGCTTGGCGATCGTTTCGCCGAACACCTCCGCTCGGTCCGCAATAACCAACCCGACCTCCCGGTGGCTCAGCACTTCAACTCCCCCTCCCATTCCGTATCCGACCTCTCAGTCCTGGGCCTCCTCCACGGCCAGAGTGAGCAACACCGCAAGTTGTAGGAACAGCACCTCATATTCCGCTTGG
Organism: Raja brachyura; assembly: GCA_963514005.1. The sequence continues at coordinate 5,855,280 of OY740810.1, forward strand.
GGAGTCTGCATCCTCTTGGCTTGAACATTGAACTTTCTCAATTCTGTTAACCCTTGCTGTCTCCTCCCCCTCCCCACCTCTCCCTCAGCCCTCAAGCTCCTCCTCCTCCTTTTTGCTTTCTTCTCCCCGCCTCCCATCAGTCTGAAGAAGGGTTTCGGCCCAAAGTGTTGCCTATCTCCTTCGTTCCTTAGATGCTGCTGCACCCGCTGAGTTTCTCCAACTTTTTGTGTACCCTCGATTTTCCAGCATCTGCAGTTCCTTCTTTAACACTTCTATCACTGGATTATTTTCTTCTAGTGCCTCCCTTTTTACCTTTTAATTGTAATAATCTCTCAGTTGGAGGTATCTCAACAAGTCTTGGTTCCAAAGTGCAAATCTATCCTTCAAATCTTGAAAACTTCTTTGGTCTCCATTTTCAATAACAATACAAAATGCAGTCATTCCTTTCTTCACCCACTCTTTAAATGCCGAGTCATACATCCCTGGTTTAAATTCATTATCCAAAGCTATTCATCTTAAAACCTTTTGTCATTTATTCAGTTGAAGTTGTCTGGTAAGAGTGAACCAGGTTTCTGAAGTAAATATCGTTATTGGATCGATTATACTCCTGATATGTCCAGGAAGCGCTTTTTCTCCCAAAAGTGTTTGGATGTGGAAGTCAGGGATATATGTCTCAATCTCTTTCCACCTAGCTATATAGCTGTCCTCACACCAATTAATTAGTGGTCGAAGTTGGGCTGCATAGAAATATATCCTAAAATTTGGAAGTGCCATTCCACCTTTGTCCTTTGGCAACTGGAGTGTAGTGTATCAAATTCTGGCCTTCTTTCCTCCCCAAATAAATCTAGATATTAATTTATCCCATTCCATGATTTGTTTTAATGGTACCTCTATTGGCAGAGATTGAAACAAATACAATAGCCTTGACAAAATATTCATTTTCACCACATTTATCTTACTAGTAAAATCCATTGGGTAGGTGGACCATCTTTCTATATCCGTTATGTTTTGGTTGATCTGATTATAATTGGCCCCATACAACATTGATATATTTTTTGTTATATGTACCCCTAGGCATTTGATTGATTTTGAATCCCATTTAATATTATAATTTTGTTTGATTTCTTCTGGAGGACAATTAAATAGGAGGATTTGAGTTTTTGAAATATTCACTTTATATCCTGCATAAAAATCAAATTAATCTATGATCCCCATCATCCTTGGAAATTAGATGTTTACTTCCGTGAGATACATCTTTACATCATCTGCGAAAAGGCCAATTTTATGTTCTCTGTTTTTTATAGTTACTCCCCTCAGTTCCCTATCTTGACGAATCGCTTGAGCCAATGGTTCAATATATATAGCAAACAGGGTAGGGCTAAGACAACATCCCTGTCTCGTTCCTCTTCCAAACACAAATCTCTCAGTTAAAGACCCATTCACCTTTACTCTTGCAGTAGGTTGCTGGTTAATTGCTTTCATAACTTGAATTGACTCTTCGGTAAAGCCAAATCTTTCTAGTGTTTGATATAAGAATTCCCAATTAACCCTATCAAAAGTCTTTTCCGCGTCTAGACTTATCAGGACAGCACGCGTATTTTCCTTTTGAATCTTGTGTATTATATGTAGGGTTCTTCTAATGCTGTCCTGTGTTTGTCTGCCTATTATAAAACCATTCTGGTCTTCATCAATTAAATCTGGCATGAACTTTTCAAATCGTTTGGAGATAATTGAAGAATATAATTTATAGTCCACATTTAGAATTGATATCGGTCTGTAGTTGGTACAATTTTCCTTGTCTTTGTTCTCTTTGGGGATTAATGTTATAATTGCCTCTTTCCATGATGGGGGTGTCTTGCCTTCTTTGATAATCCAGTTAAAGGTTCTCAGAAGATGTGGGTTCAGCTCATTCCGAAATATATTATACCATTCTATAGGGAAACCGTCGCTGCCTGGGGCCTTGTTTGATTTCATCCTACCAATTGTCTTCTCTATCTCCTCCAGTGATATTTCTGCTGTGATTATTTTATTTTGTGTCTCTCCAATACAGGGCAGATCTATTGTACTTAAAAAAAATCATGTTAAATGTTAAATTCTATAGTGTGTTGTGTCTTTTTTATTTTATATGGATGTATGGTAATCTGATTTCTTCTCTGTAAAGCACTTTGGCTTCAATGTGATTTGATTTAAAAGTGCTGTATAAATACAAATTACTTACTTACTTGCATTATAGTGTGAGCACTTTACCAGAGAGATTGAGGCAGTTTGAGAAAGTGTCTCACCATCAATGGGGGCATTGGGGGCGGAAAATCATCCCCAGCCTTCTCACCCAAACCTAGATCTTGAAAGGTGAACAATGAGCAATTACAGTTGTACAAGATGTTGGTGAGGCTGCAATTGGAGAAATGAGTTGCGTTTTGGTCGCCCTGCTAGAGGAAAGATGCTGTTATGCTGGAAAGAGTGAAGCAGAGATTTACAATGATGTTGCCAGGACTCAAGGGTCTGGGCTCCAGGGAACAGTTTGGCAGGCTGGGACTTTATTCCTTGGAGCGCAGGAGGATGAGGGGTGATTTTATAGAGGTGTACAAAATCATGGGAGGAATAGATCGGGTAAATGTACACAATCTGTTAGCCAGATGAGGGGAATCAAGAACCAGGGGACATAGGTTTAAGGTGAGACGGGAAAGATTTAATAGGAGCCTGAGGGGCAACAGAGGGTAGTGGGCATATGGAACAAACTGTCAAAGGAGGTAGTCGAGGCAGATACAACGAGAACATCGAGAAGGCATATGGATAGGTTCATGGTTGGGAAAAGTTTAGAGGGATCTGGATCAAATGCGAGCAGATGGGACCAGCGCAGGTGGAGCGTCTTGGTCAACATTAGGAAGTTTGGCCAAAGGGACTGCTTCCACGCACCATGAATGTATGAAAATAATTAGCCCAATTCTCTGAATTAATTAACCACTATTCCCATGGATTTCCTATTTATTCTAATTTCTTCCTTGGGTGAACAGGGGACGGGACTGGACTTTTGCTGCCTTCCCCCACAGTGGGAACCATTGTGGGGGGATGTTTTTATGTTTACTGTTAAATTCTTTGATGTTGTGTCTTATCCTTATCTGTGCGCTGCCATGGCAAGTCAAATTTCACTGCACCAATTGGTGTATGTGACAATAAATGTCCTTTGTCCTTTGTGACTGGCTGTTTTTAGTGGAGATTTAAAGTTCAAGGCATTGTCTTTGCAGGTTATGGAATCGGGCTGCCACAAAACTTTGGGCTAAATTCGAACATTTCTGAATTGATCAGCCGCTACAAATCTGACGGGTTCATGGACATGTTGCATGACAAGTGGTACAAGGTCGTTCCGTGCGGAAAAAGGACCTTTGAAGTGACAGAGGTGAGGAATTGAGAGCCAGTTTGTTTCCTGTCTCTCCCATTCTACATCCCTCCAGAGGATTGCATTGTTACTGTCAACATATTTTTGAGGTTGACTGATCATTAATAATTACCATCAGATCAGATTTAAAATGTCCTCCCTTCTGTGGTCTAATTTGTTTCCTGTTTCCATCTTACACCTGGTTGATCTCTCAGTGGTGTCTGAGACTTGTCCTACATTTGGGAGCGACAAGAACGAGACAAGATTGTCTCAGCTGATAGCATGGCATCTATCATTTTTCATACTGTTTGTGTCACAGCAAAGTCACCTCTGGGATGTGCATTTGGCTGAAACATGTCAGTTGTTGATTCAATGGTTCTGTTATTGTCACGTGTACCAAAGGCACAGTGATATACCTTCTAGTTCTCTTCTTCATCTTGCGTATGGCGTTCACGGCTAAAGTTGTAGGACAACTTGTTCTATTTGATCTTGTTTGATTGCGCACGGCAGGTTGATTGCATTCGTTGAAACCACGTGAAGGTTGCAATCTCCCACCCCACCCCCTAGTTAAACCAACAGGCTCAAACGTCCCTTGTGCCTGGACATGGTAATTACCGTCACCATCTGAACAAGGGAACTAGGATTCCCACACTAGATATTGTTTTACCACCTCAGACTGGGATAGATTGGTGTTTGATCAACATGTAATCTACATGTAATTAACAAACTCATCAGGAAGGTTGGCTCTGTCCCGGGGGTGAAGTTGGTTTCACTGGAGGTGGTCTTGGAGGGGAGAGGATGCTCCTCAAACTGCGGAGCACCTTGGACAATACAGCTCACCCCCTCCATGACACACTGGTCAACCTGAGGAGCACCTTCAGCAACAGACTGGTTCCACCAAGATGCAGCACAGAACGCCACGGGGGACCCTTTTTCTCTGTGGCTATCAAACTGTACAACTCCTCTGCCCTGTCATAGAAACATAGAAACATAGAAAATAGGTGCAGGAGTAGGCCATTCGGCCCTTCGAGCCTGCACCGCCATTCAATGTGATCATGGCTGATCATCCAACTCAGTATCCCGTACCTGCGTTCTCTCCATACCCCCTGATCCCTTTAGCCACAAGTGTCACATCTAACGCCCTCTTAAATATAGCCTGTCATGGGCGAGGCTAACTCCCCTTCCCCTTCCTCCTCCCCCCAAATCTTTGCACATCCCCAATCCTGGACATTCCACTCATCACTTTAATTTCATGTTTCATGTATCTTGTTTTGTTTACTGGGGCTGTCCCACTGCACGAGCTAATTCAAGAGCTCTCCCGAGGTTAAAAAAAATCTAACTCGTGGTAAGCACGTAGAATGTACGCAGCGGGTACGTCGGAGCTCGGGACGTCTCTTAGCGTCTCGTAACGCTAACGGCAGGTACTCGGGCAACGCAATAAGCTCGTGAAGATTTTTCATGTTGAAAAATGTCCACGAGAGCCCCGAGTACCTACGAGTGGCTATTACCGTAATTCTCTAAGCACGAATCATTGGGAAACTCGGGAGAACTCTTGAATTAGCTCGTACAGTGGGACAGCCCCATTATGACTGTTGGTAGACCAATGTCCCTGCTGGGATAAATCAACTTCTATCGTATCGTGTTGTACTACACTGGCCCACCCCTTCCCAACGGTCTCCTGAGATGTAAATTGATCGTGTTTTTGATTTTACAGACGTTACAGATGGGAATCAAACATTTCTCAGGGCTTTTTGTTTTGCTCTGCCTGGGCTTTTCTGGATCGCTACTGGCAATAGTTGGGGAGCATATTGTCTACAGGCTGGTTCTCCCACGGATCAGGAAACGGAAACGATTTAAGTACTGGCTCCACACAAGCCAGGTAAGTCAAACATCTCCTCTCAATGTGAAGGAACAAACCACCAAATCCCAGTCATTGTAAAGGGGGCATGTTGTAGTACTTGATTCAGTTTATTCTATCATCCATTTATCATCACAGATAAAAAGCTGAGTAACTGTTTAATTAAGTTGTTCTAAGCAAGCTTGGAATTGAAAGCATTAGTGAAAGCTTATACAGTACAAATCCACATCTCAGTAAGTCTTCAAGTCAGGAAGTCCTCGAAATGTTTAGCTTAGAGATACAACATGGAAACAAGCCCTTTGGCCCTCCGAGTCCACATCGATCAACAATCACTCCGTACATTAACACCATCCTACACACTAGGGACAATTTACAATTTTTACCGAAGCCAATTAACCTACAAACCTGTACGTCTTTTTAATGTGGAAGGACACCAGAGGAAAACCTGCGCAGTCACGAGGAGAATGTACAAAGTCCGTACAAACAGTACCCGTAGTCAGGATCAAACCCGGGTCTCTGATGCTGTGTCGCCATGCCGCCCAATATGGCCAATGAATTCCTGGGCAGTAGAGAACTTGGGGGTAATCGTGGAGTAATTGTGTAATCACACATCTGTAAAGCAAGATTAATTGACTGGAGAATGGTCCCGACCTGAAACGTCACCCATCATTTTTCTACAGAGATGCCTCCTGACCAGCGGAGTAACTCCAGCACTTGGTATAAATCACCATCCACAGTTCTTTGTTTCTTCAAGATTATTTGCAATTGAGAAGGGAGTTGGGGAGAGGATTGTAGAAAATGTTGTGGCAGATAATAATGGCTGAGCAGATGATTGGGGCAAAGGCAGGGCAGATACCTTGGGGAGATAATGATGCTGGGAGCATGTTCTCAGAAGTGCTCTAACGATCATAGACTCATAGAGTGATACAGCGTGGAAACAGGCCCTTCGACTCAACTGGCCAACATGTCCCAGATACACTAGTCCCACCTGCCTGCATTTGGTTCATATCCCTCCAAACCTATCCTATCCATGTACCTGTGTAACTGTTTCTTAAAAGTTGGGATAATCCCTGCCTCGACTACCTCCTCTGGCAGCTTGTTCCATACACCCACCACCCTTTGTGTGAAAAAGTTACCCCTCGGATTCCTATTACATCTTTTCCCCTTCACCTTGAACCCATGTCCTCTGGTCCACCTACTCTGGGCAAGAGACTGCGAGCACCTACCCGATCTATTCCTCGCATGGTCATTGTTCAATAAACTAACTTCTGCACCAGACCATGAATGTCCTTACAGGGGTGTAAAGAGCGTTCACGTCGCGGATATCGCCACGCACAAGAAGCGCACGACAGACACCATTGTATGCAGATACCGAGAAGCGAGTTCAGCTCTGGCTTCACAACTTCTAATCTTGTGTGTGGACTCAATAAGAAGAAGGACGTCCTTACAGATCCACGTTGTATAATGAGCTACCTGGTCTAAGGTGGGGGGGGGGGGTTACACTATTAATCACTGCATCCCCGAGTCAGCCAGGGTTTGTTTCCAATCTTCATCTGTCAGGATGCACACATCTAGTAGGGCATTGGGCGGAGGCCGGTTCTCTGGATACTTTCAAGAGAGAGCTAGATAGGGCTGTTAAAGATAGCGGAGTCGGGAGATATGGGGAGAAGGCAGAAACAGGGTACTGATTGGGGATGATCAGCCATGGTCACATTTAATGGCCGTGTTGGCTCAAAGGGCCGAATGACCTATTCCTGCACCTATTGTCTATTGTCTAAGATTCTTCCTCTTTACAAAAGTGGTCTGGTGCAGTAGAAGCAGTACAATTTGACGAGAAAAATGTTTTTTAGGTGGCATTATTCTTGATTCTTGATCAGAGGACTGCAACATCTGGCTGTTAAAATAGCTCTTCATGTAATTGGAGTTTCTCACGTAATCAATCATTTTATTTTTTCTAGAAAATCCACCGTGTTTTAAATATGACCTTTGAAGAGCAGAAAGTGAAGACAGATAAAAGGTATGCTTTCCATATCAGGATATGAAGTATTTGATACAACTCAGTACATCAGCATTAAACCGCAGGTGCTAGCTACAAGAACACAAAGCAAATGCACAGAACTAATTGAACATATCCATTTGCCTTCTGGACAATTTTATTTGCTAATTTTACTCATTTAGCAATGAAATTCTAAATGCATTGTGGAATTCTTTGCCACAGAAGGCTGTAGAGACCAAGTCAGCAGATATTTTTAAGGCAGGGATAGATAGATTCTTGATTAGCACGTGGGTGAGGTTTTGGGGAGAAGGCAGGAGAATGGAATGAGGGAGAGATAGATCAGCCATGATTGAATGGTGGAGTAGACTCAATGAGCTGAATGGCCTAATTCTACTCCTTATGACCTTATAAAACCTCAGCATCTTTCAAGTTCAAGTGAGTTTCTTGTCATGTGTCCCTGATAGGACAATGAAATTCTTACTTTGCTTCAGCACAACAGAACATAGTAGGCATTGACTCCAAAAACAGATCAGTGTGTTCATAGACCATTATATAAATATATACAAACATGAATAAGTAAACTGATAAAATGCAAATAACAGATAATGGGTTATTAATGTTCAGAGATTTGTTCGAGCCAGGTTTAATAGCCCGATGGCTGTGGGGAAGTAGCTATTCCTGAACCTGGTCGTTGCAATCTTCAGGCTCCTCTACCTTCTACCTGAAGGTAGCAGGGAGATGAGTGTGTGGCCAGGATGGTGTGAGTCTTTGATGATGCTGCCAGCCTTTTTGAGGCAGCGACTGCGGTAAATCCCCTCAATGGAAGGAAGGTCAGAGCCGATGATGGACTGGGCAGTGTTTACTACTTTTTGTAGTCTTTTTCTCTCCAGGGCACTCAAGTTGCCGAACCAAGCCACGATGCAACCGGTCAGCAAGCTCTCTACTGTGCACCTGTAGAAGTTAGAGAGAGTCCTCCTTGACAAACTGACTCTCCGTAATCTTCTCAGGATGTAGAGGCGCTGATGAGCTTTCTTGATAATTGCATCAGTGTTCTCGGACCAGGAAAGATCTTCAGAGATGTGCACGCCCAGGAATTTGAAGCTCTTGACCCTTTCAACCATCGACCCGTTGATATAAACGGGACTGTGGGTCCCCATCCTACTCCTTCCAAAGACTACAATCAGTTCCTTGGTTTTGCTCGTGTTGAGGGCCAGGTTATTGTGCTGGCATCATATGGACAGTTGCTCGATCTCTCCTCTGTACTCCAACTCATCCCCGTCAGTGATACGTCCCACAACAGTGGTGTCATCAGCGAATTTGATGATGGAGTTCGCACTATGACCAGCTACGCAGTCATGAGTATAGAGTGAGTACAGCAGGGGGCTGAGCACGCAACCCTGAGGTGCTCCCGTGCTGATTGTTATCGAATCTGACACATTTCCACCAATACGAACAGACTGTGGTCTGTGAATGAGGAAGTCGAGGATCCAATTGCAGAGGGATGCGCAGAAACCCAGTTCTGCGAGTTTGGTAACTAGCTTGGAGGGGATGATAGTATTAAATGCCGAGCTGTAATCGATGAATAATAGCCTGACATATGAGTTTTTGTTGTCCAAGTGGACCAGAATCATGATGATTCAGCATCCCAGCTTCTTGCTTATGGGGCGATGCCCTGTTTAGTAAGAGTTTAGTGATAGTTCAGCGATAGACTGCATTAAAATAGGTCCTTCGGCCCGCTGAGTCCGCATCGACCATTGATCAACCATTCACCTTAGTTTATCTTAATTATCACCTTAATTATCTCTCATAGGTTACGGGTGTATTTCAGATCTTCCGATCTACCTCATTGCTACCCTTGCACTTATTTTTAATGGCACTTTCTCTGTACCTGTATGCTATATTCTGCACTCTGTTTATTTAGTTTTTTGCAACTCCTGTTGTACTCATGTATAGCATGATCTGTCTGGATTGTTTGCAAAACAACGTTTTCCACTGAATCTTGGTATACATGGCAATATTAAACCAATGGTAATAACCAATCATGCAGCATTATCTTAGGAGCCAGAATGCAAAGCTAATATACTTAAAAGATTCTTGATAATATCATATAGAAACATAGAAATTAGGTGTAGGAGTAGGCCATTCGGCCCTTCGAGCCTGCACCGCCATTCAATATGATCATGGCTGATCATCTAACTCAGTATCCTGTACCTGCATTCTCTCCATACCCCCTGATCCCATTAGCCACAAGGGCCACATCTAACTCCCTCTTAAATATAGCCAATGAACTGGCCTCAACTACCCTCTGTGGCAGAGAGTTTCAGAGACTCACCACTCTCAGTGTGAAAAAAAGTCTTTCTCATCTTGGTCTTAAAGGATTTCCCCCTTATCCTTAAGCTGTGACCTCTTGTCCTGGACTTCCCCAACATCGGGAACAATCTTCCTGCATCTAGCCTGTCCAACCCCTTACCACAAGTATTTCTGATAATTTTTTCTTTCATAAAATAAACAAATGGGATATAAATCAAAATCATGTTGCCTACACTTTAGTTTTAGTTTGTGATACAGAGTCCCTTCGGCCAGCCGAGTCCGTGCCAACCAGTGATCCCATTACACTAGCACTATCCTACACGCTAGGAACAATTTGCAATTATACTAAGCCAATTAGCCTACAAACCTGCACATCCTTGGAGTGTGGGTGGTAACCGGAGCACCCGGAGAACGAACAAACTCTGCACAGACTGCACCCGTAGTCAGGATCGAACTCGGGTCTCTGGCTCTGTGAGGCTGCAACTCTACCACTGCGCCACCGTGCCGCCCTTGAGCAGTGTATTTTCCATCTCGGTGATTCTTTGGTGTCATCTACAAATACGAAAATACCAGAACAACCAAGTTCTCTTTGAATAAAGGATCGGGCAAACGGAGAGGTTAATGTAATTGACACATCTAGGAAGGAACTGCAGATGCTGGTTTACACTGTAGACACAAAATGCTGGTGTAACTCAGCGGGTCAGGCAGCATCTGTAGAGAAAAGGAATAGGAGACATCTTCAGGGGAGAGGGTTACTAGAGGTATCTTTATAGTAATAGATACTTGTTTTCCAGATGTAACCTGCAGAAGGTCCAGAAGGTGATCCCCACCACGACACGGATAACTGCCCAGACTCGGTGGAACAACCAGAGACGTATCATTGTCAAGAACAACACAAAAAGCCAGACCGAGACGGGGGGCCACTACGCACTGCACTCAGAGAAAGACTCATCTGGTGTCATCTGTGAGAACGGAGGAACTGACTACTGTCAACAGAGAGGGAAGAATGCACATGATAATGAAATAAAAGAACTGGAGCAAAGGATACAAGCAATAAAAGAGCAGCTCCGGATTGCCTTGAAGAAGAGGGATGAATTGGCCTCTTCCGTCGAGCTAACTAAAGACGATCACCAGACTCCTGCAAGCACTGGCACTAAAGCAAACAATGACAAAAGGTGATGGCAGCAGTGACTGTATACATGAACCTTTGGACTGGGGTATACAACAAGTGGCTGCACTCTTCAGAGATCTTCAACCGACCATTTGGAATCCATACAAGCACATTTCAAAACACCTTTGCTGCATGAGCATCAATTGCCAAGTATTGTTGATGATGTGAAAGTAAACGTCAACAAGTGCAGTTTTGTTTCACTCGCACATGAAGTCAGGTGCTTTCACTAAACCCAAGATGGTTGCAGTCCCTTGAAAAACTCAACAATAAAAACTTTGTAAATGTATTTAAAATGTGCTTAACATTGTAGATGAATCGAAGGAAATCTATTTCACCAGCATCAGACTTAGATGGGAGAATGGCGACAGAAAGATTATTTTGGAATTCCAATAGATATATATAGATATATATAGAGAGAGAGAGATGAGAAGCATTGATTTGCTGCTAGCCTCAGACAATCGCTGTTGCTAAATATAATGTTTCAGATAATCAATATATTTTTCTTTGCTGTTATAAAGTCAATGTGTTTGGTTGCAACGGACATTAAAAAGCATCACCTTGGTCATTAAGTGCTGCAACATTAGCAGGACTGTTTTGTCGAAAATAAGACCTGCCATACTATTACATGCCACATTATTTTTTCCGCAGGCTTACTGAACTGGAACTTTTTACCTTTTTAGTTTTTACTTTTATTTTTAGCAGGAAGCAGGCCCTTCGGCTCACCAATCCCCCGCTGACCAGCAATCACCTGTACACTACTTCTAACCTACACACTAAGGCAATTTACAGAAGCCAATTGACCTCCAAACCTGTATTCTATTTGGGATGAGGTAGGAAACTGGAGCACCCGGAGAAAACCCACACGGTCTCAGGAAGAATGAAACAATCTCCGCACAGGCAGCACCCGGGTCTCTGACGCTCAAAGGCAGCAACTCTACCACCGTCTGAAATTATCTTCCTTAGGCAAACTTGCCGTCTCCAATAATTCAATGATGATATCGCTAGTTTCATCTCATCTTTGAAACTTGTTCCTTCTTCTGAGCATTAGTTTTCTTAGAGGAAAGAGAACAGGTGTTTAAAGATAACACCACACAGATACTTCCCCGCAATTATAACAAAGTTGGATCACGTATCGCTGTAATTCAACCAAACATTCACTACCTGAATGCTTAATACGTTCAGGTGATGAATGCAAATTTGATTAAATTGCATAGGCAGTCATCTTCAGTAGAAATTATGCCAATTATAAAATTAGATCCCGCATTTCTTGACATTATCATTGCCACTACATCCAACACCGACTTTGTTTAGTTTAGTGATACAGTGCAGAAACAGGCCCTTCGGCCCACTGAGTCCGTACCAACCAGCGATCCCCACACATTAACATTATCCTACACACTCTCAGGACAATTTTACACTTATACCAAGCTAATTTACCTACATACCTGTACGTCTTTGGAGCATGGGAGGAAACTGAAGATCTTGGGAAAAAAGCCATGTGGCTTATGGGGAGAACGTACAAACTCCATACAGAGAGCTCCCGTAGTCAGGATCGAACCCTGGTCTCCGGCACTGCGAGCGCTCTAAGGCAACAACTCAACCGCTGCGCCACAGTGCCACCCTAAGGGGCAACATTTTCACACAGAGGGGGGAGGGTATATAGAACAAGCTGCCAGAGGAAGTGGTTGAGCCAGGTAATATAACATTTGGACAGGTACACAGATTTAAAAAAATGTTTGAGGAATATGTGCCAAACAAGGGCAAACGGGACTAGCTTAGATGGGCGTCTTAGTTGGCTTGAGCGAGTTGGGCCAAGATCCTGTTTCCATGCTGTTTGATTTATGACCCTTATTTGAAAGGTCACTTAGACCATGGACAGGGGCGCTCTCCTCTCCAGCATGGTGAGAAGTTGAGCCCAACAAGCGCCCTCCTCCCTCCTTCTTGTCCAGGTTCTTCAAATCCCTGGCAGCTTTGACCTCAATGACAGGTGTGAAGCGTGGAAACTTTTTAATTTTGTATTGAATGGCTTGAGCTGTGGGAGGCTGTTGGGGGCCAACTTTCTTTGCTTGGTGTGGGAGCTGGAGATAGGGATTGCAGGAGAAGTTCATGAGGTAATGAAAAAATGGGTTGGACATAAGTTCATGTGATAGGAACAGAACTAGGCTATTCGGCCCATCTCCAAGCCTACTCCACCATTCAGTCACGGCTAATCTATCGTTCCCTCTCAAACCCATTCTCCTGCTTTCTCCCCATGCCACCTGACACCCGTACTAATCAAGAATCTATCACGGCCTTCAAAATATTAATTGACTTGGCATCCACAGCCTTCTGTGGTAATGAATTCCACAGATTCACCACCCTGTTTGAGTACCATTAAAGAGTAGTGGTTATAGTGCTGTGGAGATCGCATTACCTAGTGGGTCATTTATTTAGTTTAGAGATATAGTGTAGACAACCACAGAGCCAGCGATCCCCGCACATTAACACTATTCAACACACACTAGGGACAATTTACATTTATACCAAGTCAATTAACCTACAAACCTGCATGTCTTTGGAGTGCGGGAGGAAACCAAAGATCTCGGAGAAAACTCATTCATTCATAGGGAGAACGTACAAACTCCGTACAGACAGCGCCTGTGGTCAGGATTGAACCAGAGTCTCTGGCGCTGTAAGATAGCAACTCTACCACTGTGCCACCCTCATGATATTTTCTTACACATCGCACATTCGCCGGCATTTCAATGTGTTCTTCAGTCTCTTCACCTCCACGCCAGTCATCACAGCTGGGTTCCAGCTACCTAGCTGTCATACAGAATGTGCATTTATGACTTATTGCTGCCATTTAAATGCATGGCACTTTTGAGTGCTGAATTAATGCATTATTTTGTATTCGAAACTATTCACAGCCTATTCTGTGCTCTTTTTTTGAAGACGATGGTGAGAGGGGATGCAGATATTGCTACGTGCGGAACGCTGAAATCTAATCTCCAGGTAAACATCCTTCAGAATTTTAACATCAACATTTCAGAAAAGCTGAAGCATAATTTATTTTTCAAAAGCCAAAACATCTTCAGCAATGCCAAACTGACAAGAGTCAGTATTTGTGGTTGTTGCTTTGCAAGCAAATGACGCAGCAATTCTACACACTAATCCATCAATCTCATTGAGTATCTTATTAACAATTCCGTGACAGACTGGTTATTCTGTTTTCTTGTTCTTAGTTTAAGAATGCATATTTTCCAAATCACCCATAGAAGTCATTAATCTTTGGAAAAAAAAAACTGACTTGGAACCTTTAATGTCCTTTGAAAGGTGGCATTGCCAGCTAGCAGCCACTGCTAGATGCTGCAGGCGATCATTCTTAGAACATTCTGCTTCAGGGCAAGAATGGATAGATTCATTATCCTATTCTCTTAGCAGGGCAGGAATGCTGACAGGAGACAAGTCTAATAAATAGCAGGAGCTTTGCCTGTGACTCCCGATATCAGGATTCCCATTGAATCTTGGTGAACAGTCACATCACCTCCCAAAATGGTCGCATGATTCAGTTTGTTTTTAATGCAGAAGGACTTTCTTCTCTCGCATAAATTGGTTGCGCAGGGTTAATTTTATTAAAACAAGCTTACGACTGTATTAATAGTGAAAGTGTGAGAACGCAAACCACCAAATTCAGGGACAGTTTCTTCCCAGCTGTTATCAGGCAACTCAATCATCCTACCACAACCAGAGAGCAGTGCTGAACTACTATCTACCTCTTTGATGACCCTTGGGTCTGAAGAAGGGTCACGACCCGAAACATCACCCATTCCTTCGCTCCATAGATGCTGCCTCACCCGCTGAGTTTCTCCAGCATTTTTGTCTACTCTGGACTATCCTTGATCAGAATTTGCTGGCTTTACCTTGTACTGGACGTTATTCCCTTATCATGTATTTATACACTGTAAATGAACCGATTGTAATCATGTATTGTCTTTCTGCTGACTGGTTAGCACGCAACAAAAGCTTTTCACCGTACCTCGGTACATGTGACAATAAATTAACCTAACTAAACCAATTGCCACATTGTCTTGTTTGTGGGTGCCCTCTCCCAGAAACTATCATCATTTGCTCAAAAACTTGCAATTCGCGTTACAAATCATTTATTTATACAAATCAGTGATTAATTATTGTCAGAGATCAACGATAATGCATAGGAGTGAGTAACCTACTCAATAGCAGATTGGATCAATCTGTGCTCAAAGTGCTTGAGAACTTTAATATTAGATTGAAAAAAACAAATTAAATTAGTTTCACATTAAATGTCAATTCTTAAAACTGACAATCAGCATACTATTAGTGTATACTGAGTTACTTTTGAATAATGTATCAGGAATGTAATTCAGTCCTATGGAAGGAATAGTATGTGTGCGGACCATTTAACGAGCTACATTCTATCAAAGTATTATTAGTTCTCATGAAATGCAGGCTTATTGCATTAACTTCTGGTTTCCAATTACTTTGAAAATGATTCTTATTCCATTTTCTCCATCTGCCGGGTTGATATCCAGAAAGCAATTTCCTAACACATCACACTAGCTATGGACGTGTCACATTTTATAACTCGCTGGTGACACGGAGGTTTGGTAACACAGCATTAATCTTTATGATTTTGCCATAGCCCAACAGCCTGTGAAAAGTTAGGACCAGGATCAAGAAGGCAACTGCTGCACAAAGTTTTAATCAACATACTATTTGACAGGAACCCGGCGGAATCTATGGAGCGAAGGAAATAGGCAACATTTCGAGCCAAAACCCTTCTTCAGACTGGTATCATGTTTCTCCATCTTCTTTTGTATGAGTTTCTCCAGCACTTTTGTCTACCTTCGATTTTCCAGCATCTGCAGTTCCTTCTTAAACATGATATTTTACAGCTTCTTCCAAGACATCCCTTCGGAATTGAGAACCACTCCCTCTGCTATCAGTTTTGAGTTGGCTGCTGAGACCAATGTTGGAATTGTAGATTCTTCCACAGATAGGGAATTGAGTGCCTGGGTGGGTGTACTCCTACAATTACTTAGGTGGGGTGATCCATATGCTCCCAATGCATAGCTCTGAGTTTCCCAATACCATCCATTGTCCACATCTCACAAGATGAGGATATACCAGACGACCTCGCTGATTATTTCGGTGACCACCTTCAAGAAACTATACAGATTCGACCAAACTTCAAAGGTATCTCCCTGCTGTCTGCCACAGGGGAAATTATATAACCACAGCATACAGCACAAGTTCCATCTATGCTCCTACAGTGCTTATATTCTTCACAAGTTCTTAGTTAGCACTTTTCATTATTTCCTTCCAAGTACCTCATGCATTAATTTCCTTCTTCCTCAGTATATATCAAACCTTTCCTAAAATAAAAGTGCTAACCTCTACCACCACTCCACGTACAAGTTTCATAATCTCACCACTTTCCTGAATTCCTTCTTTAATTCACGTGACTACCCCAAATGCACACATTACAAAATGTCACCAGAGTCCATACAGAGAAGAGATTCTTGGACAGAGGGCGATATAGTCAAGACCTCTTTAAATATATGCAACATTTCCACCCAATCCTATGATGTCTCGACCACCAGCGCTCAGAGTGGAGAACTACCATCAGTATGGCATTGTGAATGTTGGCCACAATGAGGTCCGGTGCAAGTGTCAGAAGGAACACACTCCTTACAAAACCACCCATCCACTGGTCCCACCTGGCATCTGCTACGCCATCGGCCGAACAGTCTGTGACTCTCATATTGGCCTCGTTAACCACATCGTTACCCACAAAGCCAACATGGAAATAGGTCATCCTTGATCCCCGCATACCTCCAGATCTGCACGTTGGAAGCCAATTAACCCGACATTAAGGATAAGGGGGAAATCTTTTAGGACCGAGATGGAAAAAACATTTTTCACACAGAGAGTGGTGAATCTGTGGAATTCTCTGCCGCAGAAGGTAGTCGATGCCAGTTCATTGGCTATATTTAAGAGGGAGTTAGATGTGGCCCTTGTGGCTAAAGGGATCAGGGGGTATAGAGAGAAGGCAGGTACAGGATACTGAGTTGGATTATCAGCCATGATCATATTGAATGGCGGTGCAGGCTCGAATGGCCTACTGCACCTATTTTCTATGTTTCTATGCTGGAAAACCAAAGGTAGACAAAAGTGCTGGAGAAACTCAGTGGACGCAGCAGCATCTATGGAGCGAAGGAAATAGGCAACGTTTCGGGCCGAAACCCAAAGGGTTTCGGCCCAAAACGTTGCCTATTTCCCACAGGATACAGAGTTGGATGATCAGCCATGGTCATATTGAATGGCAGTGCAGGCTCGAAGGGCCGAATGGCCTACTCCTGCACCTACTTTCTATGTTTCTATGACATGTCTTTGGAATATGGGAGGAAAATCACATGGTCAGTGAAGGTGCAATGGAAATGGAATCGTTCAGGACGGAGCCCGGATTGCTGGAGCTGTGAGATAGCAGGTTTGCCAGCTTCAACACCTTGCCACCAATTCTCTTCTCCACTTCAATGGACGACAATGACTTAGAGATACATGCACATTATTTTAAAGCAAACAGGTAGGCCATTTAGTTAAATAGGAGATAATTGCTATAGGAACCTGTTAATAATGCATAAACATGTCACAACCTACCATTTCCATGGTTCCATGCCAGTAGATGTCCAAGCTTTTTTGTTGCTATTGGGACTACTTGTTCCAACTACCAGAAAAGCAGATGGGAGATTCAGCTTGTAGAACATCATGAAACTAGCCAATTATTCAAGAGGCAGTTTTGTCTTCTTACAAGTTTTATGGCATCTTTATATATACCATTCAATTGAGTAGTTGAAGAGCAATCCAATGGATAGTAAAGTGAACAATGTAAAAATTACTGATCAGGGCAAAGAATGGAAAAAAATCACAAGCAATTGTAAAATGATGACGCAGAACCTGAATGCGGCACTATTATTCTTATTCGGCTCACATATACTCGTGGGGGGGGGGGGGGGGGGGGGGAAGGATGGGCACCCCAATTTGACGGATCAAAGGCTAACGACTAATGGCAATGGACAACCGACTACGAGTATGAAATGCAGATGTGGAAGGATCTGCAAGAATAGCCGAGGCCTGAAGATTCACCAGACCCAGATGAAGTGTTTGGAGGAAGGGAGAGCGTCACAATGCACAGGTATTTTACCTGGTGAGACACTGGAGGAGCCAGGCCCGGAAGCACCCTATTGAGCCCGAAGCCTGCAAGTGGCGCAAATAGTCCCTCAGACAGACCTCCGCCGAAGGTTAGAGTCAAATGGCCATCGGTCTGCAAGATGACAATCTGGCATCAGTTCGACGATGCACAAGTACGAAGAACTGGTCATAGAGCTGGAAGGCAAGGTGTATGCCCATCGAGGTTGGCTGCAGAGGTTTTGCAGGGCAATGGTGCCACAAAACCTTGAGTGCACTGGGCATCAACAGAATGGAGAGAAGAGCCATCAAGAACAGCACAGAAGCAGCGGAGAAAGCCTTGAGATGGCTCTGTATCAGGAGAGGAGGTCCGTGGGGAGAAACGAATGCCACCTGAAAAGTCGTGGTCTGATCAACCACGACTGGGTTGCCTGGGTGAGGGTGTCTGACGTTGAAAGACCGGAAACACCCAATGACCACAGGTTACATCACTGATGATGTGTTCAGGAGCATCAAGAGATGTTATTTATCGGATATGCTGGAGTAACTCAGCAGGACAGGCAGCATCTCTGAAGACAAGGAATGGGCGATGTTTCGGGTCTTGACGCTTCTGCAGACTTCAATCTGAAGAAGGGTCTCGACACAAAATGTCACCCATTCCTTCTCTCCAGAGATGCTGCCTGTCCCCCGCTGAGTTACTCCAGCATTTTGTGTCTATCTTCGGTTTAAACTAGCATCTGCAGTTCCCTCTTATACTATGCTGGATATTTTTAGCTGACAATTTTTTTGAAATTCGTTATTTTTAAAAGTGTATAAAACAAAGTAGTAAGTAGTTTAATCGTGGAAAGTTTCTGATAGGCTGTCAGCACCAGCACATAGACTGCATGACTTCCTCTGGCTCTCCAATTTGAATAAATGAAGGAGTTTCAGACTAGAGTTTGAGTCTGAAGAAGGGTCTCGACCCGAAATGTCGCCTATCTCCTTAGATGCTGCTGCACCCGCTGAGTTTCTCCAGCCTTTTGTGGACCCAAGGAGTTTCAGAATCTGGTGACTGAACACAGTTCTGTCAATCACCCGGAGCTCTGTTCCACTTCACTCGTGAACCAAATGCATTTATTGCGAGGCTTTAAGAGACCCTTGAGAAAAAGATCTAATAATTTCAACATATTGCCAGCTTTGGCAGGTGTGGAGCAAGGACAAAATAACCTAGGACAGGAAATAAGCCGACTTTGCAAAGTTCTCCTCTGGAACACCTGAAAACTGTCTCTCAGACATATCAATGGGCTAACGTAGTCAAACTGAGAATTGTGCTTCTAAAAAATGTGTCCAATTCCTCCATCACAATCCCGGGTCCACCTTGTGCCACCGACCGGCAAGACAAATCCACCAGAGGGTCTGGATGCGGTACATCGGCAAGAGGGAGCAGCAACTGGAATCTTCATCATTGACTCGATCCCCACAAAGTTTCATGGCATCAGGTCAAACATAAGCATTGCAATCACCACCGGATTTTCACACATCATCCTCACTCAGCTCATCAATTGGTGCTCACGCTGTTTGAACAACACTTCCAAAAGCATGGAGACGAGCAAAGTACTTTAGTGATCTAGTCAAAAGTGGCTTGGAGCATCACAAATGAATGAACCCTAAAGGACGTATCCGCCAAATTAGATAAGCAACAAGTAGCAAGTTAACCAACATGAGGATTAAACCCACTGGACCTCATCCTCACCAACTTACCCAAGATAGATGCAGCTGCCAATACCGTATTAATAGAAGTGACCACTACACAAGTTTGTGCAGATCAAGTCCTGACTTCTCATTTAGTATTGTGGAGGCTAAAAGTGGTGGAGTCAGAATACAAAGCTCTGCTGCTTACTGACCAACAAACTGAGTCAATGGATAGTTGTAGAATAGTATTTTATTCCAATGCAGTTACACTAACCTTTTAAGCTTAGGGCAGGTTAGTATGTTATAGATTCCACCTAATGCTCAATCCGCAATAATTTGAAGGTGAAGTTGATCGTCCCTTAACTCAATGGTTTCAGAAAATGAAACCAAGAACATTTTTAATTCAATAAATACAGTGCATCTTTTAAAAGTAATTCACAAGCATGTTCAGATCTCATTTATTTTAATATGTACAAAGACTGAAACTCTTACATTACATTTAAATACAATATCGTCAACAAAAAAAAAAAATCAATCAGAATCAGTTCCAAATTAGTTAGGTTTAAAGTTTATTAGAAGCCACTGGAATTGCTACACTACCTTCTTTTGAATTTCTTCTGTATGTAGGCACCAGTTCAAGAAAGAAGACTTGAAAGTCTTTCAGGTAATAAGACATTAGCAGAATTGAATCAATACACGTCAAATTATTGCACTGTGGAATCAACTTACATGTATGTATGCTGTGAGTTCAAAGGAACAAGCATCTTCTACCACCTTTCACACTTTTGCCTTTTTTTTGGGTACCCAGCTGCGAGTTCCGTTGATTCTTTGTAGGAGGTCTTCCGCTGCCACTGCAGACCCATCATTGCACACAGCAGTGCTGACGGTTAGGGACATGGTGATTGAATGGAGGGGTTATCATTCCAATTGAGCTCCGACCATTAACGTTCACCGAGCAGGGTGCTGCCCCACTCCCTCCTATTTACTTTAGGAAACCAGCTGAAAGTAGTGGGACATTTTGGTTTTCCAAACGAAAACGCTTGATGTTACAGTGGATCCCCCTTACTTATTGGTACATTTTTTGTGAACTTTTTAAAAAGGGCCTTCTGATAACAAACTGCCTGATAGAACCGCAAAAATGCCAGAAGGTTCATGAAACGCTGTGCCCACTTGTCTCTGTGTTTGTGCTCTTTGAAATATTAGTTTGGCTGCCACGGTCCATTTCTGATTGGTCAAAACTAACATCATTATCAGGTAGAGATGAATGCACATGGGTTTCATTGTCTTGTGCGGGACACAAGTCCTGGCGGTCAGTTTTAGTGATAACTCCCTCTTGGTTCTCTGGTGCACAATGATTCCTTGTGCTGAGGTCCATTACTGTTTGAAGATCGCCACTCTGTGAAGACACAGCTTCAGTATCTTCGGTACTTGAAGTTGGTTGAACATGTTCAATGGGACTAGAATCATTTAAAACATTCGGGACATTTGAACCACTATTACTTAATGTCTCGTTCACATTGCCAGTGCTCTCTGCAGAAGTATTCCTTTCTGGAGCTGCAATGCCTTCTGATATGATTGCTGCAGTTTCTGCCACCCAATTCAGATCACCACCTAATGGGGTCCCCTCAGGGTTTGCATTCTGCATGCGAGTAGGTTGAATGCTGTCTGCGAGGCTGGGGGCATCATTCAACTGGGCTGGACCAGGAGTAGCTTCAAGAAGGTTTTCTGGATCAGAGGGGTTTTGTTGAACACTTTCTGTGGCAGTGTTGTTGTTGAGGTTATCCTGAAGTGTTGTCTGGTTGGCTTGGCCAGCCTGTTGGTTCTGGAGCAACATCTCCTGAATGCGAATTTGTTGAAGAATGGCAGGTAGTTCATAGTGATGGAAGAAGTAGATCATCGAGTGCTGGGAAAGAAAACAGCACTTAGAGTAAAGATCTGAGCCAATGCCAAGTTACTCAAGTTATCTCCTTACACAGAACATAGCCACAAAGCTAATAAAACAATACAAAAAAAAGATTTAAAATTGCAATATGTTTCCTGGTTGCCACAAAAATCATGATTTTATTCAGTACAGAGAGCACTGATTTGTGGTTTCTTAACAAAGGCCAATAACTCCCTGCTTGTGACAGGATTAAATGCACCTGTAAATCTATTATTGTTTCTCTTTAATTGGAAAGGGCCTGTCCCACTTGGGCAACCTAATTGGTGAGTTTAGAAGAGCTTAGGAGTTTGGAAAAAAAAACAATGTCATGTTGAAGACCTCCTTCGACTATGTGGAAGACCAGTTACGACTAACTTCGGGAAAATTGGACACCGGTTAGTGGAGAGTGAAGACGACCTCCTTCGATCCCCTAAGACCTCCCGTCGATTATGATGAAAACCACCTATGACTAGCTTCGACTACCCACGACTAACATGCCGACCTACTACGACCAAACCTACGAGTAAAAAAGTATAGATTTTTTCCATGGCGACATTTTTTTAACTCGCGGGCATTTTTTTAAAAAGCCCCGTGACCTAGCTGAGGCCTCGAGTACGTGCAGACCACTCTCGAGCATGAAGAAGAGTTACGAAGACCTCCTACGACCTCGTGGCGACCATGCTGCGAGTATGGGTCGATGGCAAACTCGCGGTAGAGGTCGCCCAAGTGGGACAGACCCTTTAGGCACACAGCTCTGAAAAGACTCACTTGCCATTTCTACTTTAAAGATCCTACCTACACATTTTCAACATTAAGTTTTATTCATTTTAATAATTAATTTTTCATGAATTGTCTATTTTTCATTAGGAAGCGAGGAAAGCAAACAGAGAAAAAAACTCTCAAACTGCCATTGCTCAACTTGATCCCATCTTAAAAGGAATAGGCAAAATTGACAATCATCTAATCTGAACTTGACTGTCCCACAACAAAACAATCCCTTCATCTGCTGGTTGGATGACCAAGATGCATCAACAAGTATGAAATAGACATTAAATAAAAGGAGTATTCAAATCTGTCTGCACAAACAAAAGGCAACATGAGCAAAGTTGTACTTTGACTATACTGATGGAAATACCTGCAAATTTACAGTGAGAAAATCTGTAATGGAACAGTCTTATACAGAAGACAATGTCTACCATAAACAGACGAGTCAACAGCAGGATACAGATTCAGTGCCCTCCATAATGTTTGTGACAAAGATCTATCATTTTATACATGGTGAAACCAAAATGTATAAAAATGGTCTTTATTAAAATCTGACAATGTGCACTTCAACCACATGTGATTTTTTTCTATTACAAATTTCAAATTGTGGAGTACAGAGGCAAATAAATGATGGGTCTTTGTCCCAAACATTATGGAGGGCACTGTAACCACACCATCATTGTCCACTGAGCTGTGTGCGACCTGACTCACCTGATTTCATCCTTACGTATCCCATGTAGTCAAAGAATACCTAGCAATAGCTTTTCTTCCTTTTTTTTTTACAGCATTGGGTCTGATAACTCCAAGGAGGGCATTTAGTCCATCATGAAGCCCATCGGTCTAATTCCACACAAAGAACCTCATTTCCCAAATACTATTTATTCTAGGATATTTCTTTTAAATCTACCTTTTGACTAGAGAAGGGCCCCAACTCAAAATGTCCCCTATTCATGTTCTCCAGAGATACTGCTTGACCTGTTTAGCTACTTGAGCACCCTGTGCCTTCGTGTAAACCAGCATTTGTAGTTCCTTGTTTCTACCTTTTGACAAATCTTTCTATCATCTGCCCAGCATTACCTAACGTGGCTTTATTTAAAATTGTATTTGATACCGGAAATTCAAATTACATTAGGATGTTTTTATATTTTTTTTATATACAAGCTGTTGTATGGAGAATGTTGTACAAAGCAGAAGCAGAATGTATCAAGTTAGGCAGCCTTAGATGAGGCAATAGTGGGAATGGGTTTGAATAATCTACGACTGGGACTGTGGGCAGAACTGTGATCAATTCTGACTACTTTTCAGGTTAACAGATTCGGCAGTAATGCAGTAATGAGTCTGAAGAAGGGTTATAACCCGAAACGTCAACCATTTCTCCTCGCCAGAGATGCTGCCTGTCCCGCTGAGTTGCTCCAGCTTTTTGTGTCTATCTTCAGCACAGTGCTTCCACACCTCAAAAGAAACAAACCATTTCCTGAAATAGAATTCCAAATTACCTGGAATTTGCTGGTATTTCCCGGCCCGGTAAGCCTTCCCTAACAGCGCATGCGTGAAGTTCCGCCCCAACTGCGCACGTGCGGATACCGGGCCCACTGCGCATGCGTGGGGAGACGGTGTCTCTACCGTGTCACCAGCGCCATTTTCAATCGTGACGCAGCTGACAGGCCTCCCCCAACTGTCAGGCGCAGATGGTCATAAATATACAGGTACATACTTTTTTCCCGCAAATCATCCCGCGGGCCTGATTGGACCCCTTCTCGTCTCCCCACGCGTGCGCAGTGGGCCCAGTATCCGCTCGTGCACAGTCCACATGCCTGAAATTTCCCAAAATTATTTTATTTCCCTAAAATTACCTGAAGCCACAAAGAATTTCCCGAATTTCGGGTAATTTCCTTCCAAGTGGAAACACCGCTTCAGCAGTAATGCATTCCACATTTACAAAGTCCAATAACTCTCCACAGATTCACAGCCATATGGATCCCAGTAAGGGTCAATGTATTCAAGAAATTCAGGGACCGCGGAATTTAGAAGAAAAATAAAGAATTTTTATACCTGAATAAACAGCCAAGATGTTACCAAAGCCAAACTGCTGTACTGGCCATTGAAGCGATAATGATAGGCATAAAAGGCAAAGTGGTACAGGTAAAAGAATCTGTAAAATACACAAACACTCATATTAATTGATTGAAGGAGCTTAAGTATAATTATTACCATATGAAAGGAAGCCTGTTGAACTATCAAATCACGGTAGCTCCCTGCAGAACAATTCCACCTGTCCCATTCCTCTACATCTTATTGCCCTGCATCACTGCAGCTTATTCTCTTAAAGTCATAAGTGATAGCAGCAGAATTAGACCATTAGGATTAGACCACCAGAATTAGGTTGTCTACTCCGCCATTCAATCATGTCTGATCTCTGTCACATACCAGAAGTCTCACCTTTTTGATGCTTGCACCCCTTCCCAACACTGGGGTAATCTACAGTAGACAATTAATCTAGCAGCATTAATCTAGCAGCAACAATTAATCAGGAGGCAGCTCAATTGTCAGCGAAGCATCACTCCTTGACGAGCTCAATGCGTTTTACGCACGTTTCGTTAGGGAGAACACACTGTTGTGCCTTCCCAAGCTCTTATTCGCCCTGACGGTATTACAGTCACAGAGGCCGACGTCAGAAGATCCTTCAGGAGGGTGAACCCTTGGAAAGCGCCTTGACCCGATGGCATACCCAGTCGTGTTCTATAAACCTGTGCGGACCAACTGACTGGAGTATTTACGGACATTTTCAACCTCTCCCTTCTGAGGTCTGAGATTCCCATCTGCTTTAAAACGGCATCAATAATACCGGTGCCCAAGAAGAGCAAGGTGATGTGCCTCAATGACTATCGACCAGTGGCACTAACGTCAGTGGTGATGAAGTGCTTCGAGAGGTTGATTATGGCGCATTTCAACTCCTACCTCGACCCACTGTAGTTCGCTTACCGCCACAACAGGTCAACGGTGGATGCGATCTCACCGGCTCTCCACTCTCCTCTGGAACACTTGGACATCAAAAACACTTGGACAACACGTTCGGTGTTTAATACGATCATCCCCGCCAAGCTGGTTACCAAGCTCTCAGATCTGGGTCTCTGCGCATCCCTCTGCAATTGGATCCTCATCCACAGACCACAGTCTGGTGGAAATGTGTCATCCTCGACACATTTTCACAATCAGCACGGGAGCACCTCAAGGCTGCGTGCTTAGCCTCCACTAAGTGCTGTACTCACTCTGTGGTCATGACTGCGAAACTGGACATAGTGCAAACTCCATCATCAAGTTTGCTAACTGTTGTGGGATGAATCACTGATGGTGATGAGTCAGTGTATAGACGTGAGATCGACCGACTGACCAAATGGTGCCAGCACAATAACCTTGGCCTCAACACCAGCAAAACTAAAGAACTGATTGTGGACTTTGGAAGGGGTAGGATAGGGACCTACAATCCCGCTTATATCAACGGGACGATGTTGGAAAGTTTCAAGAACTTCAAATTCCTGGGCGTGCATATTTACAAAGATCTTTCCTGGTCCCAGCATACTGATGCAATTGTAAAGAAAGCACATCTGCACCTCTACTTCCTGAGAAGATTACAGAGAGTCAGTATGTCAAGGAGGACTCTCTCAAACTTCTACAGGTGCACAGTAGAGAGCATGCTGACTGGTTGCATCGTGGCTTGGTTCGGCAACTTGAGCGTCCGGGAGTGGAAAAAAATGCAGAAAGTTGTGACCACTGCCCAGTCCATCATCGGCTCTGACCTCCCCACCATCAAAGGGATCTATCGCAGTCGCTGCCTCAAAAAGACTGCTAGCATCATCAAGGACCCACACCACCCTGACCACACACCCCCCTCTCTGCTGCCATCAGGTAGAAGGTACAGGAGCCTGAAATCTGGTACATCCAGGTTCAGGAACAGCTTCTTCCCCACAGCCATCAGGCTATTAAACTCACCATCAAACAAACTCTGAACTATAACAGCCGATTGCACTTTATCTGTTTATTTATGTGTATAGACACACTGAACTGTTCTGTATTCATGCTTACTATATTCTGTTGTGCTGCAGCAAGCAAGAATTTCATAGTCCAATCTGGGACACATGACAATAAACTCTCTTGTCTTTGGTGTGTGGCAGTAAAGGGGAGCATCTGGAAGCAACCCACACCATCAAGTGGTAAAGATCCACACACAGCGTCCGGGATTAGGATAACCCCATTGTTTCTGGATCACTGAATGAGCAGCACTAATTGCTGAGCAACAGGCCTTCTTCCTCGAAGACAAACATTGAGATGAATCTCAGAGAACACAAGAAATACCAGTGATTTAAATTCCATGAAAACCATATTTGCAGTTTTCAAACATTGCTTCGCACAGCAATCTGGCAAATAACATAAAAATGGAATCATGATATATGAACACTGAAAAGAAACATCATTTTTCATGGTCTACATTGTGTCAGGGCTGTGCACTAACTTACTTCTATTCAGCTTGGCCATGGAGGGGGGAAAATCTTACCAGAGTCATTGTTTCCATTACTATCCACAACCGCATCCCAGCATGCGTGTTTAGGGTGAAGTATGTTGCGGGATAGTAGTAATACCTACCACAATTAAATAAACTTAAACTTGCATTCAAATCAAATTCAGATGAACAGTGCACATTTGTGCAGAGCATGAAGGATAACTAATAGAGGAATAGTCCCTTCAACAAGGAATGGAAATAAACCTGAAGCAATTTTAGTTTTTTTAATTGAGGTTAGAATAA
This sequence comes from Raja brachyura, assembly GCA_963514005.1. The sequence continues at coordinate 5,882,355 of OY740810.1, forward strand.
TAAAACAGCATAAAAAATTATACTAACTTCAAGTTGAATAACTACAGAGATATACAGTGCCCCCCATAATGTTTGGGACAAAGGCCCATCATTTATTTATTTGCCTCAGTACTCCACAATTTGAGATTTGTAATGGGAAAAAAAATCACATATGGTTAAAGTGCACATTGTCAGATTTTATTAAAGGGTATTTTTAAAATACAATTTTGGTTTCACCATGTAGAAATTACAGCTGTGTTTATACATAGTCCCCCCTTTTCAGGGCACCATAATGTTTGGGACACATGGCTTCACAGGTATTTGTAATTGCTCAGGTGTGTTTAATTGCCTCCTTCATGCTGGTATAAGAGAGCATTCAGCACCTTGACTTCCCTCCAGTCTTTCCATCACCCTTGGAAACTGTTATTGCTGTTTATCAACATGAGGACCAAAGTTGTGCCAATGAAAGTCAAAGAAGCCATTATGAGACTGAGAAACAAGAATAAAACTGTTGGAGACATCAGCAAACTGCCGATGGTAGTAGCATAATGAATTCTGAAGTGTATAGACACATCTCATCTGCTCAAGTTCAAACAAATGCTTCACAACTCATTGGCCGCCGGTTCATTCTACAGCAAGACAATGATCCCAAACATACTGCTAAAGCAACAAATGAGTTTTTCAAAGCTAGAAAATGGTCAATTCATGAGTGGCCAAGTCAATCACCCGATCTGAACCCAATTGAACATGCCTTTTATATGCTGAAGAGAAAACTAAAAAGGGACTAGCCCCCAAAACAAACATAAGCCTAAGATGGCTGCAATACAGGCCTGGCAGAGCATCACCAGAGAAGACACCCAGCAACTGGTGAAGTCCATTAAAATTTTATTAAAATCTGACAATGTACACTTTAACCACGTGTGCTTTTTTTTTCCTATCACAAATCTCAAATTGTGGAGTACAGAGGCAACTAAATCAATGATGGGTCTTTATACCAAACATTATGGAGGGCACTGTATCATCTAGAATATCATTTGATCCGTGAAGACTGAAGTTCTGCATGGAACAGCTATTCCCATAGCCTGAGCCTTCATTTGTTTTAAAGCAGTTCATCGAGAGCAAGGGCTACAGTCCAGGAATCCCCAGATGCAGGAACAGCCCCTTCCCCACTGTAATCAGATGACTGAATGGACATCTCATATGCTAAGGATGCCCACAAAACATATATTCCACCAGATTCCCTATTAACAAGCTACATTTGTACTCATCACTATTGTAACATTTCTCAATTTAAAAGCAAGACACTTACCTAAGCCAATGGCGTTTGCTGGTGTTAGTGTGACAGCAAATTGCGTCATACTGGTCTGCCAACCAGACAATTAAAATGATATAAAATGCCGTGGTCGTGTCATTGAAGAATTCCGACATTATGGCTTCCATCCCTGATGGAAGAGAAGACGACAGAGATCAGGTATGTAAAATGGTTAGCATAAAAAAAAAAGAATTAAACCACTTCAATACAAAAAAACCTTGCAAATATTGGTATTAATGAAAATTAGAAAGCCCATGGCTACGAATACATTATCTTAAAGAAAAATCCCACATAGGTCCCACCATAATTACCATCACAACTTGAAAGGAATTGAGAACTTATGAAGTATGGTTTTTATTTTGTTACATGGAAGCCTAATGTCCCAATGGCCCAAGAATAATGAGCAAAGAAAACCGCTTGCTTTTTCCTACGGACGGACAAATGTCTATTTTCACAAAAAGAAATAGCAACCTGATGACGCCCATCATCTATTCAGAGCATCAAACCTACAGGATGCAACACAATGAATTTGAATTTTCTACAATTATTAAGTGATGACTAACTACTCAGCAGTTTACACTTGGAAGTGATATTAACAAGCAACTAGCACCCATTGAATATTATTTTAAAAACTGGAGAAATTTAGAAAGGCTCCTAAATCAGGTTGGGATGGCGAAACGGTGATGAAGGCTGCACTAACTTAATGTCAAGATGCATAAAAACCGTGTCACAAAATATCCCTTGTTCCAAAATGTGTGTCAAAACTTTACTGAAAAAGATAGGTGTTGCACACTTTCCTTCATCAATCACGGTATTGAGTACAGGGGTACTGCTGTAAGATGTTGATAAGGCTGCACTTGGGAGTACTGTGTACTGATCTGGCTGCCATTAAAATGGTATAGGTGCAACAAAAGATTTACAAGGATGTTACTGGTTCTGGATGATTTGCATTTTAGAATCAGGCAGGATTTGTTTTCACCAGAGTATAGGCAATTTATAAAATCTCCAAGGGTTTAGATTGGGTGAATAGTCAATCTTTTCCTACAATAGGAAAGTTTAAAACTAGAGGGTATGGGTTTATGGTGAGAGGAAAGATTTAAGAGGTACCTAAGGAGCAATGTTTTCCACACATAGGGCGATTCGTATGAAGAACGAGATTATGACATTTAAAAGACACTTAGACAGGTAGATGTGGGGGGTGAAGGAAGGAACTGCAAATGCTGGTTTAAACTGAAGATAGACACAAAAAGCTTTTTGTGGAAAGATTTATACGGATATGAACCAGACATGGGTAAATGGGACTAACTTGGCTAGGCAACTTGAGTGACATGAACAAATTGGGCCAAATGGTCTCGTTTCCATGATGTGATTATGACTCCGATTCAAAATAATCCCACTGCTCTTCCGCGGGACAGAGCTCTCCTCTGATTGAATGTAATTTACTGACAGTGGGATTTGTGTAGATGACCAAATGCATTCCCGCCTTGAATTGCACCTTCTTTCTGTAAACTGGAGGGTTTAAAAAAAATTTAATTTTATTTTTTAAAGCTTGCTAAGTCAACAGATTTCTTATTTTCCTTTGGGTAGCTGACAGTGTTTGAGTGAAAACTAATAATCAACCGGAAACCTACAGCACAGAAAAGGATTAAGACACATATTTGAGAGGGGAGAATATTGTCCAAAAATCAAATCACATAAAAGGAAGGGATAGAAAATGCAATGAAGTAACACAGGTCTGCTTGATAATCATGAAGTAAGCTAATGTGATTCATACAAAATGCAAATCAAAGGATAAATCTATTTCCCTTGATATCAAAGACATGTAGACATTATTTAAAATGGCTCTGCTTCCTGCTCTTTGAGAGAGTTCCAAAGATTCATGAAGCACAGAAAAAAAGCCTTTCCCGTTTTAAATGAGAAGTCCCTAAATGTAAGCCATGTGCCTACATGTTAGATCACCCTAGAAAAGAAAGCATCCTCTCCCTACCCACCATCAGGATCCTGTATGTTTCAATGTGCACTCTGGCTCATCTAACCTCCAGTGGATACAAACATTCCTCGGAAGACAACATATCCAGATATTTGTCCAGTAACTTCCAAACTGCTTCATACAATTAATATCCTTCCTTAAATAAGGAGAACACTGCATGCAGTATTCAAACTATGGCCTCGCCAACAAAATATGAATGAAGCACAACCGGCCTACCTTGACTTTAACTCTCTACACAATAAATAACAATCTTAGCTTTTCTAATTTCTTGCTGTATCATCACATTAGACTATCACAAAAACATGGAGTGCCAGATCCTTCTACAATCACTATTTCAAATTATCAGTGATACGGCCACATGCTCATCCTTTTTAATACATATTGGATGTTGTGGGTTGTGTCATTGTAACCTACTATTTCTACACTCTTGTATTCAAGTATGATTGTACATGTATAATATTTTTTTTACTGAACGGTATGAAAAAATGATTTAATTCTAGGTACATTTGATAAAGTACAATTGGAATATAAAAATTGTGTGTATATATATTAATATACATGGGGTGGCACAGTGGCAAGGTGGTAGAGTTGCTGCATTAACATGTCAGAGACCTGGGTTCAATCTTGACTACAGATGCCGTCTGTACGGAGTTTGTACGTTCTCCCTGTTACCACGTGGCTTTTCGCCGTGTGCTCCAGTTTTCTCACACATTCCAAGCACGTGCAGGTTTGTAGGTTAATTGGCTTCTGTAAATTGTTCCTAGTGTGTAGGATAGAACTAGTGTACGGGTGATCGCTGGATGGCACAGACTCAGTGGGCCAAAGGATGTTTCCATGCTGTATCTTTAAAACTACATACACATATATGCAATTGCATTTCAAAAATAATTCTTCAGATACAATATGTTTTAGGATAATCTAAATGTATGATAACGTTAAAAGCAAGTTTTCTTTTCTAAATTTCACAATTTCAGTAAAAATGATGGGTTTCCTTGATTTTGCAAATTACAAAATATATTTTGAGATGCATGTGATTGGCAGAATCTTGCCTATTTATATAATATCTTCATGGATAAAATGACTTCAAAAATCCATCCGAAACTTCTCAAATCTTTGAAGACAGCTACCCATAAATCACATCTTTAATTCTTAATTTCAAAAATGGAATTGACTGCAAAGCCAGTATCCGTAATTGCCTTTGAGAAGGTGAGCGAGCCAATTCCTAGAACCATTGCTGTCCTTTGTATGAACCTACTCCTACGGTCTTGGACAAGCAGTTCCAGGATTTGATCCATGCCGAAATGTCACCCATCCCTCCAGAGATGCTGCCTGTCCTGCTGAGTTACTCCAACTTTTTGTATCTACCTTTGGTGGTAGAAGTCATGGCTTGGAGAGGGACTGTCAGAAATAGCTGAGGTGTGGAGGGCAATGAAAGGAGTGAATGTTCATGGTATTGGATGAAGTGCCAACCATGCAGGCTACTTTGTCCTGGACATATCCTTTACGAATACTGCTCGTGCTGCACTAAACCAGGTAAATGCCGAGTGTTCCAATGGATTCATAAATTGCGTCCTATGTTAGCAAGCGTGTGCTTGTTACAAGATCCGAATCTCTGACCTGTTCTTGTAGTCACATTATTTGTGGCAGTCGAGTTCCTGGTCAATGGCAAGGTCTTCTTGTTGGACATGCCGTTATCTGCTGAAGATAGGTAGCCCTCTTGATACTGTGGTTCATTAACTCATATTAGGGTTGGATGAGCAATTGCAAGTGAAAGTAAACATCGGCAAACATGTCCACATCTGACCTCAGAGTGCGCCGGAACTAAATGAATATGGATATAGCCATCATCCTGGGAAATTCTTGCAATAATGTCCTGGGGACCTCCAACAAACACTTCCATGTTGTGTAACAAGATTGGAACATTGGAGTGTTTTCGCCATGAGATTACATTTGTGGTAAACCACCATTCTCCTGTTGATGACCAACAGTGCCTGGTGAGTGCTGGTTTCCCAGATAAGAGAACTGTTTGGAGTTGAGTTACCATTTTGCATGGTAGTTCCATACAACTCCATGGACGGTGTATTTGGTGCGTCTTTATATTCACAAGGACTGAGCAGTGGTAACTCCTAGCAATATAGTCAAGGACAGATGAATCTGCCACATGCAAGTTGTTGTGGGCAAGATCTATTGTGTGTACACCTCGTGCCTGTTCTTTTGGTAACTTAGTCGTTCAGGATTCATCTGACTTACTCAACAGTGGTAGTACCGAGCAACCGTTGGTGATGTGGTACCTGGTGACCTTTCTGTACCGTTGGTACTTCTTTTGTTGCTTCCAGGTTTGGTGGTTAATCAGAGGTTTGAAGCAAGTTTGATGCATTCCTCCGAGAACACTCCGGGCTTGAAGCAAACATTGAAGGCTCTCATTGAGCACCAACATACCACTGCCGCCAGTGCAGCTGCCGAGCCAGTGGGATTTAATATGCAATGTGGTTGTCTTCAGAAGTAACAAAATCGTAATATGGACTATAGAAACTGTGAAAAGCACAATCACTGAACTTCAAACTTCCTCTGAATGAAACGGGGTCAATTGAAATATAAACCACAAGTGCATGAAAAGATGCAACCTTTATTTATCCAGCCAGGATAAACTGAGCCGACAATCAACTCTGGTGATAAAGTGCTGCGTTTCTGGTGAAATCACCAGGTAAGAGATGGCAAGGCTCATATGTGAAGTCGTTATGTGCCTAATAATTGATACACATAACATACAAAAGAGATGCTATTTAAATAAGAAGGGGAGGGGGAAGAAATCAATGGAACATACGTCCACTGTGAGCACAGGACTAGCGGACAATCTGCTGATCTTGAGGAATATGTCACGCAAAACTAAATGGAGACAATTACTGGCAGAATTTCAGCACATCGGTGCAAAATGATTAAGATAAGGAGTGGGCTAGCATCCAAGTCAGATCCCTGCTAACCAGTCCATTGTGGATATCGCAGCAATATGGGTTTCAATTCTCATTTGTGACAAATAAACATGCAAGCTCCACACGCAATTAGTACTCAGAAGGGTTCATCTTATATAGATACACATGCAGATTTCCATACTTGTAACAGATTCAGTAGACAGCAATGTTAATAAAAACAGCATGTCATATTTTGCCTCAGTGGTCTACAACCCGACTGCATGAGTGGCGAATGCTCTAATTCAAGTAACCTGCTCCCTTTTGGTTCCACCTTCCCACACCATTCCCAGATCCTCCCACACAGATCTTTCTTTCCCACAACACCTCGCCCTTCTCACACCTCTTCCCCTGCCCCTATGATTCACATCTTCCCATCCCGTAAAATCCCATGTTTGGTCCCATACTTTATCTCCATCCCCCTAGATTCTATTATTTACAGCACTTCATTACTTGAAATGGAGCTGGTAACTGATTGGATTCAAAATTAGCTTGCAGGAAGGGATCAAAGGATAGTTGTGGAGGGCAGTTGTTCTGATTAGAGGCCTGTAACCAGTGGAGTGCTGCAGGGGTCGGTGTTGGGTCTACTGTTGTTTGTTATCTATATTTACGATTTGTATGACAATGTAGTTAACGTAGCTACTAAATTTGCAGACGACAACAAAATTGGTGGCATAGTGGATAGTCAGGAAGGATATCTAAGTTTACAACAGGATCTAGATCAGTTGGGAAGGTGGGCCAAGGAGTGTCAAATACAATTTAATTTTACAAGTGTAAGGTACTGCACTTTGACATGCCAAACAAGGGCAAGACTTACACAGTAAATGGTAGAGGCCTGGAGTGTATTGCAGAACAGAGAGGGAAGAGAGTACAGGTACATGGTTCCCTGAAAATGGACAGTGTGGTAAAGGTAGCATTTGACACTTCATTGGGGAGAGTATCAAGTACAAAAGCTGGGACTTTGTGATGCAGGTCCACAAGTTGTTATTAAGAACGCACGCGGAGTACTGCGTTCAGTTCTGGTCGCCCAGCTTTAGAAAGATGTCATTAAGTTGGAAACGGTGAAGAAGCGATTCACTGGGTCGATACATGAGCTTGCAGGCTTGACGTATAGGGAGAGGTCAGATAGGCTGGACCCTTTTTCTTTGGAGCAGAGGAGGTAGAGGAGCGACTTACTGAGGTGTACATGATCATGAGGGGCACGGATAAAGTGAACGCTCAGACTATTTCCCTGGGGTAGAGACTTCTAAAACCCGAGGGCGTAGGCTTAAGGTGAGAGCAGAGAAATTTTAGTTGGACCTCAGTGGCATATCTGGAATGAGCTGCCAAAGCTTTTGAAGTGGATATAATTATGACGATAAAAATAAATTTGGAGATATGTAGATATGAATGTAGAAATGGTCCTAGCCCAGTATCCCAAGTTGGTCTGTATAGATGGGCTGAATGGCCCTGTGATTTGTAGCTCCATGACGTTTACCTCTACCAATCACTTTGCAGCCCCTGCCGCTAACTCCACCCCTCACTCACTCCCACCTGACTCCGTCCACCAGTCCACCCCTCCTCACCTGGATCCACCTATCGCTTGCCAGCTCTTGCCCACCCCGGCTTACCTTTTTGCTGGCCATCTCCCCTCCACGCAGTTCAGATGAAGGGTCTCGACCCAAAACATCAACTGCCAATTTCCCTCCACAGATGCTGCCTGACCCAATGAGTTCCTCCAGCAGTTTGCTTTTTGCTCCCTCTCCAGCATCTGCAGTCTGTTGTGTCTCAATAAAAACTCTACAGATGACAAAACATTCTCACCAACGAGTGCTAGTATCACTGTAAGTAAAGGAGCTGCAGGAAATGCAATGGTCATGTTCATCTCCAGCATCTGCAACAAATCAACTGAAAGAAAAAATCCATTAATTGTAAATATGTCATCCAGATCACTCAGATAAAAATTATCCATCACTACTCCCTTTAAATAGACAAGAGATTTTGTTCTCTCATTTATATGGTACATCACTATTATTGAAAGATTATATTTAGTGGTAAATATAACTGTAAGGTGGGAGTTTGAACACTATTTTGTCTTTCTTGCAATGCAATTGTATTTCAAAAAGCACCCAATTTATGACAATGTGGACACCTTTCTTCTCTGCAACTGTTAGACCTTGTCAGGCAAAGCATTTGTCATATACAGCCATGAGAAACACATTAAATGTAGAAATAATGTAGGCTGTCAATGTGAAAATCTATAATTGATGCACACTACTGTATTGTACCATATGTAAGGAACTGGCATAGACGTGCGTCTTAAACAAGAACCAAAGTAAATATCCAATATTTGAATACAGTAAACCCTCGTTTTAACAGATTCCTTTATAACAGGTTTCAATTATGACAGATGGACCTACCCAAGCCCAGCCTTTCTGGACGCTTACAGTCCCAGCTCCTGACGCCACCCCCGCCACGCATGGTGCACCAGCGAGCCCTTCTTCACCCACCGCATGGTCCGTATGACACAGCTGTTGTTGGGGCTCACTTTGTAGCCCCTCTCCCCCCCCCCCCCAACGGACAGTGCTTTATTAGGGCCTCTGCCATGCACAGGCCGTGCACGGTGGGGCTCCCTCCCCTCTCACCAGCTGCCGTTACTTCCTGTCGGATTAGTCCGCTCCAACGTCACATCATCCTCCTCCTTCTGCCGTCACTCTGTCCACTTGGCCTCTTCCTCCACACCCCTCCCCACACTTCCTCTCCCATAGTCGCCAACATACTCCATCTTGGAAGATGTCCGCAACGGCGGGGGAGGTAGTGGCGACAGTAAAGCAGGGAGTGGGCAAAGTGACGACGGATAGGAAGAAGTGGCTGTTGGCGAGAGGAAGCGGAGTCCCACAGTGACCAAACGCATCCTGTCAGTGACAGCAGCCTGAAGAAAAAGCTGATGTGCAGGGCTACACGTGAGCTGCAACAACAGCAGCATCATCCAGACTGTACAAAGCTGGTGCAGAAGGGCTCACTAGTGCAGGCCAGTGGCATCAGCGCCTAGTTTTATCTGATGAAGGGTCCTGACTGCAACTATCCATGTTCTCCAGAAATGCTGCCTGACCAGCTGAATTACTCCAGCACTTTGTGTTCTTTTGTGTATTAACCTTTAACTGCAGTTAGTCATAATCATAGAGTGACACAGCATGGAAACAGGCCCTTCGGCCCAACACCAGCCAACAGGTCCCAGCCACTCTAGTCCCACCTGCCCGTGTTTGGCCCATATCCCTCCAAACCTGTCCTTTACACATACCTGTCTAACTGTTTCTAAAACGTTGGGATAGTCCCTGCCTCAACTACCTCCTCTGGCAGCTTGTTCCATACCCCCCACCACCCTTTGTGTGAAAAAAAGTACCCCTCAGATTCCTATTAAATTTATTCCCCTTCATTTTAAGCCCATGTCCTCTTGTCCTCAATTCACCTACTCTGGGCAATAGACTCTGTGCATCTACCCGATCTATTCCTCATGATTTTATACACCTCTTTAAGATCACCCCGTATCCCCCTGCGCTCCAAGGAATAGAGTCCCAGCCTACTCAACCTCATCCGTTTGCTCAGACGCTCTAGTCCTGGCAACCTCCTCGTAAATCTTCAGCTTAACATCATTCCCATAACATGGTGCTCAGAACTGAACACAATACTGTAAATGTGGCCGCACAAACGTCTTATGCAACTGCAACAGGACCTCCCAACTTCTATACTCAATACTCTGACTGACGAAGACCAATGTGCCAAAAGCCTTTTTGACCACCCTATCTACCTGCGACTCTACCTTCAAGTAACCATTCACCTGCACTCCTAAACTCCTCTGCTCTACAGCACTCCCCAAGGCTCCCCCAATTTCCTCTCTAGTTTCCCCACAATGTCCTTGGATATACACTGCCCTCCATAATGTTTGGGACAAAGACCCATCATTTATTTATTTGCCTCTGTACTCCACAATTTGAGATTTGTAATAGAGAAAAAAAAAAATGTGGTTAAAGTGCACATTGTCAGATTTTATCAAAGGGTATTTTTTACACATTTTGGTTTCACTATGTAGAAATTACAGCTGTGTTTATACATAGTCCCCCCATTTCAGGGCACCATAATGTTTGGGCACATGGCTTCACAGGTGTTTGTAATTACTCAGGTGTGTTTAACTGCCTCCTTAATGCATGTATAAGAGCTCTCAGCACCTCGTCTTTTCACCAGTCTTTTCATCACCCTTGGAAACTTTTATTGCTGTTTATCAACATGAGGACCAAAGTTGTGCCAATGAAAGTCAAAGAAGCCATTATGAGACTGAGAAACAAGAATAAAACTGTTAGAGACATCAGCCAAACCTTAGGCTTACAAAACTCAACTGTTTGGAATATCATTAAGAAGAACAAGAGCAAAGGGACTGGAAGGCCAAGGAAGACCTCCACAGCTGATGACAGAAGAATTCTCTCTACAATAAAGAAACATCCCCAAATATCTGTCCAACAGATCAGAAACACTCTTCAGGAGTCAGGTGTGGATTTGTCAATGACCACTGTCCGCAGAAGACTTCATGAAGAGAAATACAGAGGCTACACTGCAAGATGCAAACCACTGGTTAGCTGCAAAAATAGGATGGTCAGGTTACAGTTTGCCAAGAAGTATTAAAAGAGCAACCACAGTTCTGGAAAAAGGTCTTGTGGACAGATGAGACGAAGATTAACATATCTTAGTGATGGCAAGAGCAAAGTATGGTGGAGAGAAGGAACTGCCCAAGATCCAAAGCATACCACCTCAACTGTGAAACACGGTGGTGGGGGTGTTATGGCTTTGGCATGTACGGCTGCTGAAAGTACTGGCTCACTTATCTTCATAGATGATACAACTGCTGATGGCAGTAGCATAATGAATTCTGAAGTGTATAGACACATTCTATCTGCTCAGGTTCATGCAAATGCCTCAAAACTCATTGGCCAGCGGTTCTTTCTACAGCAAGACAATGATCCCAAACATACTCCTAAAGCAACAAAGGAAGCTAAAGAAATGGCCAATTCTTGAGTGGCCAAGTCAATCACCCAATCTGAACCCAATTGAGCATGTCTTCTATATGCTGAAGAGAAAACTGAAGGGGACTAGCCCCCAAAACAAGCATAAGATAAAGATGGCTGCAAAACAGGCCTGGCAGAGCATCACCAGAGAAGACACCCAACAACTGGTCCATGAATCACAGACTTCAAGCAGTCATTGCATGCAAAGGATATGCACCAAAACACTAAACATGACTACTTTCATTTACATGACATTGCTGTGTCCCAAACATTATGGTGTCCTGAAATGAAAAGGGGGGGGGGGGGGAAACTATGTATAGAAACTGCTGTAAATTCAACATGGTGAAGCCAAAACGTATAAAAATGGCCTTTATTAATATCTGACAATGTGCGTTTTAACAACGTGATCTTTTTCTAATACAAATCTCAAATTGTGGAGTACAGAGGCAAATAAATAAATGATGGGTCTTTGTCGCAAACATTATGGAGGGCACTGTATCTGATCAGGCCCTGGAGTTTTGTCTACTTTCATACACGATAGTACCTTCACCACCTCTTTGACCATAACACTGACTGCCCCAAGTTCCTACGTCTGTCTTTCTCCTTGGTAAATACAGAGGAGAAATACTCATTGAGCACCTTGCCCATCTCCTGTGGCTCTACACAGTTGACCGCTTTGATTCCTGAGGGGCTCCCACTCTCTCTAGTTACCCATTCACCTTTAAGTTTTCATAAAATCTCTTGGGTTTGTCCTTACTGCTCTGCCAGAGCTATCTCTTGGCCCCTTTTTGACCTTCTGATTTCTTTTTAGTTTCCTTCTTTGTTCCCTAAACGCCTCCAGGGATATATTTGATCCCAGCTGCCTATACCTGTTCCATGCGTCTTTCTTATTCTTGACCAATGCCTCAATTTTCCTTGTCAGCCAAGCTTCCTTATGTTTGCCTGCCTTGCCCTTCACTCTAACAGGGACGTGCATATCCTGAGCTCTTGTCAGCATACTTTTAAAGACATCCCACTTGATTGATGTTCCTTTCCCCTCAAACAACCTGCTCCAATCAACTTGAGAGACTTTTTCCTCAAACCCTCAAAGTTGGCCTTACCCCAATTTAGCAAGTGGGCCCTCTCGGTCCCTATCTATAACTATCTTAGAACTAACCAAACAGTGATCACTGGTCCCAAAAGGATCCTCCACAAACACTTCACTCACTTGCCATTCCTAATTTCCCAAGACTAGATCAAATGTTGCTCTCTCACGTGAGGGGCCCCTCTACATATTGCTGGAGGAAACTCTCCTGAACACTTGAGAAATTGCACCTTACCTGAACCTTTCACACGATGATTTTTCCCAGTCAGTAATTGCGAAAGTTAAAATCCACTACAACAACAACCTTATTTGACCTGCAGCTGTCTGCAATCTCCTGGCATATTTGCTGTTCAAATTCCCGTTGACTATTTTAGGGTCTGTAGTGCACCCCCAACAAGGTGATCATCTCTTTCTTGTTCCTCAGCTCCACCCTAATAACCTCACGAGACGAAGCGTCCGTAATGTCACCACTGACCACCGGCGTGACATCTTCTTAACCAATAATGCAACCCCCCCCCCCCCGCCCTTTTACTCTCACCTCTGTCTCTTCTCAAGCACCTGTACCCCAGAACAATGAGCTGCCAGTCCTGCCCCTCTCTTAACCAGGATTCAGGAATGACTACAACGACCCTCTGGTTCTCTAGATGCTTTCAAGAGAGAGCTAGATAGGGCTCTTAAAAATATCTGAGTCAGGGGGTACGGGGAGAAGGCAGGAACGGGGTACTGATTGGGGATGATCAGCCATGATCACGTTGAATGGCGGTGCTGGCTCGAAGGGCCGAATGACCTACTCCTGCACCTAATGTCTATTGACCCAGTGACACGTACCTATCCATTCCCTAAGTTCATCTGCCTTACCCGACAGGGCCCATTGCTTTAAAATACGTGGTTTAAACCGATCTTCCTTCCTTAAGCTCGCCGCCTTGCTCATGCCTATTCTGTCCTCTAACCTTTCTCTCACCACCCCTCCATACAAATTTCTAACCTCTCACCTGCCTCTATCCTGTATGAGGTCCCACCCCCAATCTAGTTTAAACCCACCCGTGTAGCATTAGCAAACCTACCTGCCATGATGTTGGTACCCCTCCAGTTAAGGTGCAACCCGTCCCTTTTGTACAGGTCACCTCGCCCAAGAAGAGATCCAATAGTCCGGAAATCCAAATCCCTGCCCCAACTCTTCAGCCACACATTAATCTTCCCTACCTTTGTTCTTACCCTCATTAGTTCTTTGTTTCTACAGCACACCATAATACCGTACAAAATTATAGTGGACAATCGGCAATAAGGATACACCCACCCCCCCCCCCCAATTCCAAAGGTCCATTATAACGAGGGTTTACTGTATCATTCCCTTCTTTGGGCATTGTCCTATTTCTTAGAACTACTCTTGATTCATAAATTAAAGAATAATGACAGACATTTATGAACATAAATGGTGGTGCGGCACGGTGGCGCCATGGTAGAGTCGCTGCTTTACAGCACCAGACACGACACGTGCCGTCTGTAGGAATGTTCTCCCCGTGACCCTGGGTGCTCAGTGAACCTCCCACATTCCAAAGACATACAGGTTTGTAGGTCAATTTGGCTTTGGTAAAAATTGTAATTTGTCACTAGTGTGTAGGATAGTGCTAATGTACGGGGATCGCTGGCCGGCACAGACTCAGTGGGCCAAAGGGCCTATTTCCGCACTGTATCTTTAAACCAAACACAAGATATTGGAGGCAAAGCTGCCAGTTACTGATCAACTGTAAAATACCACTCAATAATCATCTACCATATTCCAAAGCTTAGAGTTAAAGACTTTAAACTACTGTGTGGTTGTAAATGCATTCCTAATCTGCAGATTCCAAATGCAGGTTCCTCATCTGTTTTTCATCGGTCTATTAAGAGACTGTGGGTGTGCAGTGCACGTGCCATTCAAAATATAGTTACAAAATTTGGAAGCACCTATTCGAGCAAAGATTTCCATGAACATTATATTGGAAGGAATGAAAGAAGAAAAAATAAGGGCATTTTTAAGATTGAAAGCAAAAACATTGTGAAAATAAACTGGGGAAATATCCTTCGACTCAAATTTAAGCATCAGAGGTATCAGGAACTCACATGGTCAAAGTTTTCACATAATGGACAAAATAAAAAGTCTGAAAATCCATTGAGGAAGAGGCATAGAATTCTTCGCTCATTATTTAAATGGGAATATATTTTATTAAATCTTACAATCGGTCAATATCTGTCATATTGCAGTGAAACGTTATAAGGCAATGTACTTTGGAATCATTTAATATTTTAACTTGAAGCTAACGTGAATAATGGAAGTTATGAAATGAAGGTTCATTTTGTGAATTCATATTTATATCATAAGCACAGGAACAAAAAGTATAAATTAACATTTATGAGCAGACTAACATTTTCTGTTCACTTTATGAAAAGTTAACTTAACAAAGAAACCGTAGAAAAGACTTACCAATAAAGACAAAGATCTGATGATGAGAGTAACGTAACAGCATAGAAACTGACAATGTCTGAAGAAAAGGAAAGAAAACAAAACTATCAACGCATCTCCAAAAAGTGAAGATCATTGGAACAATTGATGTGTCAATTATTTCTACATCCCACTCCAACCTCCACTGCCCTTCCTCTATGGCAAGAATTTAATTTCTTAAATAAGAATGCCAAAACTGAACATGATACTCTGGGTGTAGTGTCAAAGCACTGTATAATTATTGACAGTCAACCTCTCCCATACTCAAAACTTGAAATGAAGGCTGACATCGATTTGCCTTCCTAACTGTTTCCTGCAATTACATGATTGCTTTAAGTGTACAGGAACACCTGGACCTTATGAACTTCAACATTTCCCAGTTAAATAATGTATTACCTGTGTTTCCCCCACCAAAGCGGATAGCTTGCCATGCAGCAATTTTATAATGCATCCATCATGTATTTGCCCAATCACTCACAGTCTAAATAGCATTGATGCCGCTTTGCAGCTTACAATTCCCTGCGGTCATCTCCCTCCTAAACAGGTATACCATTTTGGATACTGTTGAGGGAGATGGCTCATCAGGGGAATGCAGCAGCAGCCAAATTCATGGCACCATGGGTGGCTCTGCAGCACATGAGGGGGAAAAAAAGAGGGGAAGGGCAATAGTAATAGGGGATTCAATTGTCAGGGGAATAGATAGGCGTTTCTGCGGCCGCAAACGAGACTCCAGGATGGTATGTATGTTGCCTCCCTGGTGCAAGGGTCAGGGATATCACTGAACGGCTGCAGAACATTCTGGAGGGGGAGGGTGAACAGCCAGTTGTCGTGGTGCATATTGGCACCAACGATATAGGTTAAAAAAGGGATGAGGTCCTACAAGGTGAATTTAGGGAGCTAGGAGATAAAACTTAAAAGTAGGACCTCAAAGGTAATAATCTCTGGATTACTACCAGTACCACGGGCCAGTCAGAGTAGAAATAGGAGGATATTGCAGATGAATACGTGGCTTGAAAAATGGTGCAAGGGGGAGGGATTCAAATTTTTAGGGCACTGGAACCAGTTCTGGGGGAGGTGGGACCAGCACAAACAGGACGGTCTGCACCTGGGCTGGAATGGAACCAATGTCCTTGGGGGAGTGTTTGCTAGTGCTGTCGGGGAGGATTTAAACTAATGTGGCAGGGGGATGGGTACAAGAGCAGAGAGGCAGGTGGGTGTAAAATGAGGGTAGAAGCAATAGGTAGCAAGGTGAAACGTAAAAGTGGCAGGCAGACAAAACCAGGGCAAAAATCAAAAAGGGCCACTTTTCAACATAATTGTATAAGGGGTAAGAGTGCTGTGAAAACAAGCCTGAAGGCTTTGTGTCTCAATGCAAGGAGTATTCGTAATAAGTTGGATGAGTTGAACGTGCAGATAGCTATTAATGAGTATGATATAGTTGGGATCACGAAGACAAGCTCCAGGGCGACTAAGGCTGGGAGCTGAACATCCAGGGATATTCAATATTCAGGAGGGATAGAGAGAAAGGAAAAGGAGGTGGGGTAGCGTTGCTGGTTAGAGAGGAGATTAACCCAATGGAAAGGACGGACATTAGCTTGGAGGATGTGGAATCGGTATGGGTAGAGCTGCGAAACACTAAGAGGCAGAAAACGTTGGTGGGTGTTGTGTACAGGCCACCTAACAATCGTAGTGAAGTTGGGGATGGTATCAAACAGGAAATTAGAAATGCGTGCGACAAAGGCAAAACGGTTATAATGGGTGACTTCAATCTACATATAGATTGGGGGAATCAAATTGGCAGGGGCGCTGAGGAAGAGGATTTTTTGGAATGTATGCGGGATAGATATCTAAATCAACATGTAGAGGAACCAACGAGAGAGCAGGCTATTTTAGACTGGGTTTTGAGTAATGAGGAAGGGGTAGTTAGCAGTCTTGTTGTACATGCCCCCTTGGGCAAGAGTGACCATAATATGGTTGTTCTTCATTAGGATGGAGAGTGACATTGTTAATTCAGAAACAATGGTTCTGAATTTAAAGAAAGGTAACTTTGAGGGTACGAGACATGAATTGGCCAAGATTGACTGGCAATTAATCCTAAAAGGGTTGGCGGTGGATATGCAATGGAAGACATTTAAAGACTGCATGGTTGAACTACGAAAATTGTTCATCCCAGTTTGGCAAAAGATAAATCAGGGAAGGTAGTGCATCCGTGGATAACAAGGGAATAACAGGGATAGTATCAAAGCAAAGGATGATGCATACAAAGTGGCCAGAAAAAGCAGCATACCAGAGGACTGGGAGAAATTCAGAGACCAGCAGAGGAGGACAAAGGAGGAAAGAGATTAGTTAAAACAAATGTAGGTCCCTTGCAGTCAGAAACAGGTGAGTTGATCATGGGGAACAAGGATATGGCGGACCAATTGAATATCTACTTTGGTTCCGTCTTCACTAAGGAAGACATAAATAATCCGCCGAAAATAGCAGGGGACCGCGGGTCAAAGGAGGAATTGAGTGAAATCCAGGTTAGTCGGGAAGTGGTGTTGGGTAAATTGAATGGATTAAAGGCCGATAAATCCCCAGGGCCAGATAGGCTGCATCCCAGAGTACTTAAGGAAGTAGCTCTGGAAATAGTAGATGCATTAGTGATAATCTTTCAAAACTCTTTAGATTCTGGAGTAGTTCCTGAGGATTGGCGGGTAGCAAACGTAACCCCTCTTTTTAAGAAGGGAGGGTGAGAGAAAACGGGGAATTACAGACCAGTTAGTCTAACATCGGTAGTGGGGAAACTTCTAGAGTCAGTTATTAAAGATGGGATAGCAGCACATTTGGAAAGTGGTGAAATCATTGGACAAAGTCAGCATGGATTTACGAAAGGTAAATCACGTCTGACGAATCTTGTGGAATTTTTCGAAGATGGAACTAGTAGCGTGGATAGGGGAGAACCAGTGGATGTGGTGTATCTGGACTTCCAGAAGGCTTTCGACAAGGTCCCACATAAGAGATTAGTATACAAACTTAAAGCATACGCATTGGGGGTTCAGTATTGATGTGGGTAGAGAACTGGCTGGCAAACAGGAAGCAAAGAGTAGGAGTAAACGGGTCCTTTTCACAATGTCAGGCAGTGACTAGTGGGGTACCGCAAGGCTCAGTGCTGGGACCCCAGCTATTTACAATATATATTAATGATCTGGATGAGGGAATTGAAGGCAATTTCTCCAAGTTTGCAGATGACACTAAGCTGGGGGGCAGTGTTAGCTGTGAGGAGGATGCTAGGAGACTGCAAGGTGACTTGGATAGACTGGGTGAGTGGGCAAATGTTTGGCAGATGCAGTATAATGTGGATAAATGTGAGGTTATCCACTTTGGTGGCAAAATCAGGAAAGCAGACTATTATCTAAATGGTGGCCGATTAGGAAAAGGGGAGATGCAACGAGACCTGGGTGTCATGGTACACCAGTCATTGAAAGTAGGCATGCAGGTGCAGCAGGCAGTGAAGAAAGCGAATGGTATGTTAGTTTTCATAGCAAAGTATAGGAGCAGGGAGGTTCTACTTCAGTTGTACAGGGTTTTGGTGAGACCACACCTGGAGTATTGCGCACAGTTTTGGTCTCCAAATCTGAGGAAAGACATTCTTGCCATAGAGGGAGTGCAGAGAAGGTTCACCAGACTGAATCCTGGGATGTCAGGCCTGTCTTATGAAGAAAGACTGGATAGACTCGGTTTATACTCTCTAGAATTTAGGATATTGGGAGGGGATCTTATAGAAACTTACAAAATTCTTAAGGGGTTGGACAGGCTAGTTGCAGAAAGATTGTTCCTGATGTTGTGGAAGTCCAGGACAAGGGGTCACAGCTTAAGGATGAGGGGGAAATCCTTTAAGACAGAGATGAGAAAGACTTTTTTCACACAGAGAGTGGCGTGTCTCTGGAACTCTCTGCCACAGGGGGTAGTTGAGGCCAGTTCATTGGCTATATTTAAGAGGGAGTTAGATGTGGCGCTTGTGGCTAAGGGGATCAGAGGGTATGGAGAGAAGGCAGGTACAGGATACTGAGATGGATGATCAGCCATGATCATATTGAATGGCGGTGCAGGCTCGAAAGGCCGATTGGCCTACTCCTGCACCTAATTTCTACGTTTCTATCTACGAGAATGTCTACGGAATGTCTATCTACGAGATTTCTATGTTTCTATGTAATTCCACCGGTTTTAAGTTGTCGGGAAACTGGGAAATATTATTTTCAGTTCCCTTTGCCAAATCATTGATGCATGTTAAACAGATCAGATCCCTGTGGTATCCCTCAAGCTACTCCCTGACATCGAAACATTTGTATTTATTCCTAATCTGTTTCTAGTGAAACAAATTTCAGTTCATTGAGTATATCATCCGCTAATCCCATTACTTCTATTCTACGCACGGTCGCAAACGTCTTCTAAAATTCCAGATATACCAATTCTCTCATTTTTATTCTACGAGTTTGTCAAAACCAACAAGCATCTGACAAGTCGAGAACAGATGATTGGATTTTCCCAGTTATTGATGTTATGCTAACAGTGTGAAATTCACTGTCCTCGTTCCTTTTTTAAATGGCTGGCTTATATTTGACAGTCTTAGCTCCCTTGCATGTTTGCAAAGTTATTATATTTACTTCCACAAAGAGAGAACAAAAATTATTTTTCAATAACAGCTGTATCTTTGTTCCCTTTATAAATAATTCTGTTTTTGATTGGGATACCAACATTTATATTCACTCACCTATTTATTTTTAATTATCTGTAGACACTTTCACAGTTCAATTTCATATTCCTTGCAAGTTCAGTCTCATATACTTTTTGCACTATTAATCTTTTGCATTTTTTGCTAGATTTTAAACTTCCCTCGGGTTTGCTACTATTTCTCCGGCAACTTTACAGATGTACTGTTTGAATATCGTATCAGTTTAGTTTATTGTCATGTGTACCAAGGTACAATGAAAAGCTTTTGTTGTGTGCAAACAATTCAGCGGACAGACTATACATGATTACAAACGAGCTATCCACACAGTACAGATACACGATACAGGGAATAACGTTTAGCTCAAGGTAAAGTCCAGTAAATATAAATTAAAGATAATCTGAGGGTCTCCAATGAGGTAGATAACTGCTCACAACCGATCTCTAGTTGTTGATAGGACAGTTCAGATGCCTGCCAACAGCTGGGAAGAAACTGTCACTGAATCTGGAGGTGTGAGCTTTCACACTTCTGTACCACTTGCCTGATGGGAGAGGGGAGAAGAGGGAGTGACCAGGGCGAGACTCGTCCTTGATTATGGTGGTGGCCTTGCTGAGGTAGGGTGAAGTGAAAATGGAATCAATAGAAGGGAGGTTAGATTGTGAGATGGTCTGGGCTGCATCCATAATTCTCTGCAATTTCTTGTGGTTTTGGATGGAGCCGTTCACAAACATGCTGCGACACATCCCGATAGAATGCTTCCAGGGTGCGTCCGTAGAGGTTGCTAAGAGTTGTTAGGGACATGCCAAACTTCCCAAGTCTTCTAAGGAAGTAGAGGCATTGGTGTGCTTTCTTGGTTGTTGCTTCCATAAAGGCAGTCCAGGTGGATCATGCCCAACGGTTTTTGTGCAAGAAAGGTGTGCACAAGAACTGCCTCAGATCTTGCATTCATTCCTAAATATTAGACATTACCTATTCACCATCAAGCCTTTCAATTAAATTCTCTAACAGCCAACTTGCTCCTCAGTTTCTGTTCAAACGACTTTTCATCTTAATGAGCCATTTCATCACATTATCTTTCCCTGAAAAATCCCACACAAGGTCACAATTAACCTTTGACCAGTACACAAATTGAGATAGAAAGCAAATCTTCTCCCAAGCTGGTTCTCAACATCAAATTTGACAATCTTTCAGAAATTCCATGAATTTGCCTCTGCCTATTACTGCTAATTTGACTTGTCCAATTTATACACAGATTAAATATCATCTATGTTTTCTGCATTCCCCGTTACACCCATTTCTAATCTGCTGGAATATAACCATATAACAATTACAGCACGGAAACAGGCCTTCTCGTCCCTTCCAGTCCTTGCCGACCATTTATTTTCCCCTAGTCCCAACTACCTGCACTCAGACCATACCCCTCCATTCCTTTCCCATCCATATACCTATCCACTTTAATTTTAAATGTTAAAATCGATCCTGCCTCCACCACTTCTGCAGGAAGATCATTCCACACAGCCACCACTCTCTGAGTAAAGAAGTTCCCCCTCATGTTACCCCTAAACTTTTGTCCCTTAATTCTCATGTCATGCCCTCTTGTTTGAATCTTCCCTACCTCCAATGGGAAAAGCTTATCCACATCAACTCTGTCTATCCCTTTCATCATTTTAAAGACCTCAATCAAGTCCCCCCCCTTAACCTTCTGCGCTCCAAAGAATAAAGACCTAACTTGTTCAACCTTTCTCTGTAACTTAGTTGCTGGAACCCAGGCAACATTCTAGTAAATCTCCTCTGTACTCTCTCTGCCATGCCATGAATATGCCATGCTCAATGTCTTAACTACTATTTGGTAGCCTAAAAGTTACTCCAAACAACTTTTTATGTCCTTTGCTTAACCCCATTCTAATTCTACATTATGATTAGCCATGCACAGATCTCTTTTATTAATAGAACTGCACCATCTCCTTGTAGAAAGAAAGAACTGCAGGTGCTGGTTTGTACCAAAGATAGACATAAAGTACTGGAATAACTCGGGTCCGGCAGCATCTCCAGAGATAAAAGACGGGTGACATTCCAGGTTGGGACTCTTCTTCAGAGTCTGAAGTAGGGTCCTGATCCGAAGCAACACCCATCCTTTTTCTCCGGAGATGCTGCCTGACCCGCTGATCCTTTCTCTTTTTGCCCATCCTTCCGAAATCTCGAATATTCAGCTCACAACGTTAGTCATCCTGCAGCCACGTTTCCATAATGGTAATGAGATTAGAACTGTTCACTTCTATTTGTGCCATTTATCCATTCAACTTGCAAATGGTGTGAATAACTGTCGTTTAGAATCTTTTAATTTGTGCTAATTAATATTCTCCATATCACTGACTCCATCTGTTGCTTGCTTGCTATCTCATTTACGTTTTTAAAAAAACTTCCACTACCTGCTTTGTTCCACTCCTTCCCAAATGTTCCAAGCATCCTGCCAACCAGTTTTACATCCTCCCCAACAGTACCAACAAACCTCCCAAACATCGTGGTCCTGGTTATGTTGAGGTACAACAGGGGCCAACTGCCCCAGAAATGTTCTCAATGTTTTGGAAATTGAAAGCCCTCGCTTCCTGTACCATCTTTTCTTGATTAGTACAGCTGTCAGGGGTTATGGGGAGAAGGCAGGAGAATGGGGTTGAGAGGGAACGATAGATCAGCCATGATTAAATGGTGGAGTAGACTTGATGGGCCGAATGGCCTAATTCTGCTCCTATCACTTCTGAACTTATCTCTTCAATTGTACTTTATTGCCACATGTAGCAAGGTACAGTGAGATTCTTTTTTAGCAAACAGTTCAGTGCAACTATTACTTTGATACAGTACAAGTGCATACAAATTGTACAGAGACAGTATACAAGTGTCGTCGGGTTTGTACCATTTTCACGTTTCAGTTGTAAGTGCAGAATTATGCCCCTGTCCCACTTAGGAAACCTGAACAGAAAACTTTGGAGACTATGCGCCCCACCCAAGGTTTCCGCGAGGTTCCCGGAGGTTCTTGTCTGTCTCCCTAATGATCGAAAACGGTTTCCGTTTAAAATTCTGTGATTTTTTTTTAGTCTAAGCCAGTTGCGATACTAGTTCAAGGTGGTTGCCGGAGGACGAAAACCTCCGGGAACCGCACGGAAACCTTGGGTGGGGCGCAAAGTCTCCAGAGGTTTCCGTTCAAGTTTCCCAAATGGGACAGGGGCATTACAGAACCATGAAAGCCACTTGTCATTGTGGCGATGCAGGATCAGCCTGGCCAAGCACAGCCGCCAATGTCCTCCAATACTGCTCCACCGCTCTGTGTCGCTGCAGGTCACTCCGGTCTGGGCACTTGGCCTCTTGGAGCAGTGCCTGATCCAGCTGAGCCTCAGGCTGTTGCAGGGTCTACAGCAGCCCACTCTACTGGCGAGGTGTACTGCATTGCATCCTGCTGCCCGTCCGCTTATCGGCCCTGTTCCCCATGTCTGTCACCACCGCCATCCTGGGTATTTCTCCCATTTCTCCGGGGTGAGCAGGGAAGGGCTAGGCGGCTCGCCACTTGGGGAAGGCAAGCGATCCAGGCCAGCTGCCTGGAGTGACTAATTTTGAGATCCTGATTATAACAAACTTCCTAAAATCTGCCGACATTCTTTACCACCAGCTGCTCATTCTGCCCTTCAAGCTGCTCAGCACCACCTCAGACATTCTTACCTCTGGCAACAGGGAGGCAACGTATTACTCCATGATTATATCCGTCTGATGCCCTTACTACCAATTCCCTAATCATCATTGATTCTCACTCTTTTCTCCCCTTCCCTCAGTGCTGAAAATGAGGCCAAAAACATTCCATAAATACAATGGTACAGTGGAATTTGGCAACGGGTGAAGGAGATATATTTTTGGACTATTTAAGATAGTTTATTTTAAATGCAGTGAACTTTATTTCACCGGTCACAGCCATGTGGACCACTCATGGATCTTGTTCTGGATCAAATGGACATCAATGGTCTCCTGAACATCACAACAAAGAGTGTCATAGCGTCATAGAGGGATACACCACTATATCCTATACACCACCCCTCATCCTCCTGCGCTTCAAGGAATAGATTCAACGTCTCCCTGTAACTCAAATCCTCTAGTGCTGGCCGCATCCTCATAAGGCTTCTGTGTACTCTTTCCAGCTTAACATCTTTCCTATAACATGGCGCCCAGAACTGAACACAATACTCTAACCGTGGTCTCACCAACATCTTATACAACTGCAACATGACCTCCCAACTTCTATACTCAATACTCTTGACTGATGAAGGCCAATGTACCAAAAGCTTTTTTGACCACCCTATCTACCTGAGACTCCACCTTCAAGGAACCATGCACCTGCACTCCCAGATCCCTCTGATCTACATCCATCCAGTACAGATTTCTGCAGAACCAGTTCTGCACTTTGTGCCATTTTCGCACTACTAAATCCATCTGCTGGTTCTGTATTCGCAAATATGTTATTGGTCTATAGTCTCCCCATCTGCCTCTAAGGACCAATGTGAGGTTCATGAAACCAGTCTCAAGTCTTGCTGATGCAAACATATAAGAGATAGATATACCATTAAACAATCAGAAAATATTAGTATTCCCTTGTATTCCGTCTCTACGAAGAGAAAATTATCTTGAACATTTGACACATGAAACCAGTACGACATTATCCATTGTACTCCACCTGTAACAAGTATTTTCTAGTGCGGAGAGACCTTTGGTGTTTTAGGACAGTGTTTTGAGGAATATAAGGAAAATGGCATTCATTTCCCATAGTTTGCTTGATGTGTTGGAACATGTTCTTCATCTAGAAGCTAAAACAAGCCTTCAATGGTTTGTTAATGTCTTTTGGAATACTTGTTGCTTATATGATGGTGTTGTGATTCAGTAACATACTTACAAATATGACCATGATGACGAAGGCTGCTAGGTAGGAGGTTCTGGCCATCCACATGCTGACAAAACGGTAGTGTTCTCCTGATACAACATTGCGCAAAAACCCTAATGTAAAAATGTAAAACAATGTTGACATTTAAGAAGAAACTCCGACTATTAAGCAAAATGTTACTGTTTTAATTCAGACTATTTAAAACATCTGGAATAATCAGGAAGGGAAGAGGTAAAAGGTGAATGTCCTGCAGTTCCATGGGAATGTGCTCTAGAGAGGAGAGAGGTTGGTGGAGATGAAAGAGTAAGTCACAGAGTTGTGACGGTAATGATTATTCCTGCTAATGTAAGATTTCCACTTGTTTTTATCCACCAAATTGAAATGAAACAATAAACCACCAATGTGATTGATGGTTTTATGATGGATGGATTGATGGCTCCATTAAAGCTTTCAAAATCTTTTAGCAGTCGATTGCTTTTCTACTGATTTTTTTTTTGCCTGGCTATTTGGTGCAATCTTTGACTAACAACTTTACAATTAAGACGTTGAAAACAGGTTCAGTAAACTCCTATAATACCAGATTGTTCGAAATCCCAATAGTTTGACATCTGGCTAACACGTTGCTGGTTCCTGTATTCCCCTGAACACCGCAGAGCCCAGCGACCTGTGCACCCCGCTACACCCTGGAACCCAGGGTCCCACACTCCCCCCGCCACACCAAAGGGCCCAGGGTCCTGCATTACCCTTTACACTGCAGGTGCCAGGGTCCCATGTTCCTATTAGGCACACCAGATGTACTGGAAAAAAATAATTACATTTAACATTAAAAAAAAATTAACAGCGAGTTGGAGCATCAATTGGAAAAGCATCGAATAGTCCAGAAAACCTGTCAGTCTGGCACCAAAATCCAAACATGCTGATCAATGAGTTATTACTGTAGATGTAACTTTCAGCCCTATTCCTGATCATCCCAATCACATTTTAGAGAAGTTCTTGAAGAGTCTGGTTGAGTCTGAAGAAGGGTCCCAACCCAAAATGTTGCCTATGCATTCCCTTCTAGATGCTGCCTGCCCACTGAAATCCTCCAGCACATTGCTCAATATTCCAGCAACTACAGTTCTTTCTATATCCTTGGAGAAACTCGTATTTCTTTATTTTTTTTATTAGAAGCAGTGTACAAAAATGTAAACAGCGGCATATGACATAATACAATTATTGTACAGCTTCAGTTTTAATTTTTAGCTAAAGATGAAACAAAAGGAGACAAACAAAATGCATGTGCAAGAATAGAACCCCTCGACTACCGAATTGATGTAGCCAAAGAGTAAGTAAAATAAATAAGAAAGATGTAGAGAAATAAAAAGATAAAAACAGAAAGAAAAAAAGGTGATGATATACCTGCTTCGTATCCCTCCCCACCCATCACCCAACCCATAATTAAATTTAACTCCAAAATTGTGTTGCACCATACTATCCTTGTAATAAATCGTATTTCGTAATCAGAAACTCGTATTTCCACTTGTATATAAACTGTTCACATAGAAACATAGAAAATAGGTGCAGGAGTAGGCAATTCGAGTAGAACAGGAGTAGAGCCTGCACCGCCATTCAATATGATCATGGCTGATCATCCAACTCAGTATCCCGTACCTGCCTTCTCTCCATACCCCCTGATCCCTTTAGCCACAAGGGCCACATCTAACTCCCTCTTAAATATAGCCAATGAACTGGCTTCAACTACCTTCTGTGGCAGAGAGTTCCAGAGATTCACCACTCTCTGTGTGAAAAATGTTTTCCTCATCTCGGTCCTAAAGGAATTCCCCCTTATCCTTAGACTGTGACCCCTTGTTCTGGACCTCCCCAACATCGGGAACAATTTTCCTGCATCTAGCCTGTCCAACCCCTTAAGAATTTTGTAAGATCCCCCCCCTCAGGCTTCTAAATTCTAGCGAGTTCAAGCCAAGTCTCTCCAGTCTTTCCTCATATGAAAGTCCTGATATCCCAGGAATCAGTTTGGTGAACCTTCTCTGTACCCCCTCTATGGCAAGAATGTCTTTCCTCAGATTTGGAGACCAAAACTGTAAGCAATATTCCAGGTGTGGTCTCACCAAAACCCTGCACAACTGCAGTAGAACCTCCCTGCTCCTATACTCAAATCCTTTTGCTATGAATGCTAACATACTGTTGGCTTTCTTCACTGCCTGCTGCACCTGCATGCCTACTTTCAATGACTGTTGTACCATGACACCCAGGTCTCGTTGCATCTCCCCTTTTCCTAATCTGCCACCATTCAGATAATAGTCGACCCTCCTGCTTTTGCCACCAAAGTGGATAACCTCACATTTATCCACATTATACTGCATCTGCCATGCATTTGCCCACTCACCCAGCCTATCCAAGTCACCTTGCAGCCTCCTCACACCTAACACTGCCCCCCAGCTTCGTGTCATCCGCAAACTTGGAGATGTTGCATTCCATTCCCTTGTCCAAATCATTAATATATATTGTAAATAGCTGGTTTACTCCTACCCTTTGCTTCCTGTCTGCAAGCCAGTTCTCTATCCACATCAATACTGAACCCGCAATACCGTGTGCTTTCAGTTTCTATACTAATCTCTTATGTGGACCTTGTTGAAAGCCTTCTGAAAGTCTAGATATAACACATCCACTGGTTCTCCCTTATCCATTCTACTAGTTACATCCTCGAAAAATTCTATAAGATTCATCAGACATGATCTACCTTTCGTAAATCCATGCTGACTTTGTCCAATGATTTCACCACTTTCACCACTTTCCAAATGTGCTGCTATCCCATCTTTAATAACTGGCTCTAGCAGTTTCCCCACTACCGATGTTAGACTAACTGGTCTGTAATTCCCCGTTTTCTCTCTTCCTCCTTTTTTTAAAAGTGGGGTTACATTAGCTACCCTCCAATCCTCAGGAACTACTCCAGAATCTAAGGAGTTTTGAAAAATTATCACTAATGCATCCACTATTTCTGTGGCTTCTTCCTTGAGTACTCTGGGGTGCAGACTATCTGGCCCTGGGGATTTATCGGCCTTTAATCCATTCAATTTACCAAACACCACTTCCCATCTAACCTGGATTTCACTCAGTTCCTCCATCTTATTTGACCCTCGTCCCCTGCTATTTCCGGCAGATTATTTATGTCTTCCTTAGTGAAGACAGAACCAAAGTAGTTATTCAATTGGTCTGCCATGTCCTTGTTCCCCATGATCAATTCACCAGTTTCTGACTGCAAGAGAGCTACATTTGTTTTAACTAATCTCTTTCTCTTCACATATCGATTAAAACTTTTGCAGTCAGTTTATGTTCCCTGCCAGTTTTCTTTGATAATCTATTTTCCCTTTCCTAATTAAGCCCTTTGTCCTCCTCTGCTGGACTCTGAATTTCTCCCAGTCCTCTGGTTCTCCCACATCTGTCATGGCTGTGAGATGCAATTTAAGGATGACTATGACCAAGGACCCTCTGATAGAGGGTGCATATTGAGATCTCCATTTACTTTTCTAAGCTGTAGCAGGCTGAAATTGCCTTTGGAGTAGAGAACACAAACAAATGCCTGTTTGGCAGAATACCCCTCAAAAGTCAAATTGATTCAACTCACCTTTGTTTTCTTCATTTTCAGCCAATGCTTTCACACTGGACATCAGTATATCATCATAACCCAAGAATTCATCCAAAAGAAACCGGCTAAAGCCATCCCCAAAGCAGAGATCTTTAGTTGGATCTGTGAACAAAATAGAATAATGCTAGGGTCTTTGGTTGGACATAACACAACTAGAGTGGTATTATTGGCACTTTATTTAAAGAACACAGATTTTTTTTTTAAAGTGTGTTTAACATTAACTGCTGCATTATTAACTGTTATTGAATAATGGCATGCACACCTAGATCAAAACAGATTAAAAAAATATTGATGGTCAATTTATGTAATAAATTTGAAAAATATCCAAGCAATCAAAAGGCAGCCCTCAAATAATAAACTGTTGCTCCACTTTTCTCTACATGTATACAATATTACATAATTAAACTTTTCCACTGTACAGAGTTGTACAATGAATGATTGTTGTTAATTCTAAAGACCACCAACTCAATGAAAAAGACAAATATAGATTAATGTCATGTTTTACATGAATTTTAATTACAGCTGCAAAGATGTAACTACCCCCTCTCTCCTAAAGGACTTAAGTGACCCTTCCCATACACTGTGCTTTCACCGTCTTAATTACAGCGACAACCTTCCTGTTCATTGTGGTGTGTGTCTGTATCACATGGGCTTTGCACCGTGTGAATTTAACTCAGACAGCGCTCGGCCCGCTTGCCCCGTCCCCCGCCTGCATAACTGGCGCGCGCGTGTGTGTGTGTGTTCCACTCTGACAGTTGCTGTTCCAGTCGCCGGATTTTCAGCGATCTGCTACGACTTGACAGTCGCCTGAAAAATCACCAAAGTGGGACAGGCGCATATGGGTGAAGTAGCAGCAGGCAAAAAATAACATTCTAAATTGCAAGAAACGCAATGGGACAGGAATCTGAAGTAATAAAATGGATGACTAGGTACATAATTGGCATTAATCCTGCACTAAAATGAAACCAGGGAGAAATAGAGTTACTAATAGAGTTGTTAGAAAATGATCAGCGAATTAGCAACAAACCTAAACTAGCTGGAGTATGACGAGAGCATTTTGGATATTGTTGCTATTTTAAAACATGACACTTTGAAGTTTCAACGATTAATACAATACTTAAAAGTGCAATGTGAACGAACAAAAAATTCTCCAACCCAAAATGGATACCAAAGCTCCTGAAATAGCACATTTTTGAAAGCACAGAAACCAACAGGTTGCATTTACAACATTGTTGGAATATCGCAGCCATGAAATAGACATCTGACTCGGAGAATCATGGAAGACTATTTAAAAATACAGAAATATACTCCTATGTGGTTTGCAATCAATTTCCCCAGCCATTAATTTCTAAGTTGAATTATCAACTGTTTGTTCCCTCCTACTTCACCCAACAGAACGACCTCTATGCAGTAACAAATATATTATTTCCAGAAATTTGGACACAGCAGGAATCGAAACATCCTGAACAGCCATCATCATAACTGCAGGAAGCGTTATTTCACATATATAGTGTGGGGTGGGAGATTGCAACATTCACGTAGTCCACCCTGTTTCGACGAATGCAATCAACCTGGTGTGCACAATCAAATAAGGTCAAATAGAACAAGTTGGCCTACAACTGTAGGCTGTGCACGCCACACGCAAGAAGTGGTTGCCGTGTCTTACCTAGTGTAACGACCATAACTGGGATGTTGAGGCGCTGCCTGGTGCTCTGGGAGAGACGCAGGAATCCATACTCCAATGAGTATTCAACAATGTACTCCTCTTGTGGCCAAACTGCAATAATGCAAAAAAAGTCAGAGCATTAGCCAGTTCTGTGAAATGTCAGGTCATGTTATTTACTACAGGCTATTAAGCGACAGAGAATAAAATTAGAGCAATGCAAAAAGCCACAATTGGGTACTGCGGTCAATATTTCAAATCGCACAAGTAAATTTTAAAGTATCCTTAGATTCGGTTTTATAGTTAATCATTCTTGATATCATCGAATATGTTGTTTCCTCTACATGATTCGAGGGCTAAATTCAGCCTTTTTCCTTCAAATGTAATCACCAAATTTACCTAAAATTTTAATTCAAATTCCCAAAGATTCTCTAATCCTTGTGAATGGATTAAAGGTTTCAAAGGTCTTTTGTCACATGTACCAATTAAGGTACAGTGATATGCAAATTACCATATAGCCATACGGAAAAAAGACACAACTACATAAAAATTAACATAGACATCCACCACAGCGGATTCCCCACATTCCTAAATGTGATGGAAGGCAATAAAGTCCAATCGTCTTCCTCTTTATTTATAATATTGCAGAAATAGGTAACATAGGTCGAGAGCTTCCTCAAACTATACTCAATCTTACTCCATTCAACTTTATTCCACAACAACTTATCTAGGTTTCTTTTCAAATTAACTCATTCTATTGAACTAGACACATCTGTCAGAGGTTATGGAGAGAAGGCAGGAGAGTGGGGTTGGGGGGTGGGGGGGGGGGGGGAAAGAGATAGATCAGCCATAATTGAATAGCGGAGTAGACTTGATAGGCCGAATGGCCTAATTCTGCTCCTATCACTGATGTCTGGAGGGGAAGCTTTTTCAAGAACATTGCGAAATGTACAGGAGAGTTATTTGAATGACGAGTTTTTGGTAAAGTCAAATATTACATACCATGATAAAAAGCACACTCTGTAAAATCTGGAGTACCTTCGTTTATTCCCCCACAATCAATTTTTAAAATCACTATATTATACAAAACAGGGTTCATTATATTCCATTAATAATGCATCATTGTTAACTAGGAAATGGGTCACCATTGCTGGCATTAAAGTTGCTTAGTATCCTGAAGTTGCAGTCCTTTTCACAACAAACACTGCCAAATTCATCATAGATCAAAATACTACTGGTGGACAAAGTCTCAACTGCCCCGCCCCCCCCCCTCCCCCAACACTCTGTTCCCACAACTTATAACTAATACCAGCTGACTGAGACCCTTACATAACAAAGTACTCACAGTACTGTTAATGCTAGCGCGGTTTCAAATTCACACATCAAAAATAACATAGAAAATAGGTGCAGGTGGACGCCATTTGACCCTTCGAGCAAGCACCGCCATTCACTGTGATCATGGCTGATCATCCCCAATCAATAACTAGATTCCACTAGCCCCTAGAGTTCTATCTAACTCTCTCTTAAATCCATCCAGTGATTTGGCCTCCACTGCCCTCTGTGGCAGGGAATTCCACAATAAGGTATACATCACTTAAATAAAACTTGGTGAAAAGCATACTATAAGAATTCAGATTCTTTGCCGCAATCACATTTGGGTTATTTTGATTAAAAGAACATTTAGAGGTTTAGCTGACTCATTCACTCAATTTAAGTCACTGACTTCTTTGCAAAAATATTCCATGTTTAAATAGAAAGTAATACAAGTTATGAGCTAAAATGACAACTAATCGTGGAATCTTGTTCGTTGATAAATAGTTCCTGCTGATGAGCTAGTTTGTTCAGTTTGAAATTGGAGAATATCCTTTGAATTAATAACGTCTAAGTACCACTGTCCATTAAGCACTGAGCGATTTGCTTAAAACTCTAGTTCCATTGTATCTTGCATGCATGTTAAAAATAATTATAATGCATAGATCTGCTATCACCATTTCCAAGAACTCCCTTAGCTGAAAAAGCTGTTTCAATTAAATTATCTGGCTGATCGGCTCCATTTCAGAGAAACTCCTGGCTGATTCCATTCTGTACCTACCTAATTAAGTTTTCAGACTAGCTAATCTTGTATTTATTTATTTTTTCCTGAGAATACCCATAGCCTAAGGTTAAACTTCAGTAAAAGTCATTTTCAGAACAGCTGCTCGAAAACTTGAAATAATAATTTTTTTTAATGTTATTTATTTTTCAATGTCTGGGCATGTCCAACAAAGTCAGCATTTATTGCTCATCGCTACTTATTCCAGAAGGTGATGATGTAGGGACACCTTCTTGAACTGCATGAGCACCTCAGGAGGTTGAGAATTCGGGGCAAAGGCACTTTGTCAATGCTGCTGGGGAGAGAATTCTATAATTTGGACCTATTGATAACATGAGGCAGACAATGCATTTCCTGCATGGTGTGCTACTTGGAAGGGAATATGCAGTTGATGATTTTCCATGCACCTTGTTGGTGGTAGACGTTGTGTTTGGGAGGTGCTGTTCAAGAAAATAAATTCAGTACCATTTGTTGATAGAGCACACTCTAACCAAGTATGCTGGTGGTCAAAGAATAAATATTTAGATGATGGATACATGATGTAAATTGTTGAAATACTTGGGATCATCTCAGGTTGCTTGGTAGTTGTTAATGCTACACATAGATGGACAGTATTCAATCTCCAGTCTTATTCCTTGCAAATTATGGAAAGGCTTTAAGGCATCAGAAGGGAAGTTATTTGCCACAGGATACCATGTCTCTGATCTGTTCTTGTAGTTCAGTTGAGTTTCTGGGCAATAGTACTGCCACTCTTTGCCCATCCCACCCAGAGAGACCATTATACGATACTCTGGAACCGTAAGGACATTAAATGTCAAGTGCAGGAGATTACACTTGCTCTTGGCCATGGCTTAGCTGCATAATTACTTGTCATTTATCAGCCCATATCTGATTGCTGCTTTGGTCTTGCTGGTTTATTTGCTGCGGAATTGAACACTGTCCAGTCCAAGACAATCCTCTATTGTACCCATTAATTTTAATTGTAGACTTGCGAAAAATCTTAACTTCTAGAACATGCAAATCCCCCATAGGTACATGACAAACATTTGTATTTGATACAAAGATTAGCTATATTTGTCGGTGGCACCGAGGTAGAATTGCTGCCTTACAGGGCATGCAGTGCCGGAGACCCGGGTTCGATCTGCACGGAGTTTGCACGTTCTCCCAGTGACCTGTGTGGGTTTTCTCCAAGATGTTCGGTTTCCTCCCACATTCCAAAGACCTACACTGTAGGTTCATTGGCGTGGTGTATGTGTAAATTGTCCCTAGTGTGTGTAGGATAGTGTTAATGTGCGGTGATCGCTGGCCGGTGTGGAATCGGTGGGCCAAAGGGCCGGTTTCTGCTCTGTATCTCTAAACTAAAAAAAACTAAAGACAGCAATTCATACATGAATGGATAGAGATCAGCAATGCTTTCAAGCTCTATTTAAATCATTACGATGCTATCCAGGGATTCATAAGCTTTTAAATATTATTGCAGTCACCCAAGTTAGAAATGAAGCCTGCATTTAGAACAATATAAGCCTCCTAAAAATCTGCACAGTGGCACAGCGGTAGAGCTGCTGCCTTACAGCACCAGAGACCCGGATTTGATCCCGACTACAGGTGCCATCTGTATGTAATTTACATGTTCTCCCTGTGACCGTGCAGGCTTTCTTTAAATTCTGTAAATTGCTCCTATCATGTGGGATGCTAAACTGGGATAACATTGAATTAGTGTATGGGTGATCATTGGTCAGCACGGACTCGTTGGGCCTGTTTCCACACTATTTCTAAACTAAAACAAAGTCTGAAGAAGGGCTTTGTCCCGAAACATCGCCCATTCCTTCTAGATCAAATAACTGTCCATTATTTCGGTTTATATTACCAGAATGTAAGCAAGGTTAGCAACTGGGTCTGTCTCTGATACATGTAGATGAGGACAGCAGAAGAATTTAAGCCATCTAGAAGCAGGATGGAAAGAAAAACTTTGAATCACAAAGACTTTACCTGCTCTTGTCAGCATCTCAAACTCAGAGACAGTTTCCTGCAGAGGCTGCATTCCTTTTGTCGGTGCCTCTGTAAATGAAAGTCCCTGGCTGTCATTTTGTACCACCTGTGTTACAACGTCGGGCTTATTTCCAAGTGAGGGCTTTAAGAACACTTTAGGCTCTATGTCTAGTTCAAACTGCGGAAGAGAACAGAGAAGGCAAAACCAAGTCAGCATAAATTTGCTACAAGACAAAAGGGAAACATGTGCAGAAATTGCATAAAGGGTTGGTTAGAATCTGTAAAAGTTAATAATTTGGTAAATAATAAGTTAATCATTTCCAAAATATAACCACCGTGGTAATACAAGGCTACTAGCTTTTACTAAAGACATTAAGGTTCAAGATGGGCAGATATATCAAATGGAATTTAACCCAACGTAATAAATTCACGAATAGCAATGTACTGGGCAAGGTTCATATCATAATCAATGATGTTTAAATAAATCAGTATCTGTTGTGAGTCCATGACCCACAAGAGTTTGAATCCCCTTTTACACACATTAGTTTAGTTTAGAGATACAGCGTAGAAACACCAAGTATGCTCCAATCAACAATTTTATTCTACACTCTAAGGTCAATTTACAGAAGCCAATTAACCTACAAACCTGCATGGCTTTAGGAAGTGGGAGGAAACCGTAACACCTGGGGCAAACCCATGCAGTTACAGGGAGAATGTGCAAATTCCGTACTCAACACACCGTAGTCAGGATCGAACCTGGACCTCTGGCACTGTAAGGCAGCAACTCTACCGCCGTACCACTATGCTGCCCCAAATACAGGCAGTTACATCTCATTTTAGGCCTTAGCTTGCTTCATCCTAACCCTATGGAAACTCACGGTCCACATTACAGATAAAACTCAGCTTCACAAATAAGTACAAATAAGCAGTTGTCAACACTGCCTCCAGGATTGAAGGAGAATATATCAGCTCCTGGTGGAACAATATAAAACGAGGCCACTTGTAGAATAATATAAAGGATTATGGAAATGAACAAGAGAACCAGACTGGCGGGATTACTCTACTTGGAACCGGGTCAAATTGCTTTCCTCCAGTTCTGTAACATTTGTTTGATTAAAATTAATATGCAAATAAAAGTAATCTACTGTAGATTAAGGTTGTGCGAATATGTCAGATTTTTGCCCTAACATTCCTTATTTATAAGTGTGTCTTAAATAAGCCTTGAAATTATATATTCAGTTTCAAATAATGGCAACAAACTGTTGATTCTGTACCAGAATAGGTAGCAAGTGTACCACAAAACTCCCAATACTCTGAGAACATTAAAGTCTACTCCTCATCCAAAACTAAATCAAAATGAAGCATTTGATGACATTTCAGTATTTAAAAACTTTAAAATTATATGCAATAGTTTTGAATGGAAATGCCTTGAGGGCAGCATTGACACAAATCAAATTCAAGCAGTCATTTCTCACTTACCTTCAGTGCAGACACACAATTCTAGGTGTTGCTGTGACAACTGAGCTAGAAAATTACCAGCGTCAAAACATTTAAGTAAGCTAATGACTAATGGACGTACAAAATCAGGTTCCATTTGGGGAAACGGGCAAGAAACAATGCTCAATGAAATATACAATGCACAATTCCAGATCAGCACACTATTATTTCACTCTTTTTTGGATATACCCCCCCCCCCCCCCCTAATTGCCACCCACCCCCTGTAATTAACGTCACTCTGCTGGAAAATCAAGAATAGCACTCTGCTAAATGACCAAGATCGTGGATATTGTGGAGAGATATTTATTTAAAGGCCATATCCACTTTACTTTTTGATTCGGATTTTTCCCCATGTGCTCCACTTCATTCCTGACTAATTATGTATTTGTTACATGAATATTTCAACCACCATTTTGAGAATGACAAAACTTTAAGGGACATTTTCATCCAAATCACACCAACAAAAGATATTCTGCATGTTTTATGTCTGGTTAGCAATGTTCTCAGCAGTAATCGCACCTGTATGGAACTGTTGTCAAACATTTCTACGCTCAGCTCTTCTTCGTCTTCTGTTGGCTCCTTCACCATTCCTGCAAAGTTATCCGATTCGTAGAACTGAAGAAAAATGGGGGCACGGCTGGAATTCCGTTGGATTTCGACACGAAGAATACCATCCCGCGGCCATTTCTCACGGATGTGCTCCAAGCAGTTGATTGGAGATCGCGAAAAGGCAATGTGAATATAAGCCAAAATAAAAAGCACAAAGAGAGCCTGGAATTGGAAAAATAAAAAAATATTAATATTTTCCAAAAAAGCACATAGTAACAGGAGTCTTTGTTTACTTCAGGGCACAGAAGAAAACATGAAAGCATGCTAATTATATACATAATCATCCTGATATATGAATAAGAAAAGATTTACACCAGCGCATTTCCAATTTTTCCTTTGGATTTCAGAACTAGAATTTCTGCTTAATACCATGGAATGTTAAATAACAAAATTACTCATTAAAGTCATTAATAGCAATCCTTTAACTGAGGTAATCTCATCTCCTTACAATGAAAATGTAGGTCAGTATGCCACATTAGCGAAAATCTTTGTGTGTGAAATAAGCTTATTAATTCATTGTTACTGGTGTAATAACAATATGTGATTATAGAGTTCTCGTAAGTGGGAACTACTTAAATTTACAAACGGTACATCTGTAATTCAATTACAAAGCACTACACAGCATATTATATACTATGTTAACTGGGGAAATGGAGAAAACAGACAATACAACATATATTTGTTGCTGCTGTGCTTGTACAATGTATGCAAGGAATTACAAGCAATGTTTTCAAAACCAGATGCCATTCCCCAATGCTACAACTCACGCTGATACACCAAGGATTACTCTTTTATAACAAGGGCTTGAATCTCTGGGTTTATTTAGGGCTGTTTGGTCAGGTAATAGAGTTTGGCTAAATTGGGCATTTTCGGTACGTTCTTAAAACAAAAATTTTAACCAAGAAATTGAATTTGTTTACAAAAGTGCAATTAAATTTGTAATACTGACAAAATGTTTGCATTCTGAAGCTGTATTACACGAAGTTATCTAACACAAACTAAAGTAATATAATTGCATATTATTAAAATTACTGTAAATTTAGAGTGGTAAATGATGACATGCAGTTTTAATGAATCTATAGATGCTGATACTATAAATCTGACAGAAGAAATGGTATGCATTGGCCGTGGGCACTTATTTTAACATCCAAACAATGTCTTTACTGGCAGTCATATGTTATGGCATCCACATTTCTATGGAAGTGAGTTTGTATTCATGGACCAATTCTGCAGTATCTTACTTCTTAGGGTGTAAAACAGTTAAAAATTAAACTGCAATGATTCTGAACTGATCCTTAATTGTGGGCTTGTTGCACATTAATCCAAAATAAGTCTTCCAAAATTGCAGTGCTTCATTGCAGCACCCCATTGTTGCCTCCCTTGAGCTAAAAGCTGGATGGGAAGGGAAAACAAGTATTTCATGTCTTTCGCGACTGTTTAATGATGAAGAATTCAACAGACAAGAGATACAAACTCACAATCAATCTTTATCATTTTTTTGTGCAAGATTTAATTCCCACTCAAAGCATGGCAGACATCCTCAACAACAACGTGTGCTGAACATACTCAGCAGATCAGGAAACGTTTTTGTGGAGACAGAGTAAACGTTTTACGGTTCTGATCAAAGGCCAATTTGAAATGTTAGCTCTGTATCTCACTCCATAGATGCTGAAATGTTGTCATAACACTGCCTTTCATAATCATTCAAGTACGCAGACACAGAGTTCTGCCCCATTTAAAATATTACAAATACGTATTTAAATGCCATGTACAATTTTTAAATCTGCCAACATCCATGCAAATGCCACTGCCATTGAAACAGGTGGGCTTGCTAACAGTTTTGCTGCACACAACAAAAATGCATACTAGCTTACAGTACTTGGAAATCCTGATCAGTCTGACATATTTCTCAGATGTCTGCAACTGCCAAAGCCAACAGATTGTAAAAACTGACAGCATTATGCGTATAAATTACAAGGCAGATGTTAACATTCTAAATAAAGATTTAAAATGTAAGCTTAAAAGTAAAATAATTCAAAATCTGGAGAATGGTTAAGAAACCAGTCAGTAAATTTAAGAATCTATTTTTTTGTGTGGTGGGGTGGATGGGAGTAGCAGCTGTTCTGACTGCAGTGTCTACACAGCTCAATAGGAGGGTCTTTCACATGGATTCAGAAACTCAGTTGTAGCTGACACCAATCTACAAATAGAACAAGGTGAATTATAAATTGTCGAGTGAGAACAACAAAAGATCCAATGAGAAAGGCCAATTGCAGAAGCTACCGTAGACGTACAAAAAGATATGGTTAGCAAAATGTAACTTGGGTCACTTACAGATGGAGATTGGTGAAATAATCATACTGGGGAATATTGAAATGATAGAGAAGTTAAACAACTATTTTATGCCTGCCTCCATGAAAAGCATAGAAAGCGTGCAAGAAATAATGCACAGCAACGCATCTTGAGTGAATGAGCTGAAAGAAATGAGCGTTGGCTAAAAAACAAATGGAGAAGCTTTGGTTAGGCCACATTTGGGGCAGTGTACACCAATCTGGTCAGCACATTATAGGGAAATAGTGGACATTTTGGAGAGGGTGCAGAAGATGTTCACTGGATATTAGCAGAGTTAGAGAATATTAAATATTAGAAATTGGACAAATCTAGATTATTTAGTGGAGCTTTGTAGGCTGAAGTGCGACTGGGTAGAAGCATATTTTGTGGAAGGCATAAATAGGGTGGAGAGTCGGAGTTCCCCCCCTCAAGAGCGAACACAACTTAGGCATACAATGGTAAATGTCCCCTCGCTTTGCTGTAGCTTCCATGGAAATAGAATCAAGGTTAAATTGCACATGTATAATGCAAATAATAATTAAAATCAAATCTCATGGGGAGTTTTATGTCGCAGCCTGCTCACTGAAGAGTGAACAGCAACCTTCCATGACTCTAATAACCAATAAAAGCATAACATTCCTGTGAGGCAGATTACTGTGAGGGCATGTTGAAAACAATCTGAAGAAATAATTTTATTTTTTACCATCACATCTTCAGTGGTCTTAAAAAGCATTGATTTTAGCAGCATAATTAACTAGAATGCGAGTGAAAAAGCCTCATCCCCACCCCGCAGCTCATATGTTTAGTGCAATATAAATGTTGCTCAGAAAAACAAAGTTTTCCCTATTTGTTAAAAGGCGAAATTTCCAGTTTAAAAAAAGTTGTTTCAATCAATTCCGTCCACTGAGTTACCAGTTATGAACAACAAACATAACAGTAAAGCAGCAATATCTAAGTCGCAACATTCCTTATATTGATAGTATAAAAGAAAAGGGAACTATTCTTTTAACAGAAAAGAGGACACTGGAATAACTGGAACAGGAAGGTGGATTAAAAGCAGCAACTGATCAGAAAGGCCTCAAAATCAATATGTGATTAGAGAAGAAGTGGAAGGAGAAAAAAGGATGACGTGATAGCAATAGATTAAATAAAAATTGCAGATGATACAACACAGAGGTGAATAGAATAATGATTAGGTGACAATTGTACCATTTTAATGGATCACTCATTCTAAAGATCAATGATGTTAAAAATCATTGTGCTTAAAATGAATATATAATGATGACAGGGAGTCAGATCACAGGAACAAAAACATTTTTACAATCTAAACTATGACATCACAATGCTCACTTTCAACCCCAATATCTCCAGATCTGCAGACACAGTGATGTCATAGTTTAATGAACTAACCTCTACCCGAGGCTGATTGTTAGGTCTTGGGCATCTCCTCATTGTTCCCACTGGACCATGACCCAACTACTCAATAACTCATCGCCTCTCTAGTCACTGACCTCATTTAGTCAGGAAATCTTCACTTCAGTCTCAGCCTCAGTCATTCAATTGCCCAAAGCCTATTTCTTTTTTTTCCCCCAAGATTCCAAGCACGTCTGTACTGGTATATCTAATTACAATTGCTCTTGTCCCACAAGAATAATTGGTTTTAACCTTAACTTTATTCTTTCACCTCGATATATAACACTTTGGAATACCTCTGTCCCTTACAGTTTCCTAGTCCCTTCACTCCAGACAACCAATCCCTCCATACTTTTTTCAGGATGTAACTAGGAAAATGGGCTAGGGAGTGCCATCGGATGTAGTGTATCTGGACTTTAAGAAAGCCTTTGATAAGGTCCCACAAAGGAGATTAGTGGGCAAAATTAGAGTATATGGTATTGTGGGTAGGGTACTGACATGGATTTAAAAAATTGGTTGGCAGACAGGAAACAAAGAGTATGAATAAACGGGCCCCTATCAGAATGGCATGCAGTAACTATTGAGGTACCGCAAGGCTCGGTCTGCGACTGCAGCGATTAACAATTTAAATTAATGATTTAGATCAAGGGATTAAAAGTAACATTAGCAAATTTGCAGATGGCACAAAGCTGGGTGGCAGTGTGAACTGTGAGGAGGATGCTTTGAGGCTGCAGGGTAACTTGGACAGGTTGGACGAGTGGACAGATCCATGGCAGATGCAGTTTAACGTGGACAAATGTGAGGTTATCCACTTTGGTGGCAAGAACAGGAAGGCAGCTTATTATCTGAAGAGTGTCACGTTAGGAAAAGGGGAAATACAACGAGATCTGGGTGTCCTTGTACATCAGTCACTGAAAGTAAGCATGTAGGTACAGCAGACAGTGAAGAAAGTTAATGGCATGTTGGCCTTCATAACAAGAGGAGTTGAGTATAGGAGCAAAGAGGTCCTTCTGCAGTTGTACAGGGCCCTGGTGAGACCATACCTGGAGTATTGTGTGCGGTTTTGGTCTCCAAATTTGAGGAAGGACATTATTGCTATTGAGGGAGTGCAGCGTAGTTTCACGAGGTTAATTCCCAGGATGGCAGGACTGTCATATGTTGAAAGAATGGAGAAACAGGGCTTATATACACTGGAATTTAGAAGGATGAGAGGGAACCTTATTGAAACATAAGATTATTAAGGGATTGGATACACTAGAGCCAGGGAACATGTTCCCGATGTTGGGGGAAGTCCAGAATCGGGGTCCACAGTTTAAGAATAAGGGGTAGGCCATTTAGAACAGAGACGAGAAAAAACTTTTTCACCCAGAAAATTGTGAATTTGTGGAATTCTCTGCCTCAGAAGGCAGTGGAGAC
The DNA here is from genome assembly GCA_963514005.1 of Raja brachyura. The sequence continues at coordinate 5,923,489 of OY740810.1, forward strand.
CAATTCTCTGGATGCTTTCAAGAGAGAGTTCGATAGAGCCCTTAAAGAAAGCGGGATACGGGGAGAAGGGAGGAGGGATATGGGGAGAAGGCAGGAACGGGGTTCTGATTGTGGATGATCAGCCATGATCACAGGGAATGGCAGTGCTGGCTCGAAGGGCCTACTCCTGCATCTATTGTCTATCACACAAGTGGATGATACATCACTTCTTTCTTGAACAGATGTGTCAACCAATCTTCAATGCAGCACTCATTCACCTCACTGAATTGGTTACAAGAAAAATGTGCTGGGGAATGGGGTTGCCCTTTGAACTGGTAATAAACTTGGGCCAAAATTGTCTGCTTCTAAGTCACAAGGAGAAAGTAATGAAGCCAGTTGCAATGTGCAGAAAAGCAGAAGAAAATTATTTGACTGAAAGCTCCATAGCATTTGAATTGTATAAAGTTTAATTGGTGGGAAGCAGATTTTGCCCAAAATGTTTCGATTTCCACATTGACAAAGATTCAACAAGGTTAATGTGTAACAAATGATTAACCAAAATAGATAGAAATATTTCCTCATAAATATTTACATTCTGTTTCCTGACAAAATGAGTCAATGGATAACAAAGAACAGGAAAAAATGGTTGGTCAATGTTTTAGTACAACCCTTGAGCAAAACAAAGCATTAGGGTTAAATTTTCTGCTAGCTAAGGAGAATTGAAGCTGAAGGTCATTTTGTTTACTTTAGAAGGTTAATGTAATTCCAAAAACCTGAGAGGCAAGTTGAAGTGTGCAAATGGATTTCTTCCTCATGGTGAGCAGGACAAATTTCATACCTGTTGTGATATCTAATCCTCCCGAAAATCCTAGGTATGCTGAAGGTTGGGAAAGTGAGAAATTCCATTTTCCACCACTGACAAATGGCCCAATATATGTATATATATTATACAAAGGTGTTTAATCAAAATCCTAAGTATTAAGCCATCAAAGTGGACTTAATGGAGTGCCTCAGAGTGTAAAGTTTAATGTAGAGTCTGTAAAATGTTATGCAGAGGGAGAGGGGTAGTTTTTGCTTCCAAAAACATGTGCAAAAGTCCTTCCTCAAAGAACGTCCTTTAATTCTGAGTCTATGACTTCTACTCCTAGACTCTCCCACTAGTGGAAACATCCTCTCCACATCCGTTTTCCAAGCCTTTCACTATTCTGTATGTTTCAATGAGGTCCCGGCGAGTACAGGCTCAATGCCGACAAACGCTCATCATAGGTTAACCGACTCATTCCTGGGATCATGCTTGTAAACCTCCACTGGACCCTCTCAGCACATATTCCAAATGTGGCCTTACCAGCACCTTATAGAGCCTCAACATTACATCCCTGTTTTTGTACACAAGCCCTCTTGAAATAATGCTTTCTTTACTAACAATTCGACTTGCAGATTAACTCTTTTGGAATCCTGCACCAGCACTCCAAGACCATTTGCACCTCCGATTTCTGGATTCTCACCCCATTTAGAAGATAGTCTACGCCTTTATTCCTACTTCATAATGCATGACACCACACTTTGCTACTCGATACTCCGTCTGCCCACTCTCCCAAACTGACCAGGTTCTTCTGCAGAATCCCTGCTTTCTCCACACTACCTGCCCTCCACCTATTTTCACATCATCCGCAAACTTTCCCACAAAGCCTTCAATCCCTTTGCCCAAATCATTAATATACAACGTGAACAGTAGCGGCCCCAGCACCGACCCTTGCAGAACTCCACTAGTCACTGACAGCCAACCCGAAAAGCCCCCTTTATTGTCACTCTTTGTCTTCTGCCATCCAGCCACCCTGCTATCCATGCCAGTATCTGCCCTTTGATACCGTGGGCTCTCATCTTCCTAAGCAATCTAACGTGTGACACCTTATCAAAGGCTTTTGGAAAATCATGGTTTTTATAGGTTGTTTATGTACTGGCTGCGTTACAGACAACTCTAAAGAAGCTGTTTGGAGATATGGAGGAAGGTGGGGAGGGGGAGGACTCCATCACTGTAATGTCTGTTGGCACTTCACAACAACTCAAGATGTGCTGACTACACTGCAAAATATACCAGAAGGTATACAGTATTACAGACAAAGATTATAATCTCATGTGCAAATTGGCATAGAGATAAGCAGAGCAGGGAGATGATTAGGTGGTAGAAGGATTGGTGTGGGAAAGAAGGGTTCAGTTTCACAAAACACTGAGTGTCAGGATGGGGAAAAACTATGTCAGGACTAAAAGGACAGATTACTCCAATACGAATTCTCTACACAGAACAAATGAATGAACTACAGATGCTGATTAAACACGCCCCAATCATGACAGACTTGAAATACTAGGTAGAAAGCTCTACAAAGAAAAAATGCTGAAGGGTCAGAACTAGTTTTTGCAATTTAGAACATCACTTCAATAACGAGTCAAGACTTAGTGATAGGTAGAAAATAAATAGAAAAAAATAGAGAAAAGATCCAGGAACACATTGGAAGCCATGTACATCTACCCAGAGAACAGCTGTGAAAAGGTAGAATGCATAAATACAGATTATCAGACAACAAAGCAAATAATTTTAATGAAGGTTATAATTTTCATAGAATTAACAGTCTCACTGATGTCTTGAGAATTAGGAATTCCTTGAGCTTGTTCACAATAGGTTTGTACAATGGTAAATTGCAGATAGAATAGTAGATGAGGTGATAATAGTATAGTATATATTTTATTTCGAACATGTAAAACAAAGAAAGTTAAAAACAAAGCAAAATAACAACACATACACACAAACATATCCAAGCAATAGCCACATACATGCATATGCACACACATATATACAGTATATAAACAATTATCAAAATTATGTACAACGCAAATATCACACTGTGTCAATAAACTAAAACTCAACCTTCATCACAGCCCTTTCTCATTTTCATACCTCCGGAAAATAATTTTTTTGCACTTCTTAAACGGAGTAAAGTTTGTGCTTTGCTTGAGTTCCACATCCAAATCATACCACAATTTCACCCCACAGATTGAAATATACACACTTTTCATAGTTGTACGAACACAAAGTTTCTTTAATAATGCTTTTAATAATGAATAGTGAGCCGAGTCAGGTGATATAAAATTTAGTAATGGCAATGAAAACAGATTGGAAGAGAGCTATATGTATTTAAAAGCTTTCAACGTATCATCGATTTCCATGAAAGAGAATGTGAGTTTTGGATTTAGGTACAACTCATTGTTGCAACGAGACTGTCTAAAGACAAGTAGGTAAATGTATTAATTGTAAAATAATACAAAATCACTGAGATATTGAAAAAAGAATATGCTGCAAAACAGAATGAGTTTTTCAACCTGACTGCACTATTAGAGCTTGAATCAACACACGGCATCCAGAGGGAACAAATGTTTTATTTGCCAAAGTGGGCAATTAGAATTGTATGAGGAAACATTAAACTACCACAGCACTGGAAACAACAATAAACCAATGGATTCTGGCACCTGGGAGTGATACAAAGAACACAAGACAACAATACAATTGGCAAGACTTACAAAAACAAAGGAAGCTGAAGAATATACAATGGATTCGGAGATCAACACATTTTTTTCACGGCATTGTGCAACTGAGAATAGTCAGAAGCAACGTGTGAAAATAATAGTTTATTTTTTATAGTTTAGAGATACTGCATGGAGAAATTGACCCCAACCCCCACTCTTGTTGTGTCTTCATAATCCCCCCCTGACCTCCCCCTTTCTGATACGGGAAAGTCTGTCCTCAACAGAAGCCTCACCTATGTTCCCCTCCGCCCCCACCTCAACGAGTTCCGGGTCGGCCTCGATGTAGAGCTTTTCTTCCATCGCTTCTGTGCCTTTTTCTATGGGAAGGAGTCCCTCACCATCCAGTGGTGACCCTGTCTCCCCATCTACTGGACTCTCCAGAACATCCTTCTATGCTCTATACACCTCTTTATTTCTAACTGCCGTTGTGACTTTTCCACTCCCCTTACCTATTCTAATCTCACCCCGTCTGAACGTACAGCCCTCCACTCACTCTGCAGCAACCCGGCATTATAATCAAACCCACCGACAGAGGAGGTGCTGTGGTAGTCTAGCACGCTGACCTCTACTGGGCTGAGGCCAGGCCACAACTCTCAGACACCTCCTCCTATTTATCCTTGGACCATGACCCCACAGACGAGCACCAAGCCTTAATCTCAAACACCATTTCTGAGTTCATCTCTTCCGGCTGTCTACCTTCCCGAGCCTCCAACCTTATCGTTTCCCAGCCCCGCACTGCTTGGTTTTACCTTCTCCCCAAAATCCCCAAACACAACTGCCCTGGCAAACCCATTGTTTCTGACTGTTCCTGTCCCACGGAAATGATTTCCACGTGCCTCGACACCATCCTATCCTTCTCCTGGTCCAAGATACCTCACACGCCCTTCGTCTCTTTAATGACTTCCGCTTTCCGAGCCCCCACTCCCTCATCTTTACTATCGACTTTCAGTCATGCAACACCTCCATTCCGCCACCAGGGAAGGCCTTAAAGCCCCGCATTTCTTCCCCGACCGCAGATCCATCCAATTTCCGTCGACTAACACTCTACTCTGCTTAGCAGAGCTGGTCCTCACCCTCAACAATTGCTCCTTTGAACAATCCCTGTTCCAGGCGCACACTGGCCCTATCCCTGAACTCTAACTCCGTTACATTGATGACCGCATCAGTGCTACCTCCTGCACCCATGCAAAAATCATGGACTTCATCAACTTCACCACCAATTTTCATCCTGCACTCAAATTTACTTGGACCATCTCAGACACCTCCCTCCCCTTTCTTGATCTCAATCTCCATCACATGAAATAGCCCAAAGACTGATGTCTATTACCATACAACCATATAACATATAACAATTACAGCACGGAAGCAGGCCCTCTCGGCCCTTCCAGTCCGTGCCGACCATTTATTTTCCCTTTACAAACCCACTTACTCCCACATCTCAACTACACTTCCACCCTTCTTCCTGCAATGACTATCCCCTACTGCCAATTCCTCAGTCTACACCGCATCTACATCCAAGATGAGGTGTTCCATACTAGAACATCCAAGGTGTTGTTCAAGACGTGGACTTTTATACATCGGCGAGACCAAACGCAGACTGGGCGATCGTTTCACGGAACACCTTCACTCAGCCTGCCTGAACCTACCCGATCTTCTGGTTGCTGGACACTTTATAATTCCTCGTATGTTGCAAGAAGGGTCTGGACCCAAAACATCACCCATTCCCTCTCTCTAGAGATGCTGCCTGTCCCGCCGCTGAGTTACCCCAGCTTTTTGTATCGGTCTTCGGTTTAAACCAGCTTCTGCAGCTCCTTCTTGTACCTTTGGCTCACTGAGTCCACGCCAAACATCGATCACCCATTCACACTTGTTCTATATTGTCCCACTTTCCCATTCACCTCCTGCAATAGGGGTAATTTACGGTGGCACACATCTTAGGGATGTGGGAATAAACCGGAGCACACTGAGGAAACTACAGGGAGAATGCGCAAAGTTCTGGCAGACAGCACTTGAGATCAAGATTAAACATGGGTTCCTGGCATTGGTACCACTGCGGCTGCACAAACAGTACTTTCAATGCAAATAAAGAACATGGAATTATATATTTTTTAAAATGTTAATTGCAGATTGAAATACAAACTGAAAATGTCAGAAAGAGTCAGTAGGCTAGGCAACTTCCATAGAAAGAAACAATGCACAAACCAAAACATTAACTCAATTTCTAATTACGGCCTAACCTGTTGAGTGCTTCCATGATGCTTTTTTTTTCTATCTAAAAAAAATCGTACATCAGGATTTACAGTGGTCTATAGGATAGCATGAATAAGTTGGTCTATGGTATAGATGGGATACGTTGGCCAGTATTGGAGGTATAGATGGGATACGTTGGCCAGTGCGGGCAAGTTGGGCCAAAGGGCCAGTTTCCACGCTGTATGACTCGTGTTCCAGAACAAGCCTCACCAGCAGCCAAGCTGTTCTTGTACAGTTACAATGCTGGAGTTTCCCATTGCAGGGAAACTGCTCTGCTCAGAAGAAGCAGGACAAATCAAATCTGGCTAGTTGCAGTTCAACCAGTCTATTCCTAATTATCAGAAAAATGATGCATCATCAACAATACTAGTGAGTTGCATGTACTCTCTGATAAGCTGTTCACCAAGGTTTGCCAGGCTCATTCTGCTGCAGACCTCATTACTGCCTTCTCAGTCCAGACTTCGATCAGTGCCGAATCAGTGATGACAAAGTGAGTGTGACTATATTAGACATCAAGGCAGCATTTGATCCAGTTTAACATCAGGCTGCCTTGGTAAAAAAGAGGTCAGGAGGCTTGAAGGAGTAAACATTCACAGAGAGACATACTTTGTCTACTGCGACTCTTGTCGCAGCGGCCTCTGCAGTCCGACTGTATTTTTTTGGTCTCGTTTTGAGTGTAGTTATAGTGGGGTTTTTTTAGCTGGGTATGTGTGGGGGTTGGAGGGCGGGGTGGGGGAAACCTTTAAAATCTTTTCCCTGTACGGAGGACCCAACCTTTTCTCTGTCGGGTCTCCGTTGTTGTTGGGGCCTAGCCCCGTGGAGCGGCCTCCAACCGGACCTGTGGCTCCAGTCGCGGAGCTGCGGGCTACTTACCAACGTGGAGCTGGCCGAGTTTGGAACGGGAGGAGCTGTGATGGCGCGCTGCTGCTGCCCGACCCCGGATATTCGGAGGCTCCAGCTGCAGGCCGGTGGACGGTGACATCGGGAGCTCGCGGGTCCTTGGTGGGAGACCGCTTTTCGGTGCTCCCGCAATGGCAACTTCTCCCGCCCGAGATGCGGGGTTGAAAATGACCTGGAGCAGGGCCTTACATCGCCCGGCGCGGCTTTCATGGCCGCGGGACTTTCTAGGGCCCGCTGGAGGCTCCAACATCAAGACCCGGAGTAGGACCTCACATCGCCCGGCGTGGCCTGAATGGCCGAGGGACGTACTTACCATCGCCCACCGGGGGCTTAGACTCTGACATCGGGAGGAGAAGGGGGAGTGCAGGGGAGAGATAAGACTTTGCCTTCCATCACAGTGAGGAGGAGCTTCACTGTGATGATGTTTGTGTAAATTGTGTTGTGTCTTGGTTCTTTCTTGTTTGTATGACTGCAGAAAGTAAATTTTGTTTGAACCTCAATGAGGTTCAAATGACAATAAACGGTATTGTATAGTATTATAATCACCCATTCACATTAGTTCTATGTTATTCCACTTTATGATCCACTCCTACATATTTGGGGCAATTTACAGAGATAAGTTTAACTACAAACCCGCACATCTTCAGGACGCCGGAGCACCCAGCGGAAACCCACACAGTTACAGATGGAACGTGCAATAGCTCACAAGGACAACACCCGAGGTTAGGATCTCAGGCAGCAAGAATCTGAGGCAACAGCTCTACCAACTGCGCAACCCATATGTCAGAAGCACGATGGAATACTTGCCTTACACCTGCACAAAAGCAGCTCCAGAACACTCACACTATTCAAAATCACTGAGGACAAAGCAGCCAGCTGCAGGTCACATAGCAACGAGATTTGCAAATGTATTGCAGCAGAGCAGAGATACACAACAAATTACCACGGAAAGGAAATGTGTCCCATGCGGTCCTGGTGCCTTCTCTATTACCTAGGCTGACTTTTATTCTCAGCAACACTTTCCTATACTTACCCCACTTGATTCCACCAATATCTAAAAAATGTCTTGAAATTGCTCAGCAACTGAGCCTCTACAATCTTGCATTGAGAATTCCAAATATCCATTACATTTCTTCTCACCTTTCTCCTGAATGGCTGACCGATTGTTTTGATACTTGGTTCTCAACAACTCAATCAGGGGAGACTACCTTGCATCCACCATGTGAAGCCCCATTCAAATTTAGTTTGTTACAATGTGACCATAACATTAGGGATATATATATTCTTCTACATGCCATTATAAAGGACCACACTATTTGTTTTCTCAATCCCTTGCTGTTCCCCCATGTTAACAAATAAATGTCTACATAACATCCAGAACTTTCTAAACACCAACAAAATATTCTGCTTTTTTATTGTTCCAACCAAAGTGAATCTCAAATGTATGTACATTATATTCCATCTGCCATGTCATTGTGCATTGATTTTGTCTATATCCCTCTGTATCTCTCTTGTATCTCTTTCTGCTATGTCGCTTTGTATCACTGGATGAACTACAGTTAATTCCCCAGTACAAATCATTGAAACAGCTTATGAAAAGCTGGGGCTCAGTACCAATGAAAATACGCTGTATCAACTAGTTATCCCTTATCCATTCTGCTAGTTAATGCATGAAATACTTCCCTTCTCGCTCATGTCAGGCCAACTAGTCAGCAAATTTGCTGCTTTCTCTCTAAATTAGAAGTATGTAATTTCAATCTTCAAGGCATCTTCATATTTAACAAGATTGTGGCTACTTGGACTATAACCTCAACTTTGCATGCCCCCCCCAAACTACTAGAAACTTTCACCCTCTTGCTTAATGATCAAGCCATCTCTGCTTTAAATACATGCAGAGATCCTGATTCACAGACTCTGCTTCCAACATATTGTAAGAATCAGTTTCAAAGACTCGTGATCAGAGATATCTTTTTGTTTTAAATCACATCTGCAGTAAATGAGTGACCCCTTATTTTTAAACGGTGATCTCCCTGTCTGGATTTTTTGTTGTGTGGAAGCATTCTCTCCACATGCACCCTATCATAAAGCCTCAAAACTGTATTAGCTTCAGACAATACAACCTCTCTCATATGACAGCCTGTTAATTTCATGTATTAGTCCAGTAAGCCTTCTCTAAACTGCCTCCCACCCATTTACTTCTCTGTTTTAATAATCGGTAAATTCTGTACATAATTCTCCAGAAGTGATCTGTGAGAAATTTGTGAGAACTGATCAAGAACCTGCAAAAATTTGAAAGCTGACAATCAATATATCCACCGTCTCCAACGCCATTACATGGATAGGACAGGTTTAGAGGGATATGGGTCAAATGCAGGCAAGTGAACCAGTGTAGAGGGGACATGTTGGTCGGTGTGGACGTATGGGCCAAAGGGCTTGTTTCCATGCTCAATGACCACTTACACGACCCTAAAATGTAGGCCATCGGGTCCTCTTATATTTCAGTCCCATTAGTATAAAAAATGCACGAGAGAGATTAATGTTAATTGTTTTGAGATCCTCGTCAGTTTGCAGATGATACTAACGTGGGTGGTCAAAGAAAGACACAAAATGCTGGAGTAACTCAACGGGACAGGCAGCATCTCTGGAGAGAACAAATGGGTCGATGTTTGGTTTAAACCAGCATCTGCAGTTCCTTCATATACTAAAGTGGGTGGTGCTGTAGAGAAGACAGATATCAAAGGTTACAGTAGGATTTTGAAAAGTTTGGCAGAGGGATAAATAATGGAGTTTAATGCAGATAAATGCAAAGTGTTGCATTTTGGGAGGTCTAATCAGGGCAGGACCTTCACAGTAGCTTTTAGGGCTTTGGGGAGTGTTGTAGAGCAGAGGGATCTAGAGTGCAGGTACATTGTTCATTGAAAGTGACATCGCAGGTAGATAAGATAGACACAAAGATGGTGAAGAAGGCTTTTGGCACATTGGCCGTCATCAGTCAGCGTATTGAGTAAAGAAGGTGGGATGTTATGTTACAGCTGTACAAGGTGCTGGTGAGGCCACAGTTGGAATATTCTGTTCAGGTTTGGTCACCTTACAATAGGAAAGATGTTGTTAAGATGGAAAGAGTGCAGAGAAAATTTATGAGGATGTTGCCAGGTCCTGAGTGCCTGAGCTGCAGGGCGAGGTTGGGTAGGTTACGATTGTATTCCTTGTAGTGTAGAAGGAGAGGTGATCTTATAGAGGTGTAGAAGACCATGACGGGAATAGATAGTCTTTTACCCAGAGTAGGAGAATCAAGAAATTAAATCAAGGAATTAAAGTGCGAGGGAAAGATTTAATAAAAATCTGAGGGTCATCAGTTCCACACATCGAGGTGGGTATACAGAATGTGCTGTCGGAGGAGGTAGTCGAGGCGGAAACTATAACATTTAAAAGACATTTGAAGGTAGACAAAAGTGCTGGAGAAACTCAGCGGGTGCAGCAGTATCTATGGAGCGAAGGAAATAGGCAACATTTCGTGCCAAAACCTTTCTCAGACATTTGGACAGATACATGGATAGAAAAGATTCAGAGGATATGTGCCAAACATGGGCAGGTGTGACTAGTGTAGATAGTTCACCTTGGTTGGAACAGGTCATCTGTTTCTAAGGCTTCATTCGAGAACTGTATTCCACAAAACATCCAAAAAGTTTTGTTTAATTTCCCTGCTACTTAGTTGCATTTCAAATAATCTCAATATAATTTCTTCAGGCTCAGGCAGCAAGGAATCTTTTGTCCAGTTATTAATTTCATTTTTACATAGCTACAGAATCTTTCAGTCTTACCCTAGCCTAAGGTTACTTGCTATTTAGACAGAAGTAGAATTAGGGCATTCAGCTCACCAAATCGGCTCCACCTTTTGACCACGGCTGATCTATTTTTCCTCTCAACCACATTCTCCTGCCATCTGTCCTAACCTTTGAAGCCCTTACCAATTAAGAACCTATCAATCTGCACCTCACATATACACAATGACTTGGCCACCTCTGCAGTCTGTAGCAATGAACTCCACCCTCTGGCTAAAAGAAAATCATCCTCGTCTCCAATTTAAAAGTATGTCCTTTTATGCTGAGGCTAGGGCCTCTGAACCTAGAGTCTCCCACGAGTGGAACCATCCACTCCACACATTATCTATACCTTTAATTATTTGGTAGGTTTCCACAAGATTCCCCTCGTCCTAAACTACAGCGAGCACAGGCCCAGAGCCTTCAAACACTCGTCATCCATCAACCCAATCACCCCTGGGAACATTGCCATTTCCCTTATCAATGTTGAAGTATTCTTTGTTGACTTCCTGTTCTGAAGGCCATATGCATTCAAATTTGTATTCTTAACCATTTTGGCTGCTCTGACTCAGATTGGAGGTAAACTTACAGTTTGTGTGTATTGGCCCTTCCTAACAGATGCATCACCCATTTGGCTAGCCTGCATTATTGCCACAGGTATACAGAAAAATAATTTAAAGGACAATACTAGTTGCTATATTTAAGACTAGAACACAGTTTAATTTACAGCCATGCAAAGACTGAGCAGAAATATCAAAGGTCACCTCTTAAGGAGGGAGTCAGGTATTCCTTTACACTTCAATTAGTGTTAAATTGTAAAGAGTGATTTAACAAAAAAAATAGGATTGACAAATAATATGATTAAAGTCTTCAACTATTAAAGAAACTAATAGGAGTGTAGATGAAAAATTATTTCCACATGGGGGGGGGGGGGTGCGAGTAAATAATAAGTGGCACAGCTGACAAATGAGTCGGGTTTATTGGGGTGCAAAGTTAGCAGACTTGCAGAAGTTTGGAATGTCCTCCCACACATGTAAACGGATACTGTGTTACTAGTTCTATCCTACACACTGGGGACAATTTACAAATATCATGGATCAGCCTGATGTCCGAGTAAACTGTGGGGCAAAGGGCCTGCTGCTGCCTGCAGACATTGCGGACGTGTGCACAATTCAATGCCCCCCTCCCCACCCCAACGACCCACAGCCCTGAGACGCAAACCGGGCAAAGCCTCTCCCAAACCAGGGCCACAGCCAGAGGGCACCAGGCCCTCAGTGCCGGGCCGCAACCCCGGGCTATCCCGCCCACAGGCCCCAGACAGGGCCAAGCCGCCCCCAACCCCCGGTTACTAGGCCCACAGCCCTCCACAGACCCGGTCAAGCCACCCCCAAGCCCGGGCCTGCGGGCCCACTCTGCCCGATCCCCAGGCCCGGTACATTGACGGGCCCACAGCCCCGTCTCACTCTGCCTCCCACCCCCACCCACCCACCCACCCCGGGCTCGCAGCCCCCCGCATCCCCAGGCAACCAGCCCGGGCCCCAACAGCCCCCGGCGAGCCGGGTGAAACACTGGCCTTGAGCAGCACGAAGAACTCGAACATCCTGCGGAAGGAGGGGGGGAAGACCCTGGCGTAGGTGACGGCCATCTTGAAGAAGAGAGCGTGGAAGAGGCGGTCGCGGACATTGATGAGCGGGTTGGGGTTCACGTTGTTGTTCCGCGCCCGGTTGTTGGCGTTGTTCGCCTGGTTCTCCGACATCTTCCTTCCTTCCTCAGCCCGGCGAGGTCGCTCCGATCTCCGCAACCCACGCTCGGCGAGTCTCTAATGCCGGGATCGTGTTATAAATCAGTTGTCGGTGGTGGGCTGGGGGGGGGGGGAGAGGGCAGAATAATGTTTTAAGTTTTATTTTACTCCCCCTTCTCCAGCCGCGCTCCCCCCGACCCGCAGCTTCCCGCCCGCCCGCTCGCTCCGCTGGCGCCACCGCCGGTGGGGAGGAGTCACTGCAGCCCCGCCCGCTGGCGCCACCGCCGGTGGGGAGGAGTCACTGCAGCCCCGCCCGATGGCGCCACCGCCGGTGGGGAGGAGTCACTGCAGCCCGCCCGATGGCGCCACCGCCGGTGGGGAGGGGTCACTGCAGCCCTGTCCGCTGGCGAGGAGCCACTGCAGCCCCGCCCGATGGTGGGAAGGAGTCATTGCAGCCTCCACCCGCTGGCGCCACCGCCGGTGGGAGGAGTCATTGCAGCCCCCGCCCGATGGCGCCACCGCCGGTGGGGAGGAGTCATTGCAGCCCCCGTCCGATGGCGCCACCGCTGGTGAGGAGGAGTCATTGCAGCCCCACCCGATTTGGCCACCTCTGGTGGGGAGGAGTCATTGCGGCCTCCACCCGCTGGCGCCACCGCCGGTGAGGAGGAGTCATTGCAGCCCCCACCCCTCCACCAGCCCGGACCCTCCTCAATTGCGCCTCTTACCGGCGAGGAGAAGTTACTGCTTCAGGTGGTGAGGACTTCCTGCAACACATGTTATTGTTTTGTTACCCATGGGCCCAGGAGTCTCTCAGGATATTTTCAACCATGTGAATGTGGAGAGAATGTTTCAACTAGTGGGAGAGTCTAGGACCAGAAGGCACAGCCTCAGAATAAAAGAATGTACCTTTATAAAGGTGACGAGGTGGAATTTCAGTCTGAAGAAGGGCCTCGACCCGAAACGTCACCTATTCCTTCGATCCAAAGATGCTGCTTCACCCGCTGATTTTCCGCAGCATTTTTGTCTACCTAGGAATTTCTTTAGTCAGAGGGTGGTGTATCTGTGGGGTTTACCACAGAAGGCTGTAGAGGACAAGGTAGTGGATATGGTCAAGGCAGAGATAGATTGATTCTTGATTAGTTGTGGGTGTTCAGGGGTTATGTGGAGAAGGTAGGAGAATGGGGTTAGGAGGGAGAGATAGATCAGCCATGTCAGAGTAGACTTGATGGGCTGAATAGCCTAATTTTGCTCCTATAACTTATGAACAAATGAACTAACTTTTATAATAATATCATCCCTCTCACAAGCCAAGGGATGTATTCCCGACCCCACCATCTATCTTCACCTTACAAATATCCATTGACGACCTCCACAGGCGGGAATTCCACAGATTCACCACCCTCTGACCTTGTTGCAAGCCTTGCACTTTTTTTTCACATGCACTTTCTCAGCTGCTGTAACACGATATTCTGCAGAAACAAGGAACTGCAGATGCTGGTGTTCACAAAAAGACACAAAGTGCTGGAGTAACTCAGCAGGTCAAGCAGCATCTCTGGAGAACAATGATTTCAGGTTGGGACCCTTCTTCAGGAACTGTGCTATATTCTGGACTCTTGTGCCCTTTCTCTCTGCACTACCTGTTGTACTCATTGTAATCATACAAAGCACTTCACTGTATTTCGGTACACATGGCGATAGACTACTAGCGTGCTATACCATAAAAATGATCAATGCATATTTTCTTTTAGAAATATTTTGGATTTCATATACCACTATAATAGCAGAAAATAGGATAATTTTCCAGGCTTAGGAAATCTAATAGAGTAATTTCAGGCATCAATAAACATTTAGGTGAGACAAGAGGAACTGCAGTTACAGTTGAGTTTATTGTCACGTGTACTGAGGTGCCATGAAAAGCTTTTGTTGCGTGCAGAAAGCAGAAAGCAGAAGCCCCAGTCAGCAGAAAGACACTACATGATTACAATTGAGCCATTTACAGTGTATAGATACATGATAAGGGAATATCATAGTTAAAGTAAGGAATCTTCTTCTTCTTGCATATGGCGTGCACGGCCTAAAGTTGTAGGACAACTTATTCTATTTAATCTTATTTGATTGTGCACGCCAGGTTGATTGCATTCGTTGAAACAGGATGGACCACGTGAAGGTTGCAATCTCCCACCCCAGTAAGGAATAGAGATGTAAGAGTGTGGAGTGATTGCAATACGCGTTTGTAGATCGGCTTCTGTGGCTCGCTCGCAAATAGTCGCCAGGGTTGGGCGCCATCTTGGAAGTTTCTGCCATCTTGGAAACCAAAAAAGCTGAAATAACTCAATAGGTCAGGCAGCATCTCTGGAGAAAATGGATAGGTGACATTTCAGGTCGGGACCCTTCTTCAGAGCCTCCTGAGGTGCCATCAAACATTCAAGGTTGGGTTTAATGCTTGAGATTAATGCTTTGTTTAAAAGAATTAGGGCAGCACGGTGGCACAGTGCCAGAGACCTGGGTTCGATTCTGACTATGGGTGCTGTCCGGTAAGGAGTGTGTACATTCTCCCCGAGACCTGTGTGGGCTTTCCCCGGGTGCTCTGGTTTCCTCCCACACTCCAAAGACATACAGGTCTGTGGGTTAATTTGGCTTCAGTAAAAATTGTAAATTGTAAATTGTAAATTGGCCCAAGTGTGTCGGATAGAGGCTTAAATGGGGGTTAATTTGTTTGGTGCATCAGGAAGGGTGGATAATTTGTGGATAACTATGTGAGCCTGGCCAGATGATCTGAGTTTCGGCGGGAGAACATTTTGGGGGGAGCAGTGATCATAAATCTGTAAATTCTCAGATAGTATAAAGTATAAAAGTATAAAGTTTCCTTTATTGAAATTACGTGCCTTGCAGCCATGACAGAGAATTAAGTAACAGAACATACAATGAACACAGTTTAACATCCACCACAGTGAGTCTACCAGGCACCTCCTCACTGTGATGGAAGGCAAAATTCTTAAAGTCCTTGTCTCTTCTTTGCTTGTTCTCCCTCTGCATTGAGGCGATCCAGGCTTTCGATGTTGGGCCCCCCGCCGGGTGATGGTAAGTCCCGCGGTCGAATGCGAGCTCCGCGAACGGGCCGGTTCAAACTCCACGGCCCGGGGCGGACGAAGCTGCCACCCTCCAGTCCAGCGGACGAAGCTGTTGTCGCGGGAGCTCCGGAGAAACGGGCACCAACCTGGGACCTGCGAGCTCCCGATGTTGTCGTCCACTGGGCCCGCGGCCGAAGCCTCCGAGGGTCCGAAGTCTGGCCGCCGCCGCAGCGCCACCACAGCCCCGAAGTCGGCCAGCCTCGCGATGGTGAGTCCTGGCTCTGCCTCTGGAGCCTCGAGGTCGGTCCCAGTTGGAGGCCGCCAGCTCCGCGATTAGGGCTCAGCGCAGACGGAGATGGAGATACGACAAAGAAAAAGGTTGCACCCCCCCCGAAGGAAGAGACTAAAACAAGTTTCCCCCGACCTCCACACATACACAACTAAAAATAAACTAAAACATACGTCCAACAAGACAAAAGAAAGAAAACAAAAAAAAAGAAGAGAAAAAGACAGACAGACTGCAGGCGAGGCACAGCTGCTTGGGCAGCGCCGCCACTAGAGGATGGGTAGGTGGGTACTAGGTGGGTATTGAGATAAAGCTGGAACTTGGGAGAAAATGCTAAATTAGGGAAAGCTGATTACATTAGTGTTAGGGCAGAAACAGGGAAAAGTGGTTGGGAGTAGCTGTTATTGGGCAAGTCCATATTTGACGTGCAAAAAACAAAAAACAAACTGCCGAAGGAACTCAGTGGGTCAGGCAGCATTTGTGAAAGGAATTGGACAGGCATTGTTTTGGGTCAAGACCCTTCTTCAGACTGATGGAGTCGCGGGGCGACAGCTGGTAGAATAATATGAGGGAACGGGTTGATACGTGAGTTGGATGGGGGTGATGAAGGTAGTGATTGTAAATGATGTGGTGCGGCGCGGAGGGAACTTTAAAATTCGACCGCCGGCCTGCGGCCTACACCAACCTGAAGCCGCGGTCTCTGGTAGCGAAGCACCGATTCAGGACTTACCTGGACTTTTTACCTTGTCTACTCACCTGGACGCCGGCAGCGGCGGCTGCAGAGGGTTGAGGTCCCGACAATGGGGGAAAATGGAGGAGGACTGGCCAAACTTTGTGCCTGCCACCACAGTGATGAATGCTGTGGTGGATGTTTGTGTTAAATTTTCATTGTGTTATTGTGTGTTCTTTTTATTGTACCGCAATAAATGCATTCCACTTGCACTTAATGCATGGAACCGTCCCACACGACGCATCATTTGAGAATGTAAAACGACTGGGTAAACATTTTAAAAAAACCTTGACATCCATTATTCTTCAATTACAGTTTGAGGGTCTGGGTGACCTATTCAGTAATTGTTAAGTGATATTTACATCCCGTCAGTAGCTCTGGCAAGGCAATGGAAGATCAGATTCAATAGGGCGAATTGATTGGAAGGTGCGGACATTTTGGTAGACTCACTTACTATTGATGAGACGTCCTTGTGTTCTGCTCTTACGTTTTATGAGTTTTAAATGGTTCGTTTCAACAATCTATTGCGATACATTGAAGGAGACATTAGACGTTATTTTCTGGAAACAGTATTTTTCAATAACCCCCGTCCATGTAAGGCAGCATTTGGGAAGTGTCTGCTGTGACTTTCTTTCAGTTACAGGATTCCAGGATTTAAAACATGGTTCACCATTGTTCTGTTTACGGGCAAGTGCTCGATTCCTGCAAAACCTCCCAAACTGTAACAAGGTTTTACTCTAACAGCGGTTGGCAGAGGCTGTGGCAGATGAAGAAGGCAACCTGGGTCCCTCCCAGCAGGTACCTTCCCCCGCAACCGCAAGAGATGCAACACCTGTCCCTATACCTCCTCCCTCGACTCTGTCCAGGGACCCCGACGGTCCCTTCAGGTGAGGCAGAGGTTCACTTGCTCCTCCTCCAACCTCATCTACTGTATCCATTGTTCAAGGTGTGGACTCTAATACATCGGTGAGACCAAACGTAGACTGGGCGATCGTTTCGCTGAACACCTTCGCTCAGTCAGCCTGGACCTACCTGATCTCCCGGTTGCCAAACGCCTTAATTCTCCTTCTCATTCCCACGCGGACCTTTCTGTTCTAGGCCTCCTCCATTGTCAGAGTGAGGCCAAACGCAATTTGGAAGAACAGCATCTCATATTTCGTTTGGGCAGCTTACAGCCCGGTGGTATGATTATTGATTAATCTAACTTCAAGTAGCCCTGGCATCCCCCCTCTCTCCCCATCTCTCCCCCACCCAAGTCATACCAGCGTCAAAGTCGTCTTGTTGAGTTTCATTGTCTGAAACTAGTTTTCATTTAACACACAGCTGACAATGAATGGCCTGTTCCCTTTATCATCATCATCACCTTTTTGCATATCTTTCATTCATTTCTTCTACATCTCTCCACATCATCGTCTACATCTCTTGTTTCCCTTTCCCCAGACTTTCAGTCTGAAGAAGGGTCTCGACCCGAAACGTCACCTATTCCTTTTCTCCAGAGATGCTGTCTGACCCGCTGAGTTACTCCAGTCTACCTTTGCTTTTAACCAGCATCTGCAGTTCCTTCCCACACACTTGTAAAACTCGCCATGAAGCCTACAAATGTTGAACCACCATTTTCTTTATTTTCCCGCCAAGTTGCAACATTAAACCTGTTTAAGAAGGAACTGCAGATGCTGGAAAATCGAAGGTGGACAAAAATGCTGGAAAAACTCAGCGGGTGAGGCAGCATCTATGGAGCGAAGGAAATAGGCAACGTTTCGGGCCGAAACCCGCTTTTCATGCAGAGTTTACGTCAGGAACTTCAAACCGGGTTGGGGGGGGGGGGGGGGTCCTGCTGTTTTTTCCACCTCGTTTTTACATCCAGTCACGGAATCTTAACAGAAGCCACAAGAACCTCCCATCTTTGTTGCCAGTCTTACTGTTTCCTCAGGTTCATAAGATCATAAGTGATTGGAGTAGAATTAGACAACAAGTCTACTCCGCCATTCAATCATGGCTGATCTGTCTCTCCCTCTTCACCCTATTCTCCCGCCTTCTCCCCATAGCCTCTGACACCCGTACTAATCAAGAATCTGTCCATCTTCACCCTGATTCTGAAGGAGGGTTTCGGCCCGAAATGTCGCCTATCTCCTACGCTCCTTAGATGCTGCTGCACCCGCTGAGTTTCTCCAGCCTTTTGTGTACCCAAGAATATATCTCTGCCTTAATTATATCCACTGACTTGGCCTCCACAGCCTTCTGTGGCAAAGAATTCCCCAGATTCACCGCCCTCTGATTGAAGAAATTCCTCCTCATCTCCTTCCTAAAAGAACGCGCATTAATTCTGAGGCTGTGACCTCTAGTCCCAGACTCTCCCCACTAGTGGGAAACATCCTCTCCACATCCACTCCATCCAGGCCTTTCACTATTCTGTACGTTTCAATGAGGTCCCCCCCTCATTCTTCTAGACTCCAGCGAGTACAGGCCCAGTGCCGTCAAACACTGATCTGGGTCAATGCCAGAGATCTGGTCAGATCTACTGACTGTAACAGCTACAGGGCGTGGAATGTCAAGCAGGGCATCTACTTTGTTCTGTTGGAGGAACAAGGAATTCGCTGCGTGTGGTGCTGACGTCCTCTCTGCCCACAGTCGTTGACTTGGCTCCCGATCACGTTACCTATACAAATACATCCCACGCCACGGAGAGGGGGGTCTCATTATGAGAAGTAATCAGAGCTTTGCGGTGGGCAAAAGATAAGGGATCGGCCAAAGGAATTCAGAAATATGAAATGTAAAACCAGAGACTTTGATTGAATGAGGTGGAATAATGGCAACGAGCCAGTGTCTATTGAATCTGCATTTTGTCATCAGCCAAGGCTTTTAGGAAAGTACAGGTGACAAATTAAAGTTCAGCTCAAGGGGGCGGACGGCAGGAGGGGGTTGCTGAGGGGGGGGTTGGGGGGTGAAGGAAGTCTTTTAATGAAGTGGCCAAAATAAATTGCCTTCCCCTTTTCTGTGTTCGCTCTTCATTGTCAAAAGTGAGACTCCTTTAGCTCGGATCCACAAATAAATGCTTCCCTTGTTATTTCCAGGTGCGGGTTAGTTTCCAGACGGCATCTCGGGTCCAAGTGGATTGGAGATTAGATATCCAAAACCGCATTTGCACAGCGGCCTGTGCGAGACACTGGTAACCCTGTTTTCAGATGCTCAGACGGTAAGTGTGCTGAAGAAAGAATGCGTTTTCTGTGGCTCTTCCCGTGTTTGCGTTTCATAGGGTGTACACCCTGTAATTTCCGAAGGACTTTACAAACCACTTGTCCATATAGCAAACAGTACCTAGCTCACGTGCAGTTAGCCCACGCTACCTGGCTTCGGGGGGGGGGGGGGGGGGATGGGGGGGGCGGATGTAATCGGACACCGTGGTGGGCAACACTAGTGGAGGAGGTACAATGATTCCACAGTGCAGGGTGTACACAAGGCACTATGTACACAGCTTGGAAGCAGCATTGGAGAACGTTCGCTCGGCAGGGAGGATGTTTACTACAGATTACCCCGTGACCCGGGGAAACGGACCTGACGCCCTCTTTGTGTTGGGTGTTACCTGCGACTCTGTCGCAAGAATGCCTCTTGAATAGGAAAGATCTGGGCTCAGCTTGCACTTTGGAGACTTCAGCGGGGGTGGGAGATTGCAACCTGCACGTGGTCCAACCCCATTTCAACGCATGCAGTCTACCTGGCGTGCACGGACAGAAGATCAAACAGAACAAGTTGCCTTACAACTTTAGGCTGTGCACGCCGTACGTGAGAAGAAGGAGACTGCGGCAAAGTTGCCGCTGCGGTGTGTTGGACCATTACGCTGTGGGGGGGGGGGGGTGACATCAATCGGATGGCACATTAAACTGGGGCAGTCCACTGCCTTTGGGAGCTGCAGAGGAGCCCACGGCATTCCTGGAGGAAGAGAAGTCCCCAACTCCTGCTCAGTGTTTATTCCACAGACAACATCAACAAATACCTGATCTGATTGTTAACATTTCCTTGGCTGCCGTTGTAAGTAAGTAAGTAAGCTTAATTTTATTGGCCCAGGTATGTACACATACAAGGAGTTTGCCTTGGTGCTCTGTCCGCCCGTAACAACACGACATACAGTAGACAACTAAGAATAAAATATAAAACATTAAAACATTAAGAATAAAACATTATAGTTTAAACATGTGAAGAATCCTCCTTTACGTCTACAAAGCCCTCAATGGGCTCGCCCCCACCTACATCAAAAGTCTGCTCACCCACCACACCACCTCCAGGTCCCTCAGGTCGGCCGACTTGGGGTTGCTGAACGTCCCGCGGTCTAGGCATAAGCTCAGGGGCGACCGCACCTTTGCGGTTGCCGCTCCTAGACTGTGGAACAGCCCCCTCCATCGACTCCTTTAAGTCGAGACTTAAAACTCATCTCAACTCCCAAGCCTTTCTTGACGTCCTCTGTGCGAGGGCTAGATGTGTGTAGTGATGTTTGTATTTAATCTATGAACCACTGTTGTTTGTTATACTATTCTTACACCAATGTAAAGCACTTTGGCCAACAAGAGTTGTTTTTTAAATGTGCTATAAAAATAAAAGTGACTTGACTTGACGTGACTTGAAGAATGAAAGAAAATACCGGAGCAAAAGGAGGCTACAGACTTTTGCTTATTGAGCGGAGCTACTGGTCGTGGAAAAAATCTGTTTTTATGTCATTCAAATTAGATCATTCAATTCCTGCCCTACAACACATGAATACTCTTCAAAAGTGCCTGCTGGACGGTAACGTTCTTTGGCATGAAACAAGTTAATGTGCCTTTCTTTTCTATTTGTTTATGTTTTGTGTCTAAGGGCCTGTCCCACTTACGCGATTTGTTTTCGGCCACTTGCCGGCACCCGTCAGAGTCGCAGCAGGTCGCCAAAAATTTTCAACATGTTGAAAATCCATCGGGGACCAGAAAAAAGTACGACTCTTTGGGCGACTACTCACGACCATACAGACGTCACCCCGTGACCTGCTGCGACTATGACGGGTGCCGGCAAGTTGCCGAAAAAATGTGCGTAAGTTATTAAAAGGCCCTTATTAAAGCTGATACTAAATACTGATCCTCTTTAACTCCAAGGTAATTATTGACCTCCCGCTCCACCCCTTCCCCGGGCACTTTCCCTTGCAACCGCAAGAGATGCTACACTTGTCCCTTCACCTCCCCCATCCACTCCTTTCAGGGACCCAAGCAGTCATTCCATGTCCGACAGAGGTTCACCTGCACCTCCTCCAACCTCATCTACTGCATCCGGTGCTCCAGATGCCAGCTGATCTAGATCGGTGAGACCAAGCGGAGGCTGGGCGATCGTTTCGCCGAACACCTCCGCTCGGTCCGCAATAACCAACCCGACCTCCCGGTGGCTCAGCACTTCAACTCCCCCTCCCATTCCGTATCCGACCTCTCGGTCCTGGGCCTCCTCCACGGCCAGAGTGAGCAACACCGCAAGTTGGAGGAACAGCACCTCATATTCCGCTTGGGAAGTCTGCATTCTCTGGGCTTAAACATTGAATTTTCTCAGTTCTGTTAACCCTGGCTGCCTCCTCCCCTTCCCACCTCTCCCTCAGCCCTCGGGCCCTGGCATTCCTTCTCTCTCTATCTCTCCCCCACCCAAGTCGCACTAGCTTCTCATTTTCACACTACAAACAGTTTACAATGGCCTGTTTCCTTTATCATCTATACTTTTTTGCATATCTTTCATTCATTGTTCTTTATCTCTCCACATCACCGTCTATATCTCTCGTTTCCCTGATCCCTAACCAGTCTGAAGAAGGGTCTCGACCCGAAACGTCGCCTATCTCCTTCGCTCCTTAGATGCTGCTGCACCCGCTGAGTTTCTCCAGCCTTTTGTGTACCCACAATTATTGATCTTACTCCTTATCTCACTCCTCCTTAATAATGTTTTTTTATTCCCAAATATAATTGTGGTTCCAGCCTTATCATCGCCCCGTAAATAATCCCAGCCTTATCAACACCCCATCAATGCAGCGCAGTGCGGCACGGTGGCGCAGCGGTAGAGTTGCTGCCTCACAGCGCCAGAGACCCGCTTCAATATTGACTACTGGTGCACTCTGTGCAGAGTTTGCACGTTCTCCCTGTGACTGCGTGGGTTTTTTCCCGGGTTCCCTAGATTCCTCCCGCCCACATCCCAAAGACATGCAGGTTTGTAAATTAAATGGCTTCTGTAAATTGTCCCTAGTGTGTGTGTGGGATAGAACTAGTGCACAGGTGATCGCTGGTCGGCGCGGACTCGGTGGGCCGAAGGGGCCTGTTTTCACGCTGCATCTTTAAACGAAACTAAATCAACATTTTCCATACACAGTGGGACACAGTGGGACAGGTACGAGGATAAAACCGGTGTTGAGGGATCTGGGCCAAGGGCAGGCAGGTGGGACTAGAGTAGATGGGGCACAGTGGTTAGCATGAGCAAGTTGGGCCGAAGGGTCTGTTTCCTCGCTCGACGACTCTATCAATGTTTTCTTTGCATTTCAGGCATCGCAGATGTTTTACCGCTCTGCGTTGAGAAGCCGCTGAGATTTGAGACAGGCTTGGCGATTGATTCTGGTCGGGATGCGAAGGGCCGGCGTGTGCCACAGGAGGGGGAAGGTGGAACCGATGCCATCCCCACAACAGCGGGACATCTGCCTGCTGGTGAGCCGCTGCCTGAGCATTGGGTCGGGCTCGGTGCCGACACCGCCCGTTGCCACGGTGGCCCCAAGCAGGGTTAACTGGCGAGCCAGCATGCCGCCCTCCACCCTGCCCACCATCAGGTCTCTGCCCAATCCCAAGACAATGCAAGTGAGCAGTGCTGGGGGACGGGGCAACTCGGAAACCCCACCCATCTCTCCTCAACATCTGCCCACCAGAGAGGTGCGGAGGATCACAGTCGACCTCCGCCCGGTTTTGGCCCGGGTCCACGAGCCCTGTGAACCCACAGAGGAGGTGATGCCAGAGGAGGTGGGTGGTGGGACCTCACTCTACCCTGAGGACACCTCGACCAAGAGTCCGCACTCCACCAACGCTGGCATCGGCAAAGCCAACCCACGCCCGGTGACCAGGAGCCCCAGGAAGAACGGTTCCTTCGAGCTGCTGAAGGTCCACATGCCCTTGCCACCCATCGTGCACCCGGGCAGTGATAGGGGCCGGGGTCTGGATGGAGCCCTCACCGCCACGGACCCCAGCCCAAAGCTCCGGCTTCTCCAGGTGACTGAAGACGGCATCTTGGCAAACCCGGACCTCGTCTTTCACCCTGTCAGGTGCCGACGGAACCAGTTAGTTCCATTCCCCAAGATCTTGCTGACGACTCACGTGGACAAAGCCTCAGCAGATGACGATTCTACACTGAGGCAGGAGGTGAGATACGTTTTACTGTCCTTACAAGAGTCACCAAGTCAGTTCAAGAGTGCTTTATTGTCTTGTATGTCCCGAAACGGAACCATGAACCGAGGGGTCTGAGGAAGGGTCTCGACCCGAAACATCGCCTATTTCCTTCGTTCCATAGATACTGCCTCACCCGCTGAGTTTCTCCAGCATTTTTGTCTACCTTCCATTTTCCTGCATCTGCAGTTCCTTCTTAAACAATGAACACAGAGGGTGGTGGGTGTATGGAACGAGCTGCCAGAGGAGGTGGTTGAGACCAGGATTATTGCAACGTTTAAGAAACAATTAGACAGGCACATGGATAGGACAGGTTTGGAGGGATCCGGACCAAATGCAGGCAGGTGGGAATAGTGTAGCTGGGACGTGTTGGTGGGTGTGGGCAAGTTGAGCCAAAGGGCCGCTGTTTCACTCCATGAGCACAGCAGATATGTAAACATATCCCGTTATTCCGGTCTGTCCGCACCGGGTGTCCGGCAGCTAATGTTACTGGAAAACAGGCACAGAGAGCTGGAGTAACTCAGCGGGTCAGGCGGCATCTCTGGAGAACATGGACAGGTGACATTTAGGGTCGGGGCCCTTCCTCAGAAGAAGGATTGGATGTGCGATACTCAGACAGTGCGGGCTACAACCTGGGAACATTCCCAGTCATGAATCTTCAACTTTCCATTCATCGGTTCTTCATTCCTGCCAGATCCCGTTGCTGCTGTTGCCACAACTTTGAGGAATATCAAAGCTGGGATGTGGGGGATTGAGACTAACTCGGCACGAGTGTTTTGGGAAATGGTTCCTTACTGTTTCCAGATCCGTTGCTGATTTACACGGAGCGGGAGACAAGGGAACAGGAACGCTCTCCTGCAACTTGTCCATGTCTAGAGAACAGAGGGCAGAGTGTTGGCCCGAAACAAGAAACAACGAGCATTACTGTTGGGGACCACGTGGGCTTTCTCCAGGTGCTCCGATTTCCTCCCACATTCTAGAGACGTGCGGGTTTGTAGTTAAATAGCTTCTGTAAATAGACCCTAGTGTTCAGGGTGGAACTAGTGTATGGGTGGACTTGGTGGGTGGAAGGGCCTGCTTCCACACTGTTTCCCTGAAGTAAACTAAACGCTGGGCTATTCTCAGAACTGCCCAGACGTTGGTTATCTGATTTCCAGCAACTGTATCGTTCTTCACCTCAAATATCTGAGATATCTTTTTCACACGGAGAGTTGTATGTCTGTGGAATTCTCTGCCTCAGAGGGCGGTGGAGGCCGGTCCTCTGGATGCTTTCAAGAGAGAGCTTGGTAGAGCTCTAATAGCCCCGTCCCACTGTACGAATTCATTCCAAGAGCTCTCCCGAGTTTAAAAAGAAATCAAACTCGTGGTAAGCACGGAGAATCAACGTAGCGGGTACGTCGGAGCTCGGGGACGTCTCTTAGCGGCTCGTAGCGCTAACGGCAGGTACTCGGGAAGACTCGCTAATGGCACGTAAGCACGGAAGACTCGTGACGATTTTTCAACATGTTGAAAAATGTCCACGAGAGCCCCGAGTACCTACGTGTGGCCATTACCGTAAATCTCCGAGTTCGAATCAGGGCAAACTCGGGAGAACTCTTGGAATGAACTCGTACAGTGGGACAGGGCTTTTAAAGATAGACGGAGTCACGGGGTTTTGGGGAGAAGGCAGGACCGGGGTACTGATTGGGGATGATCAGCCATGATCACATTGAATGGTGGTGCTGGCTCGAAGGGCCGAATGGCCTACTCCTGCACCCATTGTCTATATCTTCCACTGAGCTACAGCTGACAAGGTGTGTACCGGGTTTCATGCCCCGAGTACTATCCTTTGACCCTTGCTGTAAAGGTGTATATGTAGGATACTGGCTGAGGACAGGTGTGATAAGCCTGATGGATTGAGATGTCATCTTTAATTATTCAGTTTTAGTATTAACTGCCACAGCGCAGGTCCTCACGACATTGCATAATTATTAAGTAAAAGGCTTGTCCCACTTTCATGACCTAATTCACCACCTCTGCCGAGTTTGCCCTCGACTCATACTCGCAGCATGGTCGTCACGAGGTCTTAGGAGGTCGTCGGCAGGCTTTGACGCTAGTCGTAGGTACTCGGGGCATCAAGTAGGTCGGGGCGTTTTTCTAGCCTGATGAAAAACGTCCACGAGTAAAAAAGGTCGCGAATTAGGTCATGAAAGTGGGACAGGCCCTTAAGGAAATGGCACAGCAAGTCATTAACTACTGTAGTTAAACAGTCAACAATCTGGGATGGGGTTGAGAAGAACAGTGGCTGATATCATCAGTTACAAGTGTCAGAGACGTTAATCAGAGTCCAGCCTTGCCAAGGTCAGACACACATCACAGAGCCATGATTTGATGCAGAAAGATTGCAGCCGTCTGATATTCTGCAGAACTTTGAATCGATCGGTGGTAATTACGGCAGAGGCAGACAGTCTTGACAGAGGCAGGGTCTGCAAACACCAAGATTAAAGTTTCCATCCCTGCCCTGGGACTGAGGATAACGCTAAGCTAGTGTGAACCGCCTCAAGACTGAAGATATCGCTAAGGGCCTGTCCCACTTACGCAATTTTTTCCGGCGACTGCTGGCACCCGTCATAGTTGCAGCAGGTCTTTGAAAAATATCACCCTGCGGGTGACGCCTGTTTGGTCGTAAGTATTCGCCCAAAGAGATACCTTTTTCTGGTCGCCGCTTAGATTTTGAACATGTTGAATATTTTTGGCGACCCGCTGCGACTATGACGGGTGCCGGCAAGTTGCTGAAAAAAATTGCGTAAGTGGGACAGGCCCTTAAGTTACTTTGAACCGTCTCAAGACAGCATCAGATGGCTGGTGTAGGGAATAGAATAGATCAGAAATTTTCAAGATTGGCACAGTGGTAGATTCGCTGCCTTCCAGCACCAGAGACCCGAGGTTCACAGTTTTGAACCTGACTGCGGGTACTCTCTGAACGGAGTTTGCACGTTCTCCCTGTGACTGCGTGGGTTTTCTCCAGGTGTTCCGGTTTCCAAAGACGTGTGAGTTTGTAGGTTAATTGGTTTCTGTAACTTGCCCGTCGTTTGTAGAATAGAGCTAGTATGACGGGTGATCGCTGGTTGGTATGGACTTGGTAGACTTGCAGATGCTGGTTTAGTCCAAAGATACACAAAATGCTGCAATAACTCCGCGGGTCAGGAAGCATCTCAGGACACACTCATTCTCTAAATTAAACAAAGTTCAGGAAGGAGATGAGGAGGAATTTATTTAGTCTGAGGGTGGCGAATCTGTGGAATTCTTTGCCACATAATGCAGTGGAGGCCAAGTACAGTCAATTGATATTTTTAAGGTAGAGATAGATAGTTTCTCGATTAGTGCAAGTGTCAGGGGTTATAGGGAGGAGGCAGGGCGATGGAGTTCGGATGGATCAGCCATGATAGAATGGCGGAATAGATTTGATGGGCCAAATGGCCTAATTCTGCTCCTATCACTTATGACCTTAAGACCAAGAGGAGAGAAAACCTGGCATAAGGAGAACTTGACGATCTGTGGTTTCGAGTGACCCAAGAGTGTTTTGTGTTGGGGTACGATCCCTGCTCACTAACATTCAATGAGGCATAATAAAACACAGCAAACTTTCCCTCATGTACAAGGTGTCCAGGCATAGGTGTTTGGACCTTTTGTTCATGAGCGTTCCTACAAAAATCGTTGGCTGATTGTGTGGCAACACTATTCAAGGTATGCCCACACATTCCCAGTTACTTTAACACAAACGTTAAGGCCGGTTGTGGCAATGAGCGTGGACAAATAAGGGGAGCTCCTGGCTTAAGTCTACTCAGATTTATTTTTCACAGTGTCCATTCCCCTCTCTGTAGTCTCCACTCCCCTGGGCTCTGCAGGATTGACCACTGCAATGTGGAAAACCTCCCCGGTTGCCCAGGTGGAAACAAGATTGCAATGAATGGCGGTGCTGGCTCGAAGGGCCAAATGGCCTCCTTCTGCACCTATTTTCTATGTTACAATGTTCTATGTAAGATCATTACCCTGTGAGCCAAGCCACTTCCCTTTACCTGTAGGAAAGAACTGCAGATGCTGGTTTATACCGAAGGTAGACACAAAGTGCTGGAGTAACTCAACGGGACAGGCAGCATCTCTGGAGAAAAAGGATAGGTGACGTGTCAGTTGGAAAGATAAAGGGGTGGTGGGGGAGGGGAACTGGAGGCAAAGAAATGCCAGAACAAAACAGGACCCCACTTGGAGTCTGCAAGGTGACTTGGATAGGCTGGGTGAGTGGGCAAATGTTTGGCAGATGCAGTATAATGTGGATAAATGTGAGGTTATCCACTTTGGTGGCAAAAATAGGAAAACCGACTACTATCTAAATGGTGGCCGATTAGGAAAAGGGGAGATGCAGCGCGACCTGGGTGTCATGGTACACCAGTCATTGAAAGTAGGCATGCAGGTGCAGCAGGCAGTGAAGAAAGTGAATGGTATGTTAGCTTTCATAGCAAAAGGATTTGAGTATAGGAGCAGGGAGGTTCTACTGAAGTTGTATCGGGTCTTGGTGAGACCACACCTGGAGTATTGCATACAGTTCTGGTCTCCAAATCTGAGGAAGGACATTATTGCCATAGAGGGAGTGCAGAGAAGGTTCACCAGACTGATTCCTGGGATGTCAGGACTGTCTTATGAACAAAGACTGCATAGACTCGGTTTATACTCTCTAGAATTTAGGAGATTGAGAGGGGATCTTATAGAAACTTACAAGATTCTTAAGGGGTTGGACAGGCTAGATGCAGGAAGATTGTTCCCGATGTTGGGGAGGTCCAGGACAAGGGGTCACAGCTTAAGGATAAGGGGGAAATCCTTTAGGACCGAGATGAGAAGGAATTTTTTCACACAGAGAGTGGTGGGTCTCTGGAACTCTCTGCCACAGAGGGTAGTTGAGGCCAGTTCATTGGCTATATTTAAGAGGGAGTTAGATGTGGCCCTTGTGGCTAAGGGGATCAGAGGGTATGGAGAGAAGGCAGGTACGGGATACTGAGTTGGATGATCATATTGAATGGCGGTGCAGGCTCGAAGGGCCGAATGGCCTACTCCTGCACCTAATTTCTATGTTTCTATGTTAGGACTGGCAACAGATGACCTCAGGAAGGGTGGAGTCCATAATGGTTCATTGTTGGCTGGGGAAGATGTGCTGACAAGAATGCAAACAGTGGAACTGGTCGGACGATGGGTTAACTTCATGTTTTATCAGGTTACTGAGGTGCTGTGCTTTAATTTCCCTCCCCCTCCCCCCCTCCTTCCCTCCCTCCCCCCCTCCATCCCTCCCCCCTCCCCAGAGTGACCTGACCGACCTGCAGCTTAAGGAAATAAAGCAGAGTTTTGAGCGATCGGTGGAGGATTCCACCATCCCGTTTCATCAGCTAATGTACCAAATGAGGAAGAGGACATCCAGTGCCAACCATGTGCTGATTGCTGAGGTATTGAAGTCATTGAGGGAGGATCTCTGGTCCACATCACAGCCATCCCAGCTCATCGGCCAGAATGAGTAAGTGTCACGACCGCTTCCCGTCCCAATGTTCACAGCGTAAATACTGTCCTCGGAGCAACAATGGGTCACAAAGGTCCCTCGTTCCGCTCGCCCTCTTGGCTGAATGATCAGATCTTAAAGGACTGGTGATACGTGAACAATGTTTGGTTTTGGTATTTTGGCTGGACAAAGAACCAAAGACTTCACCAATAATTTAGACTTGAGATATACAACAGGGAAACAGGCCCTTCGGCTCACCGATCACCCCGTCCACTGGCATTATCCGACACACATAAGGGATCGTTTACAAATTTTCCTGGGGTCAATTAACCTACAAACCTGTACATCTTTGGAGTGTGGGAGGAAATCTAAGGGCGTCTGAAGAAGGGACTTGACCCGAAACGTCACTCACTCCTTCTCTCCAGAATCGAGTGATTCCCGCCTGTCCCATTGAGTTACTCCGGAATGTTGTGTCTTCGGTGAAAGCCAGCATCTGCAGTTTGTTCCCACACAAAAATGTTACATCTATTGTGGTGATCACATTGATGGCCGGTGGACACGCAGAGCATAGAATCAGAATGCCTTTTATTGTCACTATACACATGTACAATGAGATTAAAAGCTGCTCCTACTCAGTGCAAAACAAAACAAAAGGGGGGGGGGGAGATAAGGTGCACAGTTTCTGCGGCGCTATATACATATCTATAAAAAGGCAATGGATAAATAGAATGGATAAATAGGATTCCTATATCCAGTATGGGTTATTGCACATATTGGAAATTACAGTTACAGTACAAATTACAGTAGGTGGATAGATGGAAGTCCGGGGGTTAGGCTGTGAGTCAGTGCATGTGTGAGTTCAGGGAGATAATGGATTTTGGAAAGAAACTGTTCTTGAGTCTATTTGTCCTTGTGCTGATGCACCTATAGCGCCTCCCTGAGGGCAGCAGGTCGAACAGGCCAAATGCAGGATGGGAGCTGTCCTTGATAATGTTCTTCATCCTGCTGAGGCAGCGGGAGGTGTAAATGTCCATCAGAGAGGGGAGAGGGCAGCCGATGATCTTCTGTGCTGCCCTAACTACCCTCTGAAGCCTCTCCCTGTCTGCCATGGTGGAGCTGCCGTACCATGCTGTAATGCAGTATGTCAACAGGCTC
The DNA here is from genome assembly GCA_963514005.1 of Raja brachyura. The sequence continues at coordinate 5,953,937 of OY740810.1, forward strand.
TCAATGGACGAGCGGTAGAAGGTCAGCAGCAGGTTGGAGTCCAGGTTGTGCTTCCTGAGGACCCTCAGCAAGTGCAGCCGCTGCTGAGCCTTCTTGATGACCGCTGTGATGTTGTCTGTCCAGGAGATGTCAGCGGAGATGAGGACGCTGAGAAACCGGAAGGTGTGGACCCTCTCCACACACTCGCCGTTACACACAGTCACCCAGCAATATGTAGGAAGGAACTGGAGATGCTGGCTTACACTGAAGATTCCTGACCCACTAAGTTACTCCAGCTATGTGTGTCTATGGTTAAGGGCCTGTCCCATTTAGGCTATTTTTAGGTGACTGCCGGCAACCGTCATAGTCGTAGCAGGCCGCCGAAATACCAGCGACTGGACCCCCCTTCGACGTAAAATTTGAAATAGAATCTTTACTTTAACACCAACAAAAATTAAGTCAGCACCGGCGACAGCCTACGTCACCTGGCGAGAACTACGACTGCACCTACGTCAGGAGAAGTCATTGGTGTCAAACCCACTGTCGCCGAAAATGTTTAAACATGTTGAAAATCCAGCGACGACCAGAAAGACGCTACGACTCTTTGGGCGACTGAGGAGACGACTCACGGCCGTACAGGCGACACCACGTGGCAACGGCCTAGTTGCCTAAAACATAATCGCCTAAGAGGGACAGGCCCTTTAGCAAGATGGCCAGGATCAGTGACCACACACAACCAGGCAGTAGCCAACATTCACAGGGGACAGGAATGAATCAGTGATACGATGTGGGGAGCTCGTATGATACTTCTGTTCCTAACCTGGAGCTAAATTGTAGGCTTGACTATGTCAGTGAGTACTTGGAAAATACTGGCATGTCAGGATCCAACTGTTGTAATTCTGTAGAGGTTTTCCAGGGGTTTAGTAACAGTAGCAATCAAATTGTTAACTGTCTTTTATTTCAGTAGAGACACAATGCGTTGTGTACATAACAGAAGAAGCATTTCACTCTACAGACGGTCTGAGGACAGAATGGATGGCCAGACTGGATACATGTGTCCACCATCTAATCTCACAGGAGATAAATTACCCGTCAGGCTCAACCTGTCCAAAAACAGGTATTGTCGCAGCTTTGCGGGTCGTATGACAGTCATTGTGTGGAAGAGACAGAACTAATCACTTCAGAAACAATGGACTTGCCACGGTGGGAGCACAAAGAAGGGTCACCAAGTTAGTTTTGGGGATTGCAGTTTGGTGGGGGGGCCTGGGTGTGGTTTCCTGTGAGGAGAATATGTATGTGGATAGGACATGTCTAGAGGGATGTGGGGCAAACGCAGGCAGGAGGGACTAGTGTAGATGGGACATGTTGGCCGGCCTAGGCAAGTTGGGCCAAGGGGCTCTCTATGATTCTATCTCTATGAGGGGCAAGCAGGCTGGGCAGATACTATCTAAAGTTTAGAGGAAAAAAGACAGGTGACCTGATCGAAATATGTTCAAAATTCACAGGGACGGAATTAGGACATTCAGCCCATCAATCAAGGCTGATCTATCTTTCCCTCTCAACCCCATTCTCCTGCCTTCTCTACACTGCTTTTGAGTTCTTCAAACATCATCGAGGGCCTGGCTATTGATGCTTCTTCTGGCTGAGGTATTTAGGTCAGTGTCTCACAATGAGGAGTGTGCCATTCAGGGCTAGAATCGGAAGTGTCTTCACTCAGTGGACAGTGAATCTTTGGAATTCTCTGCTCACAAGGACGGTGGGATGCACAGTCATCGAGTACATTCACCACAGAATGAAACGGTTTTTGGATATTAAAGGTACAAGAGATACAAAACGAGTATGAAAGAGAGCAGGGGGAGCAAATCAGCTAGGACCTTATTGATCATGAGACCAGAAATCAGGCCCAAATCACCTATCACTGCTTCTGGCTCTTATGCTGTTAATGGGCAGGTCTGGAAAACACATGCAGGTCCATGTTCTTGTCGCCAGCTGCAGTGTCAAGAGGATATTGCTCTTCATATTCATGAGGTCCCTTTAAAACAGAATTTCTTTATTCGATTTTATAGATTTGTTTCATTTTTAAGTTTAGAGATACAGCGCAGAAACAGGTCCTTCGGTCCACCGAGTCCGCATCGACCAGCGATCCCCACACATGAACACGACGCTACACATACTAGGGACAATTTTACATTTATACCAAGCCTATTAACCTACTTAGCAGTGTGGGAGGAAACCGGAGCACCCGGTGAAAACCCACGCAATCACGGGGAAGAATGTACAAACTGCGTACAGACAGCACCCGTAGTCAGAACCGAACCTGGGACCCTGGCGTTATAAGGCAGCAACTCTACCGCTGTGCCATCCGTGCCACCCAATGTCGTATTATTGAGAGTGACTGGGTTACATTGTCAACAGCAGCATTTTCCTTTGTTGAACTGAGAAATTCAGCTGAAATATTTCAACGTTGATCACTCTCAGGGCAGCAACTGAATTAGTTTTGGTTTGTTGACTCCAGTTTGTATTTTAAAAGTGTAAAAGCGGCAGGAAAACAGAAAAAGATGAGAGGGAAATGAGATCAGAAACCATGAACATAAATGAGTTAGTGCTGGAGACTTGCATTTAGCCCAATGAAGAAGCAAGGTTGAAGGATACGAATAAGATATTTGAGTTTAGGGGGAAAATAAATGGCCAACGATTCTTTCCCATTGTGGCCATTAATTTACCCAACTTGCCTTTTGCATTCATTCTCAGGTAGAGACATTGGACACAATAAGACAAGAATACACGGGCGTTTGTACAATGAGAACTGAACATCATTCCTCGGCTTTCAAGAGGACACAACCACTTCAGAGTGCATTTGTTGCTTTGTGTTGGATTGTCTGAAGAAGGGTTTTGGCCCGAAACGTTGCCTATCTCCTTCGTTCCATAGATGCTGCTGCACCCGCTGAGTTTCTCCAGCCTTTTTGTCTACCTCCTAAATATTCTCGTCTGCATCTCACTTCAGCCTTGCTCATCATCCATACACAATAACAGAAGCTGGAGGCAAACAACCGACATCGAGTTAGACTTTGGAGATACAGCGCGGAAACAGGCCCTTCGGCCCACCGAGTCTGTACAGACCAGTGTACACTGGCACCATCCTACACGCTAGGAACAATTTACAATTTAAAAGTTCCCCGACCACGATGGTCTTCAACGCGAGTGGGAGATCCGTGTGAACTAATATCTCTGCTCCAGGATGACAGAGCATGTTTACTGCAGGGACAATCCAGGGGTGTGAGTAACGGGGGCAGCACCACAGCCATTCACCCCCCCAGAAAACAGCTCATCTAAAACAGGAAAGAGAGAGAGAGAGTTCACGATTCAAGCAGAGAGAAAAAAGGGAACTATTTAATTTGGTCTTTCATCTGAAACATTAATTCTCTTCTGCAGTCTGATCTGTTGAGTATTTCTGGCATTTTCTGTTTCACTTCTGCATTTTCAGCACATTAATTTTTTTATTTTTGGATAGTTGAAACAGAACATTTGCCAGAACAGCCAGACTGATACAGCATGGAAACCGGACATTCGGCCCAACTTGCCCACACTGGCCAACATGTCCCAGCTACACTAGACCCACCTGCCTGCATTTGGTCCAGATGACTTCAAACCTGTCCAATCCATGTACCTGTCTAACCGTTTCTTAAGCTTTGGGATAGTCACAGCCTCAACTACCTCCTCTGGCTGTCTGTTCCATACAACCACCACCTTTCGTGTGAAAAAGTTACCCCTTAGATTCCTATTAAATCTTTTCCCCTTCACCTTAAACCTATGGTCCTCAATTCACCTACTCTGGGGATTATCCGACACACATTAGGGATCGTTTACAATTTTTACTGGGGTCAATTCACCTACAAACCTGTACGTCTTCGGAGTGTGGGATGAAACTGGAAAATCTACGGGCGTCTGAAGAAGGGACTTGACCTGAAACGTCACTCACTCCTTCTCTCCAGAATTGAGTGATTCCCGCCTGTCCCACTGAGTTACTCCGGAATGTTGTGTCTTCGGTGTAAGCCAGCATCTGCAGTTTGTTCCCACACAAAAATGTTACATCTATTGTGGTGATCACATTGATGGCCGGTGGACCACCCATGATAACACGCAGAGCATAGAATCAGAATGCCTTTTATTGTCACTATACACATGTACAATGAGATTAAAAGCTGCTCCTACTCAGTGCAAAACAAAACAAAAAAAGGGGGGGGGGGGGGGAAGATAAGGTGCACAGTTTCTGCAGCGCTATATACATATCTATAAAAAGACAATGGATAAATAGAATGGATAAATAGGATTCCTATATCCAGTATGGGTTATTGCACATATTGGAAATTACAGTTACAGTACAAATTACAGTAGGTGGATAGATGGAAGTCCGGGGGTTAGGCGGTGAGTCAGTGCATGTGTGAGTTCAGGGAGATAATGGATTTTGGAAAGAAACTGTTCTTGAGTCTATTTGTCCTTGTGCTGATGCACCTATAGCGCCTCCCTGAGGGTAGCAGGTTGAACAGGCCAAATGCAGGATGGGAGCTGTCCTTGATAATGTTCTTCGCCCTGCTGAGGCAGCGGGAGGTGTAAATGTCCATCAGAGAGGGGAGAGGGCAGCCGATGATCTTCTGTGCCGCCCTAACTACCCTCTGAAGCCTCTCCCTGTCTGCCATGGTGCAGCTGCCGTACCATGCTGTAATGCAGTATGTCAACAGGCTCTCAATGTACGAGCGGTAGAAGGTCAGCAGCAGAAGGTCAGGACCCTCAGGAAGTGCAGCCGCTGCTGAGCCTTCTTGATGACCGTTGTGATGTTGTCTGTCCAGGAGATGTCAGCGGAGATGAGGACGCCGAGAAACCGGAAGGTGTGGACCCTCTCCACACACTCGCCGTTACACACAGTCACCCAGCAATATGTAGGGAGGAACTGGAGATGCTGGCCTACACTGAAGATTCCTGACCCACTAAGTTACTCCAGCTATGTGTGTCTATGGTTAAGGGCCTGTCCCATTTAGGCTATTTTTAGGTGACTGCCGGCAACCGTCATAGTCGTAGCAGGTCGCCGAAATACCAGCGACTGGACCCCCCTTCGACGTAAAATTTGAAATAGAATCTTTATTATAACAACAAAAATGAAGTCAGCACCGGCGACAACCTACATCACCTGGCGACAACTATGACAGCACCTACGTCAGGAGAAGTCAAGCTACACTCATTGGCGTCAAACCCACTGTCGCCGAAAATGTTTAAACATGTTGAAAATCCAGCGACGACCAGAAAGACGCTACGCCTCTTTGGGCAACTGAGGAGACGACTCACGACCGTACAGGCGACACCACGTGGCAACAGCCTAGTCGCCTAAAACATAATCGCCTAAGAGGGACAGGCCCTTTAGCAAGATGGCCAGGATCAGTGACCACACACAACCAGGCAGTAGCCGACATTCACAGGGGACAGGAATGAATCAGTGATACAATGTGGGGAGCACGTATGATACTTCTGTTCCTAACCTGGAGCTAAATTGTAGGCTTGAAGATGTCAGTGAGTACTTGGAAAATACTGGCATGTCAGGATCCAATTCTGTAGAGGTTTTCCAGGGGTTAGTAACAGTAGCAATCAAATTGTTTGATTGTTTTAATAGATTCCTATTAAATCTTTTCCCCTTCACCTTAAACCTATGGTCCTCAATTCACCTACTCTGGGCAAGAGACTCTGTGCATCTACCCGATCAATTCCTCTCATGATTTTGTACACCTCTATAAGATCATCCCTCATCCACCTGCCCTCCAGGTAATAGAGACCCGGCCTGCTCAACCTCTCCATACAGCTCAGACCCTCTAGTCCTGGCAACATCCTCATGATCATCCCTTCTGAGAGCAAGCATTGTTTTGACATATGATTTAATGTTCATATTAATTGCACTTTAAGTCTCAAAAATAAATGACAATTTTTTTATTATGATAGATTTTGCTTGTGTATTTATTTTAAAATCGGAATAAAAATTGTATTTTTAAATATTTCTGTGATTTAATGCAGTCGCACTGATGTTTGCACTGACAAGATAGTTTCCACGCTAAGTCTAGCAGTCAAGCATCCGTTATGCTTGAAATGAATTGTGTTAGATTGAACACTATTGCAAAGCTTGACTATAAATCGGTTTCTAGTTTAGTTTAGTTTATTCATTCACGGTTCACGTGCACCGAGGTACAATGAAAAGCTTTGGTAGCAAGCAGAACCAGCGGAAAGACAATACATGATTACAATCGAGCCATTCACAGTGTACAGATGCATGATTAAGGGAACAACGTGAATAGTGAAAGATAAAGACCGATCAAAGATAGTCCTCTGGACCCTCTCCAACGATATACATCTCTCTTCAGGTTCAGGGCCCAAAACTGCTCACAATACTCCAAGTGCGGTTTGACCTGCGCCTTATAAATCCTCAGCATTACAAATAATTGTTGTTTGCTTTGTTGTCACCTTTTCCGAGCTAACAATAATCTATTCTATATTTCCCTTGATTCTCATCTCTTTTGCTGTCTCATTTTCACACCTTACCCTTCCTTATCTCTGTGTCTCCCTCTCACTTGACACTCGGTCTGAAGAAGGTCTCCACCTGAAAAGTCACCTATTCCTTCTCTGCAGGGATGCTGCATGTCCCGCTGACTTACTCCAGCATTTAGAGTCTGTCTCAGCATTAAGGGCCTGTCCTACCAGCATCCGACTCCATGCGATGAGCGCGATCAAACTAGAAGCGGGGGCCGGTCGGAGGTTGGGTGATCCCCTGTACAGGGCCGTTCCCACCAGCATGCGCCTGCATGCGGCAAGCACGACCAAACCGGCAGCGAGGGCAGCGCGGAGGTCGGGTGAGTGGCGCAACGCGGCGCAAAGTGAGGCGAACTTGGAGCAAAGTCTTAAAGGTAAGTTCGCCAGGACAGAGAGGGGCACACAGAGAGGGGCACAGAGGCACACACACAGAGGGCCACGGAGCCACACACATAGAGGGTCACGGAGGCACCTACAGAGAGGGTCACTGAGGCACGACGTCGAGACGGTGTGTAATGCGTCGAGGCGACTGCGAGCCGACAAGCCGTTGCCGCGCGGAATTTTTGAACATAGACAGTTTTTCGGAGCCCCGTGCGATGTCGGGACGAACTCCGCACGACTCTGGCGATCGAAGTTTAACCGGCCCCGCGACGCTGGACGGCTCAAGCGACCACGTTAGGTCGCGCTCATCGCATAGAGTTGCATGCTGGTGGGACAGGCCCTTTATGACCTTGTTTCTACAGCATATTCTTTGTTTGTGAGAAGGAACTGTAGATGCTGGTATACACCAAAGACAAGATGACACAGATGACACAATAGCAGTGATATGTTCAGTAGATATGCCTCACCTGTCTTGCTGAATAATTCAGATTAAAGTTACATAAAAAAACCTATTGGGGGGATGTACATTTACACATATACCAACTTTAGCTTCTATGCTCAAGTGTAGTAACTGCAGGTTAAACAACAGACTGTAAACAGGATAAATCTGTTTTGGAATTCTCAGCACTTGCACAAGTGCTTTCAGACAACCTCGACATATTCCACAAGGACACAGGTCTCTTCCAGCGACTGGCTGCACCATGGTACTGCTGGTAATATATGCAAAAAACACAGAGTGCTGGAGTAACTCAGCAAGTCAGGCTGCATCTCTGCAGGCCATGGATCGGTGACATACATGTCTGATGCTTTCGAGAGAGAGCTAGACAGGGCTCTTAAAAATAGCGGAGTCAGGGGATATGGGGAGAAGGCAGGAACAGGGTACTGATTGGGGATGATCAGCCATGATCACATTGAATGGCAGTGCTGGCACGAAGGGCCGAATGGCCTACTCTTGCACCCATTGTCTATTGAAGGGTCCCAGCCCAAAACGCCATCTCTCCATGTCCTCCAGAGATGCTGCCAGACCTGCAGTGTTACTCCAGCACTTCATGAGGTTTTTTTTAGTAAACCAACACCTGCAATTCTTTGTGTCCTCGGGTAATACAGGCAGCTGACTCGCATATCCATTGACCAGGGTTCGATCCCGATCTCTGACACTGTGTGGAGTTAGTACCCCTGAGTTAGTGTGGGTTTTCCTCCAGGTTTTCGGGTCTCACCCCCACATCTCAAAGACGTGCTGGCAGTCGGATAAATGGGCTGCTGCACATTACCCCTGGGCAGGACAGTATTTGGCGGGGCCAGTGTTAATAGGCATGTGCAAGATAGTGGGCTGCTGGGGAATAATTGGGGGAATGAGATCGCTGAGAGGTGTCATATACCCAGTTGGCCAAATCTGTCTATGTTGTTAAATAGTATGGTCACCCATTCACCCATTCCTTCTCTCCAGAGATGCTGCCTGTCCCGCTGAGTTACTCCAGCGTTTTAGTGTCTGTCTTCGGTGTAAACCAGCGCCTGCAGTTCCTTCCTACACAAATAGTAAATGGTTCTTTATTCTCACATGTACTGACGCAGTGAAATTATTATTTTTTGCCTAGTTCAGTCAAGTATCGCCGTACCTAAGCACAATCGATTAGAGTCGTGGAGTGATACAGTGTGGAAACAGGCCCTTCGGCCCAACTTGCCCACACCGACCACCATGTCCCAGCTACACTAGTCCCACCTGCCTGCGTTTGGCCCATACCCCTCCCAACCTGTCCTGTCCATGTACCTGTCTATGTTTGATTAGTGCAAAGAGCATCAAAATAGTCCACTGAAACTGCACACACATAGTCGCCAGGTTTTGGTGCCATTTTCAAAGTCCAGTCCGGTCCGCGCACTCGGTCCCCTGGAGCGGTGCCCCATCCAGGCGAGCCCCAGGCTGCTTCAGGGCCTCCATCCGTCACCTCCATCCAGATCGTCCAGCGAACCGTCGTCCCTCTCCTCGCCCGGCCGTCTTCAGCCCTCGTGGCCTGGGAGGCGCCTCCCGCAGTTGACCTTGAGGGCGCGGAAGGCAAGACCCCGGTGCACTCACTTACCGGCCCTTGCTCTTGTGTCCACCATCACCGCCAACTCCCTCCGTCCTCTTCCCCGGGGCCTGAAGTATCCCTGAAGTGTAAAGTACTCTGTACATTCAGTTCAACATCTACAGGTCCCAGTCTGGGCGTGCAAGCAAACACACGGATATAAATAGGGAGTGCACAACACACTGTTATGCGCACTTTACACAATCGATCCAGGACAAAAATGAAAGTATCCATGGCAAGTACTTTCTCAGTGTAGGCCTTTATTTTGTCAAAATTTGTACACAGTCCAATACAATATTAATAATGAGTGGGACCAGGAACAGAGGCAACTTTAAGAGCAGCTTGAGAAAGCGAAAACATCGGCTCAATATACACGTACATCATTCTTGTGCATTGTGTACTCAGAAGGAATGATATTTCAACCATTAAATGATCTCAAGAACACTGGAATGTGATTTGGACAAACTCTATCTGCAAAACTGATCTTCAGGGTCTCCCTATCAGAATCACCATGACATTCCATGAAGGTAGACAAAAATGCTGGAGGAACTCAGCGGGTGAGGCAGCATCTATGGAGCGAAGGAATAGGTGACGTTTCGGGTCGAGACCCTTCGTGGAAGGAATAGGTGACGTTTCGGGTCGAGACCCTTTGAAGAAGGAATAGGTGACGTTTCGGGTCGAGACCCTTCGAAGAAGGAATAGGTGATGTTTCGGACCCGAAACGTCACCTATTCCTTCGCTCCATAGGTGCTGCCTCACCCGCTGAGTTCCTCCAGCAATTTTTATCTACTTGTGATTTTTCCAGCATCTGCGCTTCCTTCTTAAACACGACATTCCATGAATATTAGTTTTCAAAATCTCCGAGGTTGATTGGATCAATCATGAGCGATTAGGTCAGTTGGTGAACTGGGCTTTAGTAGTGGTGGCTGCGTCCCCGATAGCCACACAACTGTAGCCCCAGAGAGCCACACCAACTGCTCTCAGTCAGGGTGGTTAGACTGTTGCCCGGCCAAGTCTGGCCAACTATGCAGACAACAAGGTCAAGCATAGGCCCTCTGTCGCACAAACAGACCAGGCCTCTTCCTCAAAGCTGCTGTCGTGATGATTGCGAGCGAGTAGGATAGACAATTTGTGCTCAGTGTAGAACTGATCGCTCCTACATTGCAGGTTCCACACCAGGGCCCTTTCAGTCGGCTACCAAACTCCCTCCAAAATATCCCAAACATAACGTTACATTTTAGCTTTACATTTTTTCCCACCTAAACTTGTGCAAGTGAAGCAGCAGCAGTTTTTCTTCAGGGTGCCTGTTTCTGCTCAAAATATTTATCTTGTTTCAAGGAGAGGGAGATGGACGGGGTTTCTGACAGGAGCTTTTTGGGCAAAGACCCGTGAGTAGGGCTTCATTCCCCACAGGGCTTCTCCAGTGTAACTGGTGCAAAGGAACTTCCCTGAGTGGCATTGCATAAGTCAAGGCTTTGGATCTAGCCCTCAGGCTCCAGACCCATTGATACCCAAAGGGCCAACGGACCCCCTGATACCCCTGGGTACAGGCGGCTGTGGTGGCCAAGCCTTTGGGTCTTTTTTAAGGCGGAGATTCTTGATTAGTAAAGGTATCAGGGGTTAGGGGGAGAGGGCAGGAGAATGGGGTTGAGAGGGAGAGATAGATCAGTCATGATTGAATGGCAGAGTAGACTTGATGGGCCTAATGGCCTAATTCCACTCCTATTACTTATGAACCCACTGATACTGGAGTCTCCAGATCCACTGATACTGGGTACCGTGATCTGCATGAGATTAAGAAAAATGATGCTTAAAAATTTTTTTTTTAAATTCTGACGTGGATTTTCCTCTCGTTGAACTGACCAATATTTTGAGCACAAACTGACCCCGTCTCCAGACTTCCTTTCATTCAGCAGAATAATGGAAAGAATTGGATGAACAAATTCCTGATTTATTCAAATTTCTAACTTTGCGATTCCTTTATTTGCCCTGCTCGCAATTCTCCGATCAATAATCATTTCATTCTCAACACACACACACACACACACACACACTCATGGCTTTTTCTTCTCTGCCCATTTTTGCCGCTTATTACAGTCCTCAAATACTAAAGTGCAAAGTAACAGAAGCGCAAAAATAGCAAAGAATATCCGTTTCATTCTCATTGTTGGCTTGTTTCTAAACGCTGGCTTATCGGCACCTCTTCACCATCAGGCAGCACCGAAAGGGAACTGCCTAACGTGTAGGACTATCCGGCCCTACTTTGACAAAAGGAAGCAAATGACAGAAAAGCCGTTTTCTTGTAAATGAGGAAAACGTGTTTTTCTTTCAGCTCTCTGTGATGGAATTTCTTACTTTTCCAGTATAAATATTTTCAAATTGTACTCTCAAATTGAGAAGACTTATTTTGTTCACCATTGTGCAGAACACCCGAAAACAAGCGACAACTCAATGTTGACAAAATTGTCAGTTGCTTCCTTATGTCAAATTGGGGCAGTGTAGGGAAGGGAAGGCTGAAGGAATGGGACAATTGTCCAGATTTAATGCACAGTGGTACTCAATTTGCCTGAAGCTTTCTTCACAGCTACATCGGTGGAGTGCAGGGATCATTGCTGGGACCAGGAATCCTGCAGGCGCAGGAAGGTGAAAATTCCTGCTGGGTTAACCAGTATAAACGGCTGTAAAATAAACCTGTGCCATTCACAGTCGTTGTGAGGCAGAGGCTTTATAAATGGCCCTCATTGTCAAAATGCATCTTTGGATGAAGATGCCCCATGGGTAATGTGATGTTGCATTCACAGTACAATTTGTGGGTGGAATTTCCAGTAAATGCAAGTTGTCTTCAGTCCTTTGTGGTGTGGCCACAGTGACAGTGATCTTGTCTCCGAGCCACGTCAGCGAGACATTTCTCCGAGATATTTCACTGTTACCAATTTCAACCTCCATGTCTCCCCATTCTCATCCAAAGCCGGGATGTAATGCTGTGAACATTGTGTATTTAATTTGAATCGACTCAATAGAAGCTAACCATAGCAGACCCTGCCCTCAACAGGATTCGTTGAATAGAAATGTATTAAAAAAAATTATAAAAGGACTGGACAAGCTAGATGAATAGAAACAATATCAAATTGTAAAAGGACTGGACAAGGTAGATGCAGGAAAATTGTTCCCAATGATGGGGAGACCAGAACTAGGGGCCGCAGTCTGAGAATTAAGGGGAGGCCATTTAAAACTGAGATGAGAAAAAAAAAGTTTTCACCCAGAATTTGTGGAATTCTCTGCCACAGAAGGCAGTGGAGGCCAATTCACTGGATGAATTTAAATGAGTGTTAGATAGAGCTCTAGGGGCTAGCGGAATCAAAGGGATATGGGGAGAAGGCTGGCACGGGGTACTGATTGTGGATGATCAGCCATGATCACAAAGAATGGCGGTGCAGGCTCGAAGGGCTGAATGGCCTCCTCCTGCACTTATTTTCTATGTTTCTACGATTGATCACAAAATTCTCTTGATTCAATAGGTCTGGATTCATGTTTCAATCTTCAAAGATAAACACTAAAGGACTGCTGCACTCTTTAGTGTGCCATCTATTAGATTAAGGGTTGAACTGAGACCATCTCCCTTCAAGTGGATATTAAATACTTTAGACTTTAGAGAAACAGCGCAGAAACAGGCCCTTCGGCCCACCGAGTCTGCGCCGACCAGCGATCACCCCGTACACACACACACGAGGAACAATTCTACACCTTACCAAAAGCAATTAACCTACAAACCTCCACATCTTTGGAGTGTGGGAGGAAACCGGAGCACCCGGAGAAAACCCACGTGGTCAAAGTGAGAACGTACAAACTCCGTAGAGGCAGCACCGAATCTGGATAGAATCCAGGCTCTGGCGCTGTAAGGCAGCAACTCTACCACTGAGCCGTCCATGAAGGTCCCACTGCGCTACTTGAAAAGCAGGGGGATTATCTTGATCCCCCTGTGACCAACATCAGTGAAGCATACTTTCTGGCCATTATTCCTGTGCTAGAGATTCCTTTGTGGAAGGTAACTGCCACATGTCTCAAACAAAGACAATGACCACACTTCACCGATTAGAATGCAGTTTGGCAAAAAAAATAAATTTGGTAAAACAGCCATTAAAAAAAAATTAAAAATCGCACTTCAGTTGCACATCTATGCAGTGGTGTGTAACTGTCTATTTTATTTGATGAGAGCAATTGTGAGCAAAAGCACTTTAGGTTAAGGAATGGAGTTTACTTTCACATTAACTGGTCTATTTTTTAATGATTTCTATGTGTTAGAAAATCACGATTTTGCGTGACCGTATCAATGAGTGAATTAATGCTGTTGATTGCAGGGTCTGCTCTAGTTAGCATCTACTGATTTGCTGTTTTGAGATATAGTTTAGAGAAACAGTGCGGAAACAGGCCCTTCGGCCCACCGAGCCTACACACACACACACACATCAAGGACAATTAACATTTTTTTTCATACCAAGCCAATTAACCTGCAAACCTGTACGGCTTTGGGATGCGGGAGGAAACCAGAGCACCCAGAGCAAACCCACGCGGTCATGGGGGAGAACGTACAAACTTCATACAGACGGTGCCCGTCGTCAGGATCGAACCTGGGACCATGGGTCTCTGGCGCTGCAAGGGCAGCAACTCTAGCGACGCGCCACCGTGCCGCCCTCTGCAAATGAAATGCACAATGATCCGAGCAACACAGCCAGACGTTTAATTGGAAATTGGAAAGGAGGAGCGAGGTCGCAATTAGCAATGTGCTCCGACAGTCAAGGCTGCTTTCTATCATTCAATTCTCAGCAGTTCAGTTAAAGCTTGGATACTATCTACTTGCAGATTCAGTCAACGCAGCATAATGAGCCCCCTCCAACTTCCTTTAAGGGCCTTTACCACTTGCTGGCACCCGTCATAGTCGCCGAAAAATTTCCAAATGTTCAAAATCCAGTATTGTTGCGGGGTGACGCCTGTATGGTCGTACCTTTTTATGATCGCCGCTGGACTTTCAACAACATGTTGAAAATTTTCACCGACCTGCTGCAACTATGACAGGTGCCGGCAAGTTGCCGAAAAAAATCCCTAGATTGATTCTAGGGACTAGGCCCTAGACTAGGCCCTAAACTTCTCCCCTTATCTATTGCCAATTAAAAAAATCCTAGATTGATTCTAGGAATTCCTAGTGGATTCTAGGAATTAACTAGAATCCACGTTCTTTACTTCCTCGCCTGGCAGCGGAGTGGGTCACCCAGTCAACTGTGGGGCCAGTGAAGGATAATATATTTATAACAATTCATCAACCTGCTAGCATTCAATTTCAGATCATTCCAAGGAATAAAGTGCCAGGTAAACAACATGTGCTGCAAGAGCTAAAAAGCTTAAAAAATACTGAAAGTCAAGGAAGAGACAGTATAAATAATTTGTTCTGTACATGAGTTTCATCATTCATACAAATACAGAAAGGAATAATTTTTAAAAATAAAAGCTTTGTTTTCATCCTGTCAATGAATGGTAATGAAATCAGAGCCACCTTGGTGGGGAGGGGTGGGCTGGGGTGGTGAGGGGTGGGCTGGTCAGCGGAGGGGGGTGAAGGGTGGGGGGAGGCAATGATAGGGGGTGGTGCTGGGCATTGGGTGGTCGCGGCGTTCAGAATCCTTACAGAGGAGTGGACAGGTTTGCCCTGTGACCGACTGCTCAGCCCTGGCACAATCCCTCAACTCGCGGCGTTTCGGATTCTCCTGTGCGCGTTTCAGCTGGAAAGCAATTTCATTCGCACCCAGGTCACACGGAGCTCTCTCTCACGTTGTCGTCTGCTAGAAAGGTTCTGATGCGCTTCACTGTTTCCTTGTACTGTGACCCGTGCGTGACGACGTCCTTTAAATATTCCTCTTCATTCTGATCCTTGGCAAAATTGACAAATACCTGGGAGGAGAAAAAGTCAAGAGTTAAAATTGCACAGTGGGAAATATCAGCACTCAACTGGAAAAGAAGACACAAAGTGCTGGAGTAACTCAGCGGGTTAGGCAGCATCTCAATAGACAATAGGTGCCGGAGTAGGCCATTCGGCCCTACAAGCCAGCACCGCCATTCAATGTGATCATGGCTGATCATCCACAATCTCTGGAGAAGATGGATGGCTGACGTATCAGGCCGGGACCTGATCAGCCTGAAGAACGGGGTACTGATTGTGGATGATCAGCCGTGATCAGTGAATGGTGGTGATGGCTCGAAGGGCCGAATGGCCTACTCCTGCACCTATTGTCTATTGTCCCAAATTCCTTGGTTTGTATCTTGACGTTAAATGTCATCGGACTACTGGCTAGCCCTCATTAAACCATGTGTAGGAAGGCACCGCAGATGCTGGTTCACGTCAAAGATAGACACAAAATGCAGGAGTTACTCAGCGGGACAGGCAGCATCTTTGGAGAGAAGGAATGGGTGACGCTGCTTCAGACTCACTTGTCCTCATCCCTTTTGTCTTTCTCATGGAAATGTGTAGATAGGGAGGCCTCATCAAACCATATTTCCCTGTGCAGTCCGGAAACGAGATACTGGAGAGCACAGGGTTCGAATGCTTTCCACAATTACGCTCAAAGAATATCTAGGACTAGCAAGACACAAACTACGCAGCAAACCTGCCAGTTTCTGAAAGAGTGAATCAGCAAGCTGATGATTAATATCATAAACGGTATCTACTTAGTTTACAGACACAGCATGGAAACAGGCCCTTCGCCCTCCACCAAGTCCATGTAAACCAGGGGTGTCAAACCCGCGGCCTGCGGGCCGCGAAGGGGTCCAATCCGGCCCGCGGGATGATTTCCCCGATTTCTTGCACCTATTGTCTGTGGACCCGAAATTTCACCTACCAATGTTCGCCAGAGATGCTGCTTGACCCGGTGAGTTACTCCAGCACTGTGTGCCTTTATTTGTAAACCAGCATCTGCAGTTCCTTCTTTCGACAGTGATCAACTGAATGTCCATTTTAATATATAATCATGAATTATTTATTATTATTTGAAAATAGAAAATGTACAATAAGTTCAGGCAGAATTTGCGGAATGAGAAACAGAGTTTATATTCCACTATCCTTAACATTTTTATGGGTGGTGCTGGAAAAGGAATACCGAAGATTTACGAGGATTTGCAGGAAGGAACTGCAGATGCTGGTTTAAACTGAACAGCTGGAGTAACTCAACGGGACAGGCAGCATCTCTGGAGAGAAGGAATGGGTGACTCTTCTTCAGACTGGTGGCGACCAGAAACGTCTCGACCCAAAACGTCACCCATTCCTTCTCTCCAGAGATGCTGCCTGTCCCGCTGAGTTACTCCAGCATTCGGTGCCCATCTTAAATTTACAAGGATGTTACCAGGACTAGAGGGTCTGAGCTACAGGGAGAGTTTGAATAGGCTTGGACTCTATTCCTTGGAGCACAGGAGGATGAGGGGGTGATCTTGTAGAGGTGAATAAAATAATCAGAGGAATAGATTGGGTAGAAGACAGAGTCTCTGGCTCAGTGTTGGTGAATCAAGGACCAGAGGACATGGGTTTAAGGGGAAGGGGAAATAATTTAATAGGAATCTGAGGGGTAACTTTTTCACACAAAGGGTGGTGGGTGTATGGAACAAGCTGCCAGAGGAGGTAGTTGAGGCTGGGACTATCCCAACGTTTAAGAAACAGTTAGACAAGTTCATGGATAGGACAGGCTTGGAGGAATATGGACCAAATGCGGGCAGGTGGGACTAATGCAGCTAGGACATGTTGGGCAGTGTGGGCAAATTGGGCCGAAGGGCCTGTTTCCACACTGTATCACTCGATGAATCCAGTGGGCAACTCCCAACAAAATAATTTAGCATTGATAATCCTGGCACTCTGTGCATTTCCAGGCCACGGACAGTTGGAAGCGGGTCACTGAACCATCCCACCGGATAGGTGGGAGAGTAACGTGACCCCGGCGAATCTGGGACATTGGCTCTTACTTGATCCAAGGTTGTTTGCGACACTGAGTAGTCTTCGATCTTCAGCTTCTCTTTGTTGTTTGTGAGTGCGCTGAAGATTTTGGCCAAGGAGCAACAGCTGGCTGGTATCTGGTACTGTAGCATGCTGTGGTGCTTCTCCTTCAGTATGCAGCCTGGGAACGTACTCGTCATGAACTCCTCCACGGGGGACACGTCCAGTGCAGAGCAATGCCTCCTCAGAATAATGGTGTAGCCGTCTCCAAACCTGGCCACAAACATTTAGGCTTTTACACTTCACTTTAAACATTAGAGACACAGCACGGAAACGGGCCCTTTGGCAAACAGCGATCCCCGCACACAAGCATTATTCTACACTATGCCACACACACACACACTAGGGCCAATTTACAATTTTACCCAAGCCAATCAACCTACAAACCTGCACGTCTTTGGAGTTTCGGAGGAAACCGGAGCACCCGGAGAAAACCCACGCAGGTCACGGGGAGAACGTACAAACTCTCCGTACAGATAGAGCCCGTAATCAGGATGGAACCCGCGTCTCTGGCGCTGTGAGGCCTCAACTCCACCACTGCGCCGCCCTTTGTTCAATTGTAAGATAAATTCCAAACACAGTCGACAGTAATTTGAACTTTCTCGAGATTGACCGCAATCCCTGTTTTAAGTTTCTTTCCCCTTCACTTGGCTGACGTTGAGCATTAAGGGCCTGTCCCACCAGCATGCAACTCTATGCGATGAACGCGATCAAACTAGAAGCGGGGCCGCACGGAGGTCGGGTGATCCCCTGTACAGGGCCGTTCCCACCAGCATGCGCCTGCATGCGGCAAGCGCAACCAAACCGGCAGCGAGGGCCGCGAGGAGGTTGGGTGAGTGGCGCAACGCGGCGCAAAGTGAGGCGAACTTGGAGGGAAGTCTAAGGTAAGTTCGCCAGGACAGAGAGGGGCACACAGAGAGGGGCACAGAGGCACACACACACACAGGGCCACGGAGCCACACAAATAGAGGGTCATGGAGGCACCTACAGATAGGTTCACGGAGGCACAATGTCGGGGCGGTGTGTAATGTGTCGAAGCGACTGCGAGCCGACAAGCCGTTGCCGCGCGGAATTATTGGACATAGTCAGTTTTGGACATAGTCAGCCGCGCAGTGTCGGGACGAACTCCGCACGGCTCCGGCGATCGAAGCGGGACCGGCCCCGCGACGCCGGATGGCACAAGCGACCACGTTAGGTCGCGCTCATCGCATAGAGTTGCATGCTGGTGGGACAGGCCCTTTATGGAGAATATTTTACATTGTCAGCGCAGTGAAGCAGCGGGCTCCTTTGCAGCAAGTTGGAGGTTATGATGGTCTTGGGTATTTTGCAGACAGATTTCATTTGAACGAGAGAGGGGTAAGTGGGATGTAGGAGGCAGCCACAGAGGCGACAGGTTAGTGTGGGAGAGGACATCGCAGAAAGATACATAAAAAAAACGATTTCATTTGACATCTCTGGTGACTTTAATAAACCACCACTGTAGAAGCAGCCAGGGCCAGCTGTTTGGTGAATGTCATCAATCAGTGCTTAAACAGAATGGTTATTCCGATAGATAATAGAAAGGCTCTGGCCTAACCAAAACTACCAAGTTAAACTTCCTAGTGCAGGATATGAAGTCATACAGTGCCGATCCAGGCCCTTCGGCCCAACTTGCCTACGCCAACCAACATGCCCCATCTACACTAGCCCACGCTTGGCCCATATATCCCTCTAAAGCTGTACTATCCACGCACCTGTCCAAATGTCTCTTAAACCTTATGATAGTTCCTGCCTCAACTACCTCCTCCTGCGGCTCTTTCAATGCACCAAATCATCCTTTGTGTGGCTCCATAGCAGAAGCGTCCACATCGCGGGGCTGGAAACTGGAAGTATCCCGAGCTAATTCTGCTGCCACCATCATCTACTGCAACAAGCGCTGGCTTCCACTGATTGCCGCCGGAAGCTCGCGTCCTTTTCAGGACCGACAATGACAGCGAAGACAACATTTGAAACATGGAAGATGGACACGAAAGAAGATCCTTTGTGTAAAAAATTAGCCTTTCAGGTTCCTATTAAATCTTTCCCCCCTCACCTTAAACCCATGTACTCTGGTCCTCGATTGCCCTACTCTGGGCAAGAGACTCTGTGAGTAAACCCGATCTATTCCCCTCATGATTTTGTACGTCTCTCTAAGATCGCCTGATTGCATTGTTCTGCTTGCATCAATGATTCTGGGTCTTACGTACCGCACGTCTGGTTGTTAGTCGATTGGAGAGCAGAGGCATGATGAACTTACCTGCTTTTCAGGTGTTGCACGCTGCCCAGGCAACGGAACCGCCCATTCACCATGATGGCCATCCGCGTACAAAGAGCCTCGCATTCCTCCATGCTGCCTCAGGAGTACAACAATGTCAGATATACACGTCTCACCACCCCTTTTACCCATAAAAACATACAATATAGGAGCAAAGAGGTCCTTCTCAGGTTGTACAGAGCCCTAGCGAGACCACACCTGGAGTATTGTGTGCAGTTTTGGTCCCCTAATTTGAGGAAGGACATTCTTGCTATTGAGGGAGTGCAGCGTAGGTTTACAAGGTTAATTCCCGGGATGGCGGGACTCTCATATGCTGAGAGAATGGAGCAGCTGGGCTTGTACACTCTGGAGTTTAGAAGCATGAGAGGGTATCTCATTGAAACATATAAGATTGTTAAGGGCTTGGACACGTTAGAAGCAGGAAGCATGTTCCCGATGTTGGGGT
The DNA here is from genome assembly GCA_963514005.1 of Raja brachyura. The sequence goes on from OY740810.1 coordinate 5,973,691, forward strand.
CACAGTTTAAGAATAAGGAGTAAGCCATTTAGAACGGAGACGAGGAAACACTTTTTCTCACAGAGAGTGGTGAGTCTGTGGAATTCTCTGTCTCAGAGGGCGGTGGAGGCAGGTTCTTTGGATGCTTTAAAGAGAGAGCTAGATAGGGCTCTTAAAGATAGCGGAATCAGGGGATATGGGGAGAAGACAGGAACGGGGTACTGATTGGGGATGACCAGCCATGATCACATTGAATGGCGGTGCTGGCTCGAAGGGCCGAATGGCCTACTCCTGCATCTGTTGTCTATTCTGCAATTGTACCCAACGTGTCAACCTAACGAGACAAAGTGTGTTGCATGGATGATGTTTAATCGGACTTTACCTTGCACCGCATGTTATTCCCTTATCACGTATCAGTACACTGTGTCGGACGGAGCTGCAGTTGCTGGGTCACATTGAAAATGGACACAAAATGCTGGAGTACTCAGCGGGACAGGGAGTATCTCTGGATAGAAGGAATCGGTGACGCTTAGTTTCGAGACCCTTCTTCAGCTCAAATGTAGTCATGTGCATAGTCTTTCCGCTGACTGGCTAGCATGCAACAAAAGCTTTTCACTGCAGCTCGATGCACGTGACAATAAACTGAACTGAAACAGAACTGAAGGGTCATTAAAAACCTTGTAATTATGAGGTTCTCACAATGATTAGCTTCTGTTGCCATGAGGTTGGCATGGATTACATTCCCACACTACTATTTTGACTGACTCCCAACCCTATTTACAAATGTTTTGCCCGACTAATCCCCTTGTCTTGTGCAATCTGGCCGGATGCCAATATCCCCCTCCATCCATTTAACCACAACTTTTTATTTTTATTTTTATTTTTTGTTTTAGTGATACAGCGCGTGAACAGGCCCTTTGGCCCACCGAGCCCGCACCGACCAGCGATCATTAACACTATCCTACACACACTTGGGACAATTTACATTTATACCAAGCCAATTAACCTGTACATCTTTGGAGACGTGGGAGGAAAGCGAAGATCTTGGAGAAAAACCCACGCGGTCACGGGGAAGAACGTGCAAACTCCATGCAGGCAGCACCCGCAGTCGGGATCGAACCCGGATCTTGGGTGCTGTAAGGCAGCTAGTCTACTACCGCTGCCGCACGAGTGGGACAGTTTGAGGAAGTCCTACTTTATTTCTGACATGTGTTCAACCTATGTGCAGTGGGTTTGTAGATTCAACCCTAGGGCCAACATCGGGTATTCCAAATCTGGACATGTTTAATGGGATGGTGATGAGAGTTGCCTCTCCCTATGACCTGTTCAGTGGGACATGTGTCAAGCAAAGATCCTATAGCAGAGCAAGATGGACCACTCCTGCTAAATGCAATGGGCTGACGTGGAGTACTCAACGGAGTGGAACGTGGGCCTTTTTTTCATCCATATCCGTAACCGGACCGGACCCGACCTGACTCGCAGTGTAATCAACGTTGCGGGGGAACAGTTTGTGTTAACAAATTTATATTCTGAAAATGAGAAGAATTGTACCAAATAACTTTTATTTTTACGAGGATGTTTCCGTAACCGGTTTCTGTCTCCGCACTAGTATCTTTGCTCCGCAAACTAGTATCTTTGCTCCGCTACGGGATCTTTGGTGCGGAGACGGAAGCCGGCTACGGAAATGGGGCCGAAAATTACCCATGAATCTGCCCATGACCTATAGGACCTTTGGTTTTAAGCACTTCTATGTGCAAGGAACTGCTAATACTGGGAACATGAAGCAGACAGAGTACCCAGTTTTCAGCTTTAACATTCTGAAACTTAATCGACCCAAAAATACTGCAAGAAGAATTTTACCTTTTCATTCATCTAGGATTTACTGAAAAGCGAGAATGAGAGGAGATAGCAAAGACACAGTTTGTGAGAATATAACATTAATCTAAATTGGGTATTGTCAATGCGGTGATAATTTGAGCTGCTGATAATTTTTAAAATTTTTAAATTTGTTCATGTTCATAAGTCATACGAGCAGAATTAGACACAAAAAAGCTGGAGTAACTCAGCGGGACAGGCAGCATCTCTGGAGGGAAGGAATGGGTGACGTTTCGGGTCGAGCGCCTTCTTCAGAAAGGGTGCCCGTTTAATGGTGACGTTTCGGGTCGAGACCTTTCTTCGAAAAGGATGTCCGTTTAACGGGCACCCTTTCTGAAGAAGGGTCTCGACCCGAAACGTCACCCATTCATTCTCTCCAGAGATGCTGCCTGTCCCGCTGAGTTACTCCAACATTTTGCGTGCAGTTTCTTCCGACACACAAGCAGAATTAGGCCACTCGGCCCGACTCTTCCATTCACTCATGGCTGATATGTCAAGGGGTGGGGGGGGGGAGTGATGCAGATCTGGAAACACAAACATCTACCACATGCACGTCGAAAATCGCAACATGACCATGTTCCCGATGTTGGGGGATTCCAGAATCAGGGGCCACAGTTTAAGAATAAGGAGTAAGCCATTTAGAACGGAGACGAGGAAACATTTTCTCACAGGGAGTGGTGACTCTGTGGAGTTCTCTGCCTCAGAGGACGGTGGAGGCGGGTTCTCATAATGCTTTCAAGAGAGAGCTAGATAGGGCTCTTAAAAATAGCGGAGTCAGGGGATATGGGGAGAAAGCAGGAACGGGGTACTGACTGGGGATGATCAGCCATGATCACATTGAATGGCGGTGCTGTCTCGAAGGGCCGAATGGCCTACTCCTGCACCTATTGTCTATTGGCCCACCTGTGTGAAGTCAAGACCACCGACCGGCCTTCCTTGATGACACTCAGGATACAGTTCCAGAGGAATCGCCTGGCCTTGGGATCCATTCCAGTTGTAGGTTCGTCCTGTCAACAAAAAGAACGGCAACCATTCCTAAGACAATCCTGTTCATCCAGTTTGTCCCGTCCCCCCCCCCCATTATCCTGAAGGTTCTTCCCAGCTGTTATCAAATGTATCACCCTACCATAACCAGAGAGCAGTGTTGAACTATCTACATCTTTGATGTCCCTCAGACTATCCTTGGCTGGACTTTGCTGGCTTTACCTCACACTAATGTCATGTTGTTACTTGTGGGTGGAGCACCAAGGCAAATTCCTTGTATGTGAATACTTGGCCAATAAACTTACTTAAACGTTATTTCCTTATCATGCATCTTATACACAGTAAATGGATTGATGGGATCCATGTATTGTCCTTCTGCTGACCGGTTAGCACGCAACAAAAAGCTTTTCGCTGTACCTCGGTACACGTGACAATAAACTTAACTGGACTGATTGTTATAACCAGTACTCCGGGCACCAATGATCTGCTGCAGTCTCATTGGCATGGCACTAATAAGTCATCACTGATCTGAAAAAGCAGGCCAATTCTTCAAAACATGGTCTCCTTTCACTGAAATTCATCAACAACATAATGGTTGAACACAAATTTAAAATCAATGCTGGGGACGTGTGAGGGGGGTGGGACAGAAAGGACAGAGGGGCATATCTCCATCTCTTTGTTCTCATTTCTCTTTTTTCTTCTTGCACTTCTTTGGTAGTTTAGGGGTCTTTTCTTCTCTCTCTTTTGCATTTTCCCTCTATTTCTTCATTCTTTCCTTTTTTGTAAAAATTTATGTATTAATGTTAAATGAAGCTGTACAAAAATTGTACAACTTTCATGTCGATTGCTTTATTCTTGTACAATTGCTTCTAATAAAATTAATTCAAAAAAAGTCATCACCGATGGGAAAATCACATCTCCGCCCAGTCCTCTCCATCGCTCCAGCTTCTTTCTTCATCTCTGAAGCAGACAGCACCAGAGACCCTCGACCCCATCCTACTCCAATTTGTCTCAAGGCAACGCATTGCAAACTGAGCAAAGATCCACTGCGGCGGCACGGTGGCGCAGTGGTGGAGTTGCTGCCTCACAGCGCCAGAGTCCAGGGTTCAATCCCGACTACGGATGCTGCCTGTGCGGAGTTTGTACGTTCTCCCCGTCACCACGCGAGCTTTCTCCGGGTGCTCCAGTTTCCTCCCGTACTCCAAAGACTTGCAGGTTAATTGGCTTTGGTAGAATTGTTCCTTGTATGTAGGATAGTGATAGTGTACGGGATAGGTGCAGGAGTAGGCCATTCGGCCCTTCGAGCCAGCACCGCCATTCAATGTGATCATGGCTGATCATCCCCAATCAGTACCCCGTTCTTGCCTTCTCCCCATATCCCCTGACTCCGCTATTTTTAAGAGCCCTATCTAGCTCCAAGTATCCAGAGAACCTGCCTCCACCGCCCTCTGAGGCAGAGAATTCCACAGATTTCCAATCACCACTCTCTGTGAGAAAAAGTGTTTCCTCGTCTCCGTTCTAAATGGCTTACTCCTTATTCTTAAACTGTGGCCCCTGGTTCTGGACTTCCCCCCAACATCGGGAACATGTTTCCTGTCTCTAGCGTGTCCAAGCCCTTAACAATCTTATATGTTTCAATGAGATTCCCTCTCATCCTTCTAAACTCCAGAGTGTACAAGCCCAGCCGCTCCATTCTCTCAGCATATGACAGTCCCGCCACCCCGGGAATTAACCTGGATGATCACTGGTCGGCGCGGACTCGGTGGGCTGAAGGGCCCGCTCCCGCTCCCGCGCTGTATCTGTAAGGTGAGGGTTCTGAACCATCCTGGTTTGGACTGCTCGGAGTATTGATGTTTCCACTTGGAGGACAAGATTGATGCAAGATATCTAAAAGGATTCAGTGAACGCTATGAATCTTCAGCAGTTTTTTATATATTCTATAAGTGCTCTCTGGCTGCCAGCCTCCAGTGCCTTTGCTATCGACATGCTGACGTCACTTTAACACGGGGAGAAGCTCTGGGGAAATGACAAGTCTGTCATGCTGTGTGCTATTTGCAGGTCGGAGGGCAACGCACTAACCAGGAAGACAACCGGTGGGCATCCGATGAGTGCGATGGCAGTGGAGAGTTTTCTCTTGTTGCCCCCACTGTAGTTGCCAGAAGGTCTATCCGCGTAGCTGGACAGTCCCAACTTCTTGATGCCCCATTCAGTGACCTAGAAACATCGAAAATAGGTGTTGGAGTACCTGGAGGACAGGGGCACCCTTCGAGGCAGCTCCGCCATTCAATATGATCGTGGCTGATCATCCAAAATCAGTACCCCGTTCCTGCTTTCCGCCCCCCCCCCATATCCCTCGATTCCTTTAGCCCCAAGAGCTATATCTAATTGCCCTGTCCCACCGTGCGAGTTCATTCCAAGAGCTCTCCCAAGATTTAAAAAAAATCAAACTCATGGTAAGCACGGAGAATGAACGTAGCGGGTACGTCGGAGCTCGGGGACGTCTCTTGGCGGCTCGTAACGCTAACGGCGGGTAAGCACGGGAAGACTCGTGAAGATTTTTCAACACGTTTGAAAAACGTCCAGAGAGCCCCGAGTACCGACGAGCGGCCATTACCGTAAATCTCCCAGTTCGAATCGGGGCAAACTCGGGGAGAGCTCTTGGAATGAACTCGCACCGTGGGACAGGGGGTTAACTCTCTCTTGAAAACAATACTAGATTTTTAAAATAGAACGCTATCACGTCTCCCACATTATTAAAGCAAACCAATTATTTCATAGAAACATAGAAAATAGGTGCAGGAGTAGGCCATAGCCCTTCGAGCCTGCACTGCCATTCAATATGATCATGGCTGATCATCCAACTCAGTATCCCGTACCTGTGGGTCGAGACCCTTCTTCAGAAAGGGTGCCCGTTTAACGGGCACCCTTTCTGAAGAAAGGTCTCGACCCGCAACGTCACCTAATTCCTTCCCTCCAGAGACACTGCCCGTCCCGCTGAGTTAAGGGAGGGATAGGTGACGTTTATTGTGTCAGAACCTTTCTTCAGACTGCACTGTGGCGCAGCGGTAGAGTTGCTGCCTCACAGCGCCAGGCACCCAGGTTTGATCCCGACTACGGGTGCTGTCTGTACGGAGTTTGTGCGTTCTCCCAGTGACCACGTGGGTTTTCTCTGTGTGCTCGGGTTTCCTGCCACATTCCAAAGAGGTGCAGGTTTGCAGGCCAATTGGCTTCAGTTAATGGTGAACTGTCTCTAGTGTGCAGGGTAGTGTTAGTGTACGGGGTGATTGCTGGTCAGCGCGGACACGGTAGACCGAATGGCCTGTTTGCATGCTGTTTCTGGAAAGTACAGTCTAAATGATGGATGCCAAGAGAAGAGGTTCCATCCCACAGAGCTGGGCATCAGATAAAAAGCCTCGGCCCAGAGCAGGCTGAGTTGTCAGTGTCAGTCCTGCAATGAGTGGAATCTCCTGCTTTGGCGATGCATGGGTCACTGACGTTAGGCCTTGTCCCAGAACAGGGCACCAGACTAAAGAGCCAGTCTCACCATTCAAGGCGAGAGGTGAGAGGACGTGTCCAGCCCCCTCCCCTGACAACACTCTGAAGAACGGTCCTGAGCTGAAACGTCGCCAATTCCCTTCCCTCCATAGATGCTGCCTCACCCGCTGAGTTACTCCAGCATCTTGTGCCTACCTTTGATATAACCAGCATCTGCAGTTCCCCCTTAAACAAAACTTTAATCCAGTGACTTGAGTTTAATCACGACATCGGGAACCGTCTTTGTGATTTAAATTTTTTTTTTAATTAAAAAAAATTGGGTTGGGAGGTCTTTATTCTGCAGCAAGATGGCCGAAAGGGGCTGTCCCACTTACGCAAAGTTTTTCGGTGACTTGCCGGCACCCATCGAAGTCGCTGAAAATGTTCAACATGTCGAAAATCCAGCGGCAACCAGAACTAGGTACAACTCTTAGGGCGACTACTCACAACCAAACAGGCGCCACCCCGCGACATGTCGACACGTGACGACTGTACGGTGGTGAGTAGTCGCCCAAAGGGTCGTACCTTTTTCTGGTCGCCGCTGGATTTTCAATGTTGAAATTGTTCAGCGACCCGCTGCGACTATGGCGGGTGCCGGCAAGTCGCCGAAAAAGATTGCGTAAGTGGGACAGGCCCCTTCAGGCTTTACAAAGGTCAACATACCTTGGCAACTTCGTGTTGGGGAATCCCACGCAGCTGGGAGTAGAACTCGAGGTGTTCCCGGCCGGTCAACAGTTTGTTGATGGCGTCGAACTGTGGGCAGTAGCCGGTGTTCTGGTGCACGTTCTGGATGTTAGACAGGATGCTGGAAGACGAAAGAAGGCTTCGGCACTGAGCAAAATCTTTCAACAAGTTGGAACTTCATCCCCCAGTTCTATCTGCGTTCCCCGCTCCCGTTCCAACTTCACGTCATCACCCTCAGGCGGACCACGCCAGACTCCAGATATTTCCACGGCCGGTTTCCATTCTGGGTGGCACGAGGTTCTAGAGTCATCCAGCGTGGAACAAAGCCCTTCGGCCCATCTTGCAAACGCCAACCCCGTCTACACTAGTTCCACCTGCCGGCGCTAAACACCACCCTCTTTCACTCCCGCCATCGGGAAGGTGGTACAGGAGTCAGAAGGGTAGGATCCAGCTTCAGGAGTAGCTTTTTCCCAACAACCATCAGGATATTAAACGCTACAATCTTACAAATAGGCTCTGAACTATATAGACTTAGAGACATTATTTTTTTTGCCTTTGCACTATTATTGTTTACAATAACATAGAGACATAGAAAGTAGGTGCAGGAGTAGGCCATTCGGCCCTTCCAGCCTGCACCACCATTCAATATGATCATGGCTGATCATCCAACTCAGTATCCTATACCTGCCTTCTCTCCATACCCCCTGATCCCTTTAGCCACAAGGGCCACATCTAACTCCATCTTAAATATAGCCAATGAACTGGCCTGAACTACCTTCTGTGGCAGAGAATTCCACAGATTCACCACTCTCTGTGTGAAAAAAGTGACAATTGCATTGTTTATACCTATATCCATCAAGGAAGGCCTCACCACTGCTGACTGCAGTGTCCCCTGTCAGCATCTTGAAGGTAGATGTTTTTCCAGCTCCGTTAATCCCCAGAAGTCCAAAACACTGCAATGGAAATGACGGCTCAGGAGAGATTCATTTTGCCAACCAAAAACAACAGCGCAATACAACGCAACCTATCCTTGCATCCCATGTGTGGGAAGGAACTGCCGACGCTGGTTTCACACCCAAGACAGACACAAAATGCTGGAGTAACTCAGCGGGACTGGCAGCATCTCTGGAGAGAAGGAATGGGTGGCGTTTCGAAGAAGGGTCACAATCCCGTAATGCCACCCATTCCTTCTATCCAGAGATGCTGCCTGTTCCGCTGAGTTACTCCAGCGTTTTGTGTCTTGCATCCCGTGTCGCCAACATGGAGTGCAGGTCAAACGCTGAGACGGAGATTCCTTGGTCAACTTCAAACCCACACACAATGATGCAACGTTCATTAAAGCTGAATGACTGGTTGTAAATGCTGGGGGAGTGTAGGTATGTTACAAAACTTACCTTGAGCGGCGCTGCAGTTCTGCCGCTCCCTGTGTGCGTGACTTTGGCGCCTTTCAGAAGGGGGCGGGCTTAATGTGCTGTTTTTCTACAGACAGGGAAAATCGATCCATGTCGGGCGATTTCGTTGTGGAAGAAAAATCGCTCCGACATTTCATTCATGAAGGTATTTTTAAATTACGCTAGATTATTTATTAACTAGAGTAATTTAAAAATCACCTTCAAAAGCCGTGAGCGCCGACAACGGGAAGGATTTTGCGTAGGGGAGAAAAAAAGGTTTATTTTTATATTAAAAGTTGGTTTTTCGGGAGGCTTTAATAATATTTTTATGTTGCGAAATGGGGTCCAAAAAAATGTATGAACTAACAGTATTTTTCCTGCCGACTTCACCGCAAACCGCAAAGTTCCAATCCACCGCATTCCACTAAAACCCACTCGCTAGTTGATTTAAATGGCCTTTAATTTACAGGCATTAAACACTAAATTCCTTCCATTTGGCCTAGAAATTCATGAAAATGAGATTTAAAAATTATGTTATATTGTGGATTATTGTGTGAATGTTATTTGGACACTTAGGGAATTAAAAAATGTTTATCTTTTCTTAAGAAATGGATAGATGTTTAGATCTACTCATTGAATTTTGTAATTAGCTGCAATTAGGTAACTAACTAATTATATGCTTTAATTTCAGGTCATCCAAGTAAGATTGTTTCATATTTGTTTCAGATCAATAATAACTGAACATTTCGTTGAGTTATCTTAATTTTTAAGAAAGTTATAGGCTTTTAACTGTTCCAGATCACAGCTTTTGAGTTAAGTCAATTGAAAGGCAATGGGGAACAAGATGCTAATTTCCGAGTATTAAAATGGTCATAACTTTCTTAATACTGAAGATATGAAAGTGAATTAGGTGTCAAATTAAACTTATTTTTATGCTTTATCTGATGGGAGAAATTGCAGACTTGATTTTTAAAATCTCAAAATATTGTAACATTGCTAGGGAGTGTGGTATCCCCCAGAATCTTTACACATCCTCTTCACAGGCCACACAATGCAGGTAACTGTAGGTAACAGCTGTTTCTTGATGGCCGCCTTTGCTTAGAACCACATTGTAGATTGACGTTGCATCTTCAGACATGTTAAAAAATAATTTAGAGAAATTAGAAATATCCATTTATTTCTCCCAAGCTGTTACCGGGCAACTGAACCATCCTATCACCAACTAGAGAGCAGTCCTGACCACACATTGGACTATCCTTAGTTGGGCTTTATCCTGCACTAAACATTATTCCCTTTATTTTGTATCAGTACACTGTGGATGGTTTGATTGTAATCATGTATAGTTTTTGTTTTTGCTGACTGGATGGCATGCAACAAAAAAAACAACTTTTCACTGTACCTTAGTACTCGTGACAATAAATTAACCTAAAATATTTGGTCGACAAAAATGCCGGAGGAACTGAGCGGATGATGCAGCATCTATGGAGCGAAGGAAAAAAGCGACGTTTTGGGTCTCAACCTCACCCGCTGAGTTGAAACATTTAAGATTGTTAAGGGGTGCGACACTTTAGAGGCAGGAAACATGCTCCCGATGTCGGTGGAGTCCAGAACCAGGGGCCACAGTTTAAGAATAAGGAGCAAGCCATTTGGAACGGAGACGAGGAAACGCTTTTTCACACAGAGAGTGGTGAGTCTGTGGAATTCTCTGCCTCAGAGGGCGGTTCTCCGGATGCTTTCAACAGAGAGCTAGATAGGGTTCTTAAAAATAGTGGAGTCAGGGGATAAGGGGAGAAGGCAGGAACGGGGGTACTGATTGGGGATGATCAGCCATGATCACATTGAATGGCGGTGCTGGATCGAAGGGCCGAATGGCCTACTCCTGCATCTATTGTCTATTGTCTATTGTCTCCAGCATTTTTGTCTACCTTCGATATTCCAGCATCGGCAGTTCCTTCTGAAACCTAAAATATTTGATCAGTTTGATTTGGTTCTTGCGGATATTGGGCTCACCCTTAAACACATCAGTTGTTGGTATATGTATTTCTATTAAAAAAATACCCAAGCAGGTGTTGTTTTATTAGGTACTTCAACAATAGAAAAGGCACCGAGCTGATTCAAACGCCCCCCCCAAACTTGATGATTATTCAACTACACTTTCCAGCAAATGTCACTGGAAGGAAGTACAGTTAATGATATCTGGTGCTGACAGGTTGATGTGCAGGAAGGAACTGCAGAAGCTGGTTTAAGCTAAAGATAGACACAAAAGCCAGAGTAACTGAGTGGGTCAGACAGCATCTGTGGAGAGAGGGAACAGGTGAGGTCTCGGGTCGAGACCCTTCTTCAGACAGAGAGTCGGGGGAAAAGGGAAACGAGACACATAGACAGTGATGGAGAGGGATAAAGAACAGATGAATGAAAGATATGTAAAACAGTAACGATGCTAAAGGAAACAGGCCATTGTTAGCTGTGTGCTAGGTGAAAACGAGTTACAAATAATGAGACTGGACAAAAAAAAGGTATCATCACTGTCAAATTTTAAGCAAATATAAGATCCTAAGTTTAGCTAACTTTATTTCCTTACATTTAGTTAAATTGGTCATCAGGTGCCTAAATGGCGCAGCTCCCCAGCTGCTGTGCAAAACAATAACAAGACCACCCGAGCAGCATCAAAAGGCAATTGTCGTATCCCCTTCTGCAGAACATCTGTTGCTCAAACTGCCTTTTCAGTAAAAGGGACAAAATTATGGAACTCACTGCCAGACCACTTGAAATGTATCCCCACATGTGTCACATTCAAAAGAAACACAAAATTGTGGCTAATTTGACAACAATCTTGTTCTCATATTTAGTTTTTACACTGTGCTCTCTCTGTATGTCTTTTTCTCTTTTGCATTTTTTATATCATTTCCATTTCCATTTTCCTATTTTTAATAATGTGAATCTGTATTACCATTTTTAACCAAAAGCCCAACTAGGGACAAGTGTTGCGAGGGTTACACAAAAAGCTGGAGAAACTCAGCGGGTGCAGCAGCATCTAAGGAGCGAAGGAGATAGGCGACGTTTCGGGTCGAGACCCTTCTTCAAGTGTTGCGAATTAGCTTTGGCTAGAAACACTATGATGCATACATCGGATGACTGTTTCTAGGTTTTTGTATCTGTCCCTATTTAAATAAACCTTAATTAAATTAAACGAGACGGCTTTGAAGCTGGTGCGACTTGGGTGGGGGAGAGTTGGAGCGAACGGGGAGAATGCCTGGGTTACTTCGAGTAGTATGAAAATCAATATTCATACTACTCGAAGTGAGACAAAACAATCCAGTGAGTTGACGATGCCCATATTCTGCCATGTCAGCCGTGTCTCACCTCTCCTGGAGGAATGGCCACACACAATCTATCCACAGCTGGTTTCTTTTTCCTTCTGTAAACCTGGAGAGAAATGAAGTGATTTTTAATGGCTGGACATGGCAGCAGCTTTATGGTTAAGTTGATAGCCAATACAGAAAAGCCTGGTTCTGACTTCAAACAGTCAATGGTAGATATACGGTGGTCTTTGACCGAGAATGTTAGTTAACTCTGGTTTTCTCCCACCGGTGTGGCTGGACCTGCAGGGTATTTCCAGCACTTTTGATTCTCAATTTGAAGACACTGGCAAAGAGGCATACATACGTGTTGGGAGTGTGAAGCCCTGCTCTCGGGTGGGAGATTGCAACCTGCACGTGGCCCGCCCTGTTTCGACGAATGCAATCAACCTGGCGCGCACAATCAAGTAAGATCGAATAGAACAGGTTGTCCTGCAACTTTAGGCTGAGCACGCCATACGCAAGAAGAAGAAGAATCCCTCCTCTCCACGGTACCCAGGCATTGTTTGATGACTCCTCTCTTTACAACAGTACAGCTTCGGCCCACCTTGTCTGTGCTCAATGGGATAACAACTCTTGCTTGCATGTCATCCATATCCCTCTGATATCCCTTTTCTTGCATGTCATCCATAAAGTGCCCATCTGAAAGCCTCTTTAAGTGCCACTAACGTCCTCCATCCACCACCACCCCTGGCAGCATGTTCCAGGCAGGCCCTATCAGAGGGGGGGAGGGGGAGGGGCAACGAGTGCCATTTGGCACGGGCCTGTCTGCTTCAAAGGGATCTTGGTTTGGGGCCTCTTAAATTGAGGGGCCTCTGCTCAATCTTGGTTTGGGGGCCTCTAAAATTGAAATTGCCCTGGGCCTCAGTTCATCTCTGAGAGGGCCTGGTTGCAGGCACCTACCACAGTGTCTACAAATAACTTGCCCCGCAAATGTAATGACTCAATCCGTGGCAGATCTATGATTACCAAAGATCCTACAGCGAGCAAGATAGATCACTCGACGAAAAAGACGTAGTACGGTCATGGGCAGATTCAGGAGTAATTTTCGGCCCCATTTCCGTAACCGGCTTCCGTCTCCGCACCAAAGATCCCATAGGATAATAGTGCAGAGACGGAAGCCGGTTACGGAAACATCCTCGTAAAAATAAAAGTTATTTGGTAAGAATTTTAATTTATTAACACAGACTGTTCCCCCACAACGTTGAGTACACTGCGGGTCCGGTCGGGTTAAAGAAATGGAAGAAAAAAAAGGCCCACGTTCCGCTCCGTTGCGTACTACACGTCAGCCCATTGCATTTGGAAGGAGTGGTTTATAGGATCTTTGGTGATTACCACCATTACTGTGGAAATGTGGGATCAGAAACTCTGAAGGTGTCTCGTCTGAGATCAGCCAATGATTAAACCTGGCGGACAAAAATGGTGGAGAAACTCAGCGGGTGAGGCAGCATCTATGGAGCGAAGGAATAGGTGACGTTTCGGGTCGAGACCCAAAACGTCACCTATTCCTTCGCTCCATAGATGCTGCCACACCCGCTGAGTTACTCCAGCATTTTTGTCTACCTTCGATTTTTCCCACATCTGCAGTTCCTTCTTAAACAACGGTTAAACCCGGTACTCTGTCGTCAAAGGGGGGCTGCTGGAAGAACTCAGCAGGTCAGGCAGCATCTGCGGACGTAAATGGGCAATGCATGTTTTGGGTTGAGACTTTCGTGTGGGCAGGTGGAGGGGTTCGGCACTGAATACCCACTTTCACCCACAGATCTGCCTCACCACAGATCTGATGCTCAGTTCCTTCAGCAGCTCTCCTGTTCTCGGCTCCAGATGCCCTCATCTGCAGCTGCTGGTGTATCCTAGGACTCTGATCTGTTTGACTACGCATTCTAGACTGCGCATTGCACTTGCCAACACTATCAAGCGATTTGTAAAAAAATCGGTGGCGCAGCGGTAGAGTTTCTGCCTCACGGTGCCACAGACCCGGGTTCAATCCTGACCACGGGTGCTGTCTGCACAGAGTTTGTACGTCCTCCCCGTGAGATTTCTCTGGGTGCTCTGGTTCCCTCCCACACTGTTGGTTTAAAAGTTAATTGGCTTCTGTAAAAATTGTCCCTAGTGTGTAATGCCCCTGTCCCACTTAGGAAACCTGAACGGAGACCTCTGGAGACTTTGCGCCCCCCTCCAAGGTTTCTGTGCGGTTCCCGGAGGTTTTTGTCAGTCTCCCTAATGGTCGAAAGTGGTTTCCATTTTTAAAATCGGTAATTTTTTAGTCGGAGCCGGTTGCGATGCTAGGTGAAGGTGGTTGCCGGAGGACAAAAACCTCCGGGAACCGCACGGAAACCTTGGGTGGGGGGCAAAGTCTCCAGAGGTTTTCGTTCCGGTTTCCTAAGTGGGACGAGGCATAAGATAGCGCTAGTGTACGGGGTGATCACTGGTCGGTGCGGACACGGTGGGCCAAGGGGCCTGTTTGCACACTGCTTCTGCAGAGTTTAGCTTAGTTTAGTTTTGAGATGCAGCGCGGAAACAGGCCATTCACCTCAACAGGTCCGTGCCGACCAAGGGACATTTTGTACAATTACCCAGCCAATTAACCTACGCACCTGCACGTCTTTGGAGTGTGGGGGGAAACTGGAGATCTCGGAGGTCACGGGGAGAAGGTACAAACTCCGTAAAGACAAGCACCCGTAGTCGGGATCGAACCCGGGTCTCCGGCGCTGCATTCACTGTGAGGCAGCAATTGTACCGCTGCACGCGCCACCGTGACCGTCCAAAGTCAAGTCAATAGAAGCAGTCGCCCGATGAAAGTTGTTGACAGAGTAAACATCCTTTTACCTTGGTGAGATCTTTGATAACCAGAATGTCGCCCTCGGTCCCACCGTACAAGACCCTTTGCCTCTCCCTGGCGACATCTTCATCTTCTGTTTCCAACGGTAGAAGCTTCAATGACATCGGCCTGTGGAGGGAACACAGTGGACACGCTGCTGAATTTAGCCCAAGAACAACAAAGTAAAAATCCACAAGCCTTTACCCCGCGTGTTTGCGCATGAATGGGGTGGAAGATTGCAACCTTCACGTGGTCTGCCCTGTTTCGACTAATGCAATCAACTCGACGTGCACAAACAGAAGATCAAATAGAACAAGTTGTCCGACAACTTTAGGCCGTGCACGCCACACGACAGAAGAAGAGGAAGAAGTCTATGAATAATTACAGTAAACACACCGTTACATATTTGCCTCACGTTTCCACATGTGACACTAAATTATCTCCGCGCATCACCTCCTCTTCTGGCCGTTATGGCGGCACGGCGGTAGAGTTGCTGCCTAACAGCGCCAGAGACCCGGGTTCGATCGGTGCAGAGTTTGCACCTTCTCGCATTGACCATGCGGGTTTTTCTCCGGGTGCTCCGGTTTCCTCCCACATTCGAAAGACGCGCGGCTTTGGAGGCTCATCAGCTTCTGTAAACTGTTCCCAGTGTGTAGGTTGTGAAAGTGGGATGACAGAGAGCGATTGCACCGGCGATCGCTAGTCGGCGCGGACTCGATGGGTCGAAGGGCCTGTTTCTGCATCTCTAATCTAAACTACGACTATAGTATTAAACATCCATCTATCCCCGAGTCAGCAATATTCTCTCACACTCCAGTTACACTGGACCCATTTAGTTTTTAATGTTTAAAGGTTTAACACAATGCCACGTTTTGTTGCTGTGGAATTTCACGAGTCACATCTTGAGCAGAACTGGGACAAGCTCACCGCACCACGAGCTGGCTGGTTATTTTTTTCATCAGGAAGGATTTTGCAGCAAATCTTTAAACCCGCAGAAGATAATCTCACCTCATTTTGACGAAGAACTTGTACTGCAGCAGAATGGTGAAGAGGAAGAAGACGGCTCCCTGGACAGCCATGGCAAACATGTTCTTCCCCACCAGGTCCCAGCACAGCGGAGACACAAACTGCTTCTCTCCTGCAAGGCAGACACATCACCAACGTTGAGGTGGAAATTCCCTGGTCATCGTCAAAGCAACTTAAACTATGTTAATTAAACCAGAATGATATGTTATAAATATCAGAGTGTGGTAACCCCCAGAGTCATGACCATACGACAGAAGCAGAAATAGGCCATTCAGCCCATCGGGTGTGCTATACCATTCAATCATGGTGGAAGATACAGCGGGGAAACAGGCCCTTCCGCCCACCGAGTCATCACCGACCAGCAATCCCCGCACATTAACACCACCCTACACACACCAGGGACAATTTTGCATTTACACCAAGCCAATTAACCTCCAAACCTGCACGTCTTTGGTGTGTGGGAGGAAACGGAAGATCTCGGAGAAAGCCCACGCAGGTCACGGGGAGAGCGTACAAAGTCCGTACAGACAGCACCCGTAGTCTCTGGCGCTGCAAGGCAGTGGCTGTACTGCTCGGCCATAGTGCCGCCCTTTCCCTCTCAACCCCATCCTTCTCCCATAACTCCTGACACCCGCACTAATCAAGAACCCGTCGATCTCCGCCTTAAATACCCAATGACTTGGCCTCCACCGCCGTGTGTGGCCATGAATTCCACAGATTCACCGCCCACTGATTGAAAACAAATTCTCCCGTAATCTCCTTTCTAAAGGAACATTTCCGCACATCCTCTTCACAGTCCCCACTACTGCCTATTTTTACACCGTCAATAAAACGGGTTACACTACACAGGATTCCTCGTTCAACAGATTGAATAGATGGTGAACAGATGGGCCCTCCGTACTAATCCATGTAGCACCTTTTTGTCAGTTACCCAATCCAAAAATGACCTATGTATTCCTAGCCTGCTTACAGTCAGTTTACCAATTCTTAACCCATGCCAGCATATTACCCCCAAAATCATGCACTGAAATCTGTTGTGCACCATAAGTGATAGGAGGAGAATTAGGCCATTCGGCCCATCAAGTCTACTCCGCCGTTCAATCGTGGCTGATCTATCTCTCCCTCCAAACCCCATTCTCCTGCCTACTCCCCATAACCCTTGACACCCGTACTAATCAAGAATCTATCTATCTCTGCCTGAAAAATCTCCACGACTATGAAGAGACCTAATGAGTGATTTCTTTCACATACGGAGCGTTGAGGAATGGAACTCACTGCCAATGGAATGGTCGGAAAACAGCGGAAACAGATGGGCTTGGATAGAGTGGATGTTTCCACCAGTGGGGGAGTCGAGGACTAGGGATATAGCCTCAGAATTAAAGGAAGTTCCTTTAGGAAAGCGACGAGGAGACATTTCTTTCGTCAGAGGGTGGTGAATCTGTGGAGTGCATTGTCACAGAAGGCTGTGGAGTCCAAGTCAATGAATATTTTTAAGGCAGAGATAGAGTGTTGATTAGTACAGGTGTCAAGGGTTATTGGGAGAAGGCAGGAGAATGGGGAATAGATCAGCCATGAACAAATGGCGGGGTAGACAAATGGGCGGAATGGCCTATTTCTAGCAATGTTACAACATTTTGAGATTTAAAAAATCAAATCTGCAATTTATCCCATCAGATAAAGCATAAAATGAAGTTTAATTTGACACCTAATTCACTTTCATATCTTCAGTATTAAAAAGGTTATGGCCATCTTCATACTCAGAAATTAGCATCTTGTTCCCCATTGCCTTTCCATTGACTTAACACACAAGCTGTGATCAAGGACACTCAAAAGCCCATAACATTCTTAAAAATTAAGAGAACTCAATGAAATTTTCAGTTATTATAGATTGAAGCATTCTGAAGCAAATATGAAACAATCTTACTTGGATGACCTGAAATTAAAGCATATAATTAGTTAGTTACCTAATTGTAGCTAATTACAAAATTCAATTACTAGATCTAAACATCTACCCATTTCTTAAGAAAAGATTAACATTTTTTAATTGCCTAAGTGTCCAAATATCATTCACACAATAATTCACAATATAACATGATTTTTAAATCTCATTTTCATGAATTTATAGGCCAAATGGAAGGAATTTAGTGTTTAATTCCCGTAAATTAATGGCCATTTAAATCAACGCGAGTGGGTTTTAGTGGAACGCGGTGGATTGGAATGTTGCGGTTTGCGGTGAATTTAACCCACAGTCGGCAGGAAAAATACAGCCGGCTCGTATATATTTTTTGTCCCCTTGTCAGAAGTGTCAGAATCTGAAAACCATCGTCTAAAACGCTAGGAACAACTTGTTCCCTACTTGGTGCCCAACGCAAGCGACTATTCACATGCTGGTCACAGACGCACATTCTCAAACTCATGTTACATTCGCTCCACACTCTTAAATCTCTATTCTAGACATTGTAAGTGGATCGAAGATAGACACAAAACGCCGGAGGTACTCAGCGGGACAGGCGCTTTCCCGCTCTCCTGCCCTCTCCTCCCCCCTGCCCAAGTCTCATTTTCACCCAACAAACAGCCAACAATAGATAGACACAAAAAGCTGGAGTAACTCAGCGGGACAGGCAGCATCTCTGGAGAGAAGGAATGGGTGACCTTGGGTCGAGATGTCTGAAGAAGGGTCTCGACCCGAAACGACACCCATTCCTTGTCTCCAGAGATGCTGTCTGTCCCGCTGAGTTACTCCAGCTTTTTGTGTCTATCTATTATTGGTTGTTTGTTGGGTGAAAACGAGAAGATGTTGCGACTTGGGCAGAGAGAGCGAGAGCGGGAGAGGGGGAGAGCGAGAGAACGAGAGGGCGAATGCCAATGCTATCTGGTTGGATAAATCAATATTCATGCCACTGCACTGTAAGCTGCCGAAGCAAAATATGAGATGCTGTTCCTCGAATTTGCATTTAGCCTCAGTCTGACAACGGAGGAGGCCTAGGACAGAAATGTCTGTGCAGGAATGGGAAGGAGAATTATAGTGTTTAGCAACCCTGGAAGGAGACTGTATGTAAATGGATCGATTGGAATCATGTATTGTCTTTCCACTGACTGGATAGCACGAAACAAGCGCTTTTCACTGTACCTCAAGAGGTGCAGCGCACAGGCCTTGAGCCTGGTGAGACGCAGGAGGAGCCCGGCCGGGAGCCACCCCACAGAGCCCAGTCCCTCCACGCACTAGAGTCTCCCAACCCCTGCAGAGTAGTTATTAAGATGGCTGATCCGTGGGCGGTTGCTGCTGGGTCGCCTGGGCGAGGTTGTCTGATGTTGTGAGACCCGAAACACCCGATGACCCCAGGTCACATCACTGAGGATGCGTCCCAGCGCATCTAGAAGATGTATGTTTTTCACGGTACATGTGACAATAAACTAAACTGAACTGAAGCAGAACTGGACGGACTAGACTCCAGAAGACCATTAGAAACAATTACTGACCAAACCTCTCCAAGGCATCAGCCATGGCTTGGTTCTTCACCATGTCGATTAGTCCTCGACCCAGACAGAAATGCGGAAAAATGAGGAAAACTTTCTTCAGGATTCGATTGACATCATTCAATTTCTGCAGAGGGAGAGGAAATAAAGACCCAGGGAAAATATAAATATATTTTCCGTCATTTTCCCGAGCATTGATTCAATGGTGTTATTGGGTGTGACGCTGCTGACTCCTGCACGTATTGTCTATTGTAGTTCCTCGTTTCTACAGTACATCAGTACTTTAGACTTTACAGATACATCGTGGAAACAGACCCTTCGGCCCACCGAGTCCGTGCCGACCAGCGACTAGCCCATACACTAACACAGTTCGACACGTTAGGGACAATTTACAATTGTATCAATTAACCCGCAATTAACCCGCATTCTTTGGAATAATGGCGGAAACCCGGAGCAGCTGGAGAAAACCCACAAGGTCATAGGGAGAATGGGCAAACTCCGCACAGACAGCACCCGTAATCAGGATGGAAACCCGGGTCTCTGGCACTGTAACTCTCCCATTGTGCAGCCCATATACATTGGATAAGTTAGTGAACGCAATGGGAGAACATCACATCCTCAATAAATTACACTGGCCTTCGATTATAAATTGCCGAATAATGCTCTAGGGCAGGAAAAATGATCATCCGAAAAACGGGCACCCGATAAACGGGCCGCATCACCCCGATCCTGGCCTCTCTCCACTGGCTCTCTGTGCGGTTCCGAATACATTTCAAGATCCTCCTTTATGTTTACAAAGCCCTCAACGGGCTTGCCCCCACCTACATCAAAAGTCTGCTCACCCACCGCACCACCTCCAGGTCCCTCAGATCGGCCGACTTGGGGTTACTGAACATCCCGCGGTCTAGGCATAAACTCAGGGGCGACCGCTCCTTTGCGGTTGCAGCTCCGAGACTGTGGAACAGCGTCCCTCTTCCCATCAGAACTGCCCCCTCCATCGACTCCTTTAAGTCGAGACTTAAAACTCGTCTTTACTCTCAAGCCTTTCTTGACGTCCTCTGAGGGAGGGCTATATGTATGTATTTATGTATGTAGTTAATCTATGAACCACTGTTGTATAATGTTAGTACCTCCACCAAGGTAAAGCACTTTGGTCAACGAGAGTTGTTTTTTAAATGTGCTATAGAAATAAAAGTGACTTGACCTGACTGGTTCTTGATCCCCCTACTCTGGGCAAGAGACTCTGTGCGTCTACCCGATCTATTCCTCTCACGGTTTTGTACACTGCTATAAGATCGCCCCCTCAGCCTCCTCCTGCACTCCAAGGAATAGATTCGCCTGCTTAAACTCTCCCCGTAGCTCAGGCCCTCGAGTCCTGGCAACATCCTCGTAAATCCTCTCCGCACCCTTTCCACCGTGAATCGATGAGAGGTGATAGTAAAGAGGAAACAAACTATAGAAATAACAGTGACTCGATTGGACTTGATTCTTACTTTGTCGGTGAAGAGCTCCAGGACAAAAGTGGCCACGCTGCCGTTGATGCCGATGAACAGGTTAACGCAGGTCAGCACCACGTAGGCCGTGCTGGGGATGCTGAACAAAAAGGAGGCTGGATACATCAGGGGGGTGATGGACCACCTGAGGGAACAGAATCAACACACGTGAAACCAAGTGTCAATAGACAATAATGGATAATTGGTGCAGGGGTAGGCCATTCGGCCCTTCGAGCCAGCACCGCCATTCAATGTGATCATGGCTGATCTTCCCAACCGTAGGGTGAGTAGATTTTCAAAGTCTTCAGAGAGATTTGGGCCATTTGGAAGAGTGGGCTGAAAGATGGCAGATGGAGTTTAATGCTGATAAGTGTGAGGTGCTACATCTTGGCAGGACAAATCAAAATAGGACGTACATGGTAAATGGTAGGGAATTGAGGAATGCTGTGGAACAGAGGGATCGAGGAATAACTGTGCATAGTTCCCTGAAGGTGGAATCGCATGTTGATAGGGTGATAAAGAAAGCTTTTGGTGTGCTGGCCTTTATAAATCAGAGCATTGAATATAGGAGTAGGGAAGTAATGTTAAAATTGTACAAGGCATTGGTGAGACCAATTCTGGAGTATGGTGTACAATTTTGGTCGCCTAATTATAGAAAGGGTGTCAACAAAATAGAGAGAGTACAGAGGAGATTTACTAGAATGTTGCCTGGGTTCCAGCAACTAAGTTACAGAGAAAGGTTGAACAAGTTAGGTCTTTATTCTTTGGAGCGCAGAAGGTTAAGGGGGAACTTGATTGAGGTCTTTAAAATGTTGAAAGGGATAGACAGAGTTGACGTGGATAAGCTTTTCCCATTGAGGGTAGGGAAGATTCAAACAAGAGGGCATGACATGAAAATTAAGGGACAGAAGTTTAGGGGTAACATGAGGGGGAACTTCTTTACTCAGAGAGTGGTGGCTGTGTGGAATGAGCTTCCAGGAGAAGTGGTGGAGGCAGGATTGATTTTAACATTTAAAAGTAAAGTGGATAGGTATATGGACGGGAAGGGAATGGAGGGGTATGGTCTGAGTGCAGGTAGATGGGACTAGGGGAAAATAAATGGTCGGCACGGACTGGAAGAGCCGAGAAGGCCTGTTTCCGTGCTGTAATTGTTATATGGTTATATATAGTACCCCGTTCCTGCCTTCTCCTCATATCCCCTGACTCCGCTATTTTCAAGAGCCCTATCTAGCTCTCGCTTGAAAACATCCAGAGAGAGCTAGATAGGGCTCTTAAAAATCTGCGCGAGGAATCGCTGGAGGATCCACTGATGATTTTCAAACAAATTCAACGGAGTCGGCAAACGCTGAACCCTACTCACCCATAGAGGAACAGCAAGAGGACGAGTGCGGGCAGGTTGGAGGCAGACACGTAAGACTTTTGTTGGAAGCAGATGAAGATGGTGACGACCATTGTAGCGGGAACTGCGTAATTACACTGGAACGAAGTGTCACTGGTTATTGGTCCATCCCCTCATCAAAGAGCAATTCAATTAATGCTTTATCCTGTCACGTGTTCTACCAGAGTCATTTCATCCTTTCACAGTCGTGTCATACAAAGCGAGAGTCATTTGTCAACCATATATGAAAAGGATTTTACAAAGGTCACTTGGTAGACAAAAATGCTGGAGAAACTGAGCGGGTGAGGCAGCATCTATGGAGTGAAGGAATGGGTGACCCCAAACGTCACCTATTCCTTCGCTCCATAGATGCTGCCTCACCCTTAAGGTCTCCAGGCTCGCCCTAGTCCAGCTGGACGTCTGATCTTTGCAGGATTAGAATAATGTGAAGTTCAATAGACAATAGGTGCAGGAGTAGCCCATTCGGCCCAATTCGAGGCAGCATCGTCATCGAATGTGATCATGGCTGATCATCCACAATCAGTGCCCCGTTCCTGCCTTCTCACCATATCCCTTGTCACCAAAATAGGTGACGAGGATGGGATAGAGTTTGTGAACTCATCCTTTAAATACAGTGCAGGACTGTTTTGCAACATACAGCATTGTTTAACATTTTAAACTACCCATTTAAACTACCTATTTGCCTCGGACTATCCTTGATCGGACTTTGCTGGCTTTACCGTGCACTAAACGGTAATCCCTTATCATGTATCTATACACTGTAAATGGATCGATTGTAATCATGTATTGTCTTTCTGCTGACTGGATAGCACGCAACAAAGGCTTTTCACTGTACCTCAGACAAATAAACTAAACTGCAAAACTGTAGCACTCACCATATCCCAGGCAAAGTTGGCGAGCCAGTAAATGCCAGGTTTCACGCCGCTAACAAACTGCAGGTGCTTGGCCTTGCTGACCCGCTCCTCGATGAGGAAGAGCACAAAGCTGGCCGGCACAAAGGACATGGCGAAGATAACACAGATGGAGACCAGCACATCAACAGAGGTGGCCATCCTGCAAGAAGAAGTTACACGTGGATATCAGCATGCCGTCAAGCAAGCAGTAACTCCAGTTATTCTTCCTTAACATAGAAACATAGAAAATAGGTGCAGGAGTAGGCCGTTCAATGTGATCATGGCTGATCATCCAACTCAGTATCCCGTACCTGCCTTCTCTCCATACCCCCTGATCCCTTTAGCCACAAGTGCCACATCTAACGCCCTCTTAAATATAGCCAATGAACTGGCCTCAACTACCTTCTGCGGCAGAGAATTCCAGAGACTCACCACTCTCTGTGTAAAGAATGTTTTCCTCATCTCGGTCCTAAAGGAATTCCCCCTTATCCTTAGACTGTGACACCTTGTTCTGGACTCCCCCAACATCGGGAACAATCTTCCAGCATCTAGCTTGTCCAACCCCTTAAGAATTTTGTAAGTTTCTATAAGATCCCCCCTCAATCTTCTAAATTCCAGCGAGTACAAGCCGAGTCTATCCAATCTTTCCTCATATGAAAGTCCTGACATCCCAGGAATCAGTCTGGTGAATCTTCTCTGTACCCCCTCTATGGCAAGGATGTCTTTCCTCAGATTTGGAGACCAAAACTGTACGCAATACTCCAGGTGTGGCCTCACCAAAACCCTGTACAACTGCAGTAGAACCTCCCTGCTCCTATACTCAAATCCTTTCGCTATGAATGCTAACATACCATTTGCTTTCTTCACTGCCTGCTGCACCTGCATGCCTACTTTCAATGACTGGTGTACCATGACACCCAGGTCTCGTTGCATCTCCCCCTTTCCTAATCTGCCACCATTCAGATAATAGTCTACCCTCATGTTTTTGCCACCAAAGTGGATAACCTCACATTTATCCACATTATACTGCATCTGCCATGCATCTGCCCATTCACTCAGCCTATCCAAATCACCCTGCAGCCTCCAAGCATCCTCCTCACACCTAACTATATCCCCCAGCTTGGTATCATCTGCAAATTTGGAGATGTTGCATTGAATTCCCTCGTCCAAGTCATTAATATATATTGTAAATAGCTGGGGTCCCAGCACTGAGCCTTGCGGCACCCCACTAGTCACTGCCTGCCATTCTGAAAAGGACCCGTTTACTCCTACCCTTTGCCTCCTGTCTGCTAGCCAGTTCTCTATCCACATCAATACTGAACCCCCAATACCGTGTGCTTTAAGTTTGTATGCTAATCTCTTATGCGGGACCTTGTCGAAAGCCTTCTGAAAGTCTAGATATAACACATCCACTGGTTCTCCCTTATCCACTCTACTAGTTACATCCTCAAAAAATTCTATCAGATTTGTCAGACATGATTTACCTTTCGTAAATCCATGCTGACTTTGTCCAATGATTTCACCACTTTCCAAATGCACTGCTATCCCATCTTTAATAACTGACTCTAGCAGTTTCCCCACTACCGATGTTAGACTAACTGGTCTGTAATTCCCCGCTTTCTCTCTCCCTCCTTTTTTAAAAAGTGGGGTTACATTAGCTACCCTCCAATCCTCAGGAACTACTCCAGAATCTAAGGAATTTTGAAAAATTATCACTAATGCATCCACTATTTCTGTGGCTACCTCCTTGAGTACTCTGGGATGCAGACTATCCGGCCCTGGGGATTTATCGGCCTTCAATCCGTTCAATTTACCCAACACCAGTTCCCGGCTAACCTGGATTTCACTCAGTTCCTCCATCTTATTTGACCCCCGTTCCACTGCTATTTCCGGCAGATTATTTATGTCTTCCTTAGTGAAGACAGAACCAAAGTAGCTATTCAATTGGTCTGCCATGTCCTTGTTCCCCATGATCAATTCGCCTGTTTCTGACTGCAAGGGACCAACATTTGTTTTAACTAGTCTCTTTCTCTTCACATATCTATAAAAACTTTTGCAGTCAGTTTTTATGTTCCCTGCCAGTTTCCTTTCATAATCTATTTTCCCTTTCCTAATTAAGCCCTTTGTCCTCCTCTGCTGCATTCTGAATTTCTCCCAGTCCTCTGGTAGGCTGCTTTTTCTGGCAAATTTGTATGCCTCATCTTTTGTTTTTATACTATCCCTGATTTCCCTTGTTATCCATGGATGCACCACCTTCCCCGATTTATTCTTTTGCCAAACTGGTATGAGCTGCATTTGAACAGCAAAAACTACAGAAAACTGACAACTGACTGAAAATTACAAAAATAAAACATTTGTGAGTTCCTAACTGGTGAATTCCAATCAACACTTGTTTCTACGGTGTTTAGTTTCGTGTAGAGAAACAGGCCCGTGCACCAACAATATCCTACACACACACACACACACACTAGGGACACTTATAGGTGCTCTGAGGCCAAGTGCAGCATGGTTGCTCTGTTGGACGAGCATTAGAGGTGGGATACCCAATTGATCAGTGCGGGAGTCAGGGGTTACGGGGAGAATGGGGTTAGAAGCGAGAGATAGATCGGATGGCAGAGTTGACTTGATGGGCCGAATGGCCTAATTCTGTTCCTATCACTTATGACCTTACGACCCAACTTATTCGGATGAGCGCCAACTGAAGAAGGGTTCAGACCAGAAACGTCACCCGTTAATTTTTCCTCCAGAGTTGCTGCCTGAGCTGTTGAGTCACTCCGGTCTGTCTTTGGCAGTAGTTAAATACTTGTGGGCTTTGCCACTACTTACAAAGCAACTTCGGAGAGCTGTTCTTTGGTGAGGTTGAGGGGGTGGTTGTAGGCTGTAATCCCAAACATCTTTGCATCTTTTCCCGGTGGAAGGTTTGCCCTCAGCACTGCGTTATTCATGACATTCACAAAGCTCACCATCGCGTGCCAACCTTTATTGTTGAACCACACCTGCGCGGGACAAAGGAACATGTTCTTTCTATTAGTTCAGGAGTATTCTATCGTCTCCGAATGAAATACCTTAGTTGCTTCTGTACATCATAGAGAGTTTAGAACGCGGAAACAGGCCCTTTAGCCCCACTGAGTCCACACCAGCCAGTGACCATCCCACACACTGTGGACAATTAACATGCAAATATATGTGATGTGGGAGGAAACCGGAGCACCCGGAGAAAACCCACGTGGTCACAGGGAGAACGTGCAAACTCCGTACAGACAGCATTCGTAGTCAGGATCGGACTCGGGTCTCGGGCGCTGCAAGGCAGAAACTCTACCGCTGCGCCACCGTGTCGCCCTAGATGACCCATTAGTCACATGGTGGCCAGCAGACGTCAGTCATGTTGGACGTTGACTGAGCTGCCTTATGCAAACGGCAACATGACTGCACGGCAACATGACTGGAATAGGCCAGAGTCGTCCATCAAAGAGATCTACAAGTTCCAATAGACAGGAGTAGGCCATTCGGCCCTTCAAGCCACCACCGCCATTCAATGTGATCATGGCTGATCATCCCCAATCAGTACCCCGCTCCTGCCTTCCCCCCATATCCCCTGACTCCGCTATCTTTAAGAGCCCTATCTAGCTCTCTCTTGAAAGCATCCAGAGAACCGGCCTCCACCGCCCTCTGAGGCAGAGAATTCCACAGACACACCATCCTCTGTGAGAAAAAGTGTTTCCTCATCTCCATTCTAAATGGCTTACCCCTTATTCTTAAACTGTGGCCCCTGGTTCTGGACTCCCCCCAACATCGGGAACATGTTTCCTGCCTCTAGTGTGTCCAAACCCAATCTTATATGTTTCAATAAGATCTCATCACATCCTTCTAAACTCCAGAGTATACAAGCCCAGCCGCTCCATTCTCTCAGCATATGACAGTCCCGCCATCCCGGGAATTAACCTTGTAAACCGACACTGCACTCCCTCCATAGCAAAAATGTCTCTCCTCAAATTAGGGGACCAAAACTGCACACAATACTCCTATGTTATCGCACTTCATCCACTCCCTACATAAGGGACTTTTTTTTTTAAAACAGATGCCAATTAACAAACCCGCACATCTTTGGAGAGTGTGGAGAAACCAGAGCACCTGGCGGAAACCCACAGATTCACGGATAACGTACAAACTCCGCACAGGCAGCACCCAAGGTCAGGATCGAACCAGATGTCTGGAGCTGAGGCGGCATCTCTACAGCTGTGCTACTGTGCCAGTTTAATAGAACCCTTTCCAAAACCACGGTGCACCGACACAGAATGTTCAGCCAACCCGCCCCAAGTACTGTTGGTCCTTACAAAGCTCTCCCCATTCTTAATTTAACACGGTCACATCATCCTCTGTTACTGTCTCTATCCTGCACTGATTTGCCTGATGGAAAGCTTGCAAGTTAGAAGGTATTTTCAAAACCTCCAGCTCCAAAGCAAAAGAAAAGGGCGGCATGGTGGAGCAGCGGTGGAGGTGCTGCCTCACAGCACCAGAGACCCAGGTTCGATTCTGACTACAGGTGCTCTCTGTACGGAGTTTGTACGTACTCATCGTGAGACCTGCGTGGGTTTTCTCCGGGTGCTTCGGTTTCCTCCCAAACCCCAAAGATGTACAGGTTTGTAGGTTAGTTGGCTTTGTACCATTGTACATTGTCCCTGATGCATGTAGAATAGTGTAGCATGCGTGGATTCGGTGGGTCTATGGGCCTATTTCCACCCAGTATTTCAACTAAACTAAAACTGCAGTGTGAGGTGGTCACTTTGAGATATAATGGGCTGAGAAATGCAAGGAAATAGAGGGATATGGATCATGTACAGGCACACGAGATCAGTTTATTCGGCACTAGGGTCGCCAACTTTCTAACTCCCAAATAAGGGACAAAAGATCAAAATAAGGGACAAATTCCTGACGGCAATTCGTTGACTGACTGGGCCGTGGCTGGGTGAGTGATGAGTTGGCCCCGGGTGCTGGACTGCACACAGAGCCCAGCCGGCGGGCCAGCTGAGGAGGTTTGGGCCCGGGCGCCGGACTTTGCGAGCGACGTCGCTCGGCCTGGGCCAAAACTCCTCAGCTGACCCGCCGGCTGGGCCTTGTGTTCTGCTGCACGCAAAGTCCGGAAGCCCGTCCAACTCATGAACCGATGATCGTCCACGAGAAGGAGGGGTGGTGGTGTTGGCGGCAAGCAAAGGTCCGAAAGCTGGCCGGGCTGCCGACCGACGGGACCACGGGCGAGGCGTTGCTGCTGCTGCGCTCCATGGGCTGCACTACGTCGGGACGGTTGAGGCATGGCCAGACGTGGCGTTCCGATCCGACAGTCCGTTCGACCCGATTAGCAGCAGTCAAATACAGGACAAGGGCAATTTAGCTCGATATACGGGATGTCCCGGCTAATACGGGACAGTTGGCAACCCAATTCAGCACAGACATTGTCAGTCCCCAGGCAAGTTCCTGGGGTGAGCTGTCCTCTGGTCTAAATACCAGTCAGATGCACAGACACCTGCAAACATTGATCAAAATCTTTCAGACCTACTTTGACATTGTTTTTTGTGTTCAGCCCTTTAATAAACTTTGTCATGCTGCCCAGCAAGCGGTCCGTGGAACTCCCCTGAAAATAAGAGGAAACACACAAGATTAATTTTTTAAGAAATAAATACATTGACTTCAAAAATAACCGTAACACTGATAGCCAGAGTTGAATAAGAGAACCAGGAAGTCACAGACCAGGTAGCTCTTGCGGAAAGCAGAAAGGGATGGTGAGGGGAAGATGAGTGGGGGGGGGACACCTCATTGAAACTTACCGAATCGTGAAAGGCCTGGATAGAGTGGATGAAGAGAGGATGTTTCCACTAGTGGGAGAGTCCAGGACCAGAGGCCACAGCCTCAGAATAAATGTGTGTGCCTTTAGGAAGATGAGGAGGAATTTCTTTAGTCAGAGGTCGGTGAAGCTGTGGAATTCATTGCCATAGAAGGCTGTGGAGACCAAGTCATTGGGTATTTTTAAGGCGGAGATTGACAGATTCTTGACTAGTACGGGAGGCAGAGGGTATGGGGAGAAGGCAGGAGAATGGGGTGCAACACGGCAACTTCCTTGTATGTGAATACTTGGCCAATAAACTCATTCAGAAACATCTGTACCTTTGTAACATTGAGTCGTGCCCTGATCTCGATGATGGAGTTGTTGACTTCATTCAGTGAAGGTAGAATCTGAGAACTCTGTGCTCCAAAGGAGAATCCTCCGTACCTAGAACAGAACAAGGAGGCTCCTTTCATTCCGCTGTCAACGCACTAGAGATCACTTGCACAGTTTACAGATTTTTAAATTGCATCGAGTAAAAAATAAAACATAGCAAGAGATCAAAATTGAAGGAAACAGAATGACAAGCAGGGCTGGTGACTTGTCATAATGTCTTATGAAAGGACAAAGATGTGTAGGTTTGTGGTTTGTTTGAGAAGGAACAGCAGATGCTGGAAAATCGAAGGTAGACAAAATTGCAGGAGAAACTCAGCGGGTGAGGCAGCATCTATGGAGCGAAGGAATAGGTGACGTTTCGGGTCGAGACTCTTAAGGGTGAGGCAGCATCTATGGAGCGAAGGAATAGGTGACGTCTCGACCCGAAACGTCACCTATTCCTTCGCTCTATAGATGCTGCCTCACCCGCTGAGTTTCTCCAGCTTTTTGGTCTCCCGTAGGTTTGTGGATTAACAGGTCTCTGTAAAGTTGCCCCTAATGTGCAGGGAGTAGATGCAAAAACAGAACTATCGTGAACGGGTGATGGAAGGTTTACATCAGGGGTGTCAAACTCATTTTAGGCCCACGGGCTAAATGCAAGTTTCATGCGTGCCGGATCACGGCCATGTACGCGTGAACGCAGCCCGGACGGCACCGGGGAAAATCATCCTGCGGGCCGGATTGGACCCCTTCGCGGGCTGCATCTCGCCCGCAAGTTTGACACCCCTGGTTTACATGGAATCGGTGGGCGAAGGGCCTGTTTCCATGCTGTATCTGTAAACTAAGTAGATACCGTTTATGATATTAATCATCAGCTTGCTGATTCACTCTTTCAGAAACTGGCAGGTTTGCTGTGTAGTTTGTGTCTTGCTAGTCCTAGATATTCTTTGAGCGTGATTGTGGAAAGCATTCAAACCCTGTGCAATTTCTCCAGTATCTCTTTTCCGGACTGCACAGGGAAATATGGTTTGATGAGGCCTCCCTATCTACACATTTCCATGAGAAAGACAAAAGGGATGAGGACAAGTGGGTCTGAAGAAGGGTCTCGACCCGAAATGTCATCCATTCCTTCTCTCCAAAGATGCTGCCTGTCCCGCTGTGTAACTCCTGCATTTTGTGTCTATCTTTGGCGTGAACCAGCATCTGCGGTGCCTTCCTATATATGGTTTCATGAGGCTTAGCCAATAGTCCGATGACATTTAATGTCAAGATACAAACCAAGGAATTTGGGACAATAGACAATAGGTGCAGGAGTAGGCCATTCGGCCCTTCGAGCCAGCACCGCCATTCAATGTGATCACGGCTGATCACAATCAGTACCCCGTTCCTGCCTTCCCCCCATATCCCCCGACTCCGCTATCTTGAAGGGCCCTATCTAGCTCTCTCTTGAAAGTATCCAGAGAACCTGGCCTCCACCGCCCTCTAGGGCAGAGAATTCCACAGACTAAAAGATTAAAAATTCAATTTTGGCTGATCGTTTAATATTTGGATAATCAGAATATGAATGACAACCATCTCACCCCCGGATGCACGTACTTACCTGAACTCGTTCACCCACTTCTTGGTTTTCAGACTGCAAACAAGAAGAGCAGATTTATGTTACCCACAGATCACCGTAAGAATTAAACGACGTGACAGGCGCGTTTGAATAATTAACCACATTTATCACAGTTTACGTCCATGCCAGTTCATACCTTTTACTCAGGATCTGGGCGTAGGTCTTCACGAGGTAGTCAGAGATATTCCTGCCAGTTAGGTTCTGAAGTATGTCTCCGGTATTACGATGCAACTGTTTGGAAAGAAAAATCCACTGTTGTCAACACAAACGCATGCCTTACAATTTTTGGTAGAAGGATCTCGACCTGAAACGTCACCTGTTCCTTCTATCCGGAGATGCTGCCTGTCCCACTGAGTTACTCCAGCATTTTGTGTCTATCTTCGGTGCAAACCAGCATCTGAGGTTTCCTTCCTGCACTGTACCATTTTTGAGTAAGTATCTGCTGCTGTGTGGCCTGAACAACAATCACAATGGCCCATGGAATCGGTATCGCAACATGCATTCTGGTGCTGTAACTTGTCCAGCAGGTTCCATATTATACAACAGGAGGCTTCACCAAAGAAGATCGACAATGGAAGCCTGGCGCAGATCAAGAAAATAAATATGTGTAAATGGCTGCGGCTGTAAAGTTGCTGCCTTACAGCGCCAGAGACCCCAGTTCGATCCCGACTCCGGGTGTTGTCTGTATGGAGTTTGTACGTTCTCCCTGTGACCTCGTGGGTTTCCTCCGGGTGCTCCAGTTTCCTCCCACACTCCAAAGACGTGCAGGTTTGTAGGTTGATTGGCTTCTGTAAATTGTCGCTAGTGTGTAGGATAGAACTAGTGTTCGGGGTGGCCCCTGGTTGGTGTGGACTCGGTGGGCGAAGAGCCTCTTCCCACGCTGTATCTCTAAACTAGGCTGCATTTATGATATGGAACATATCATACAAAATGAATGATGGAAGTTGATGCAATAGTTATCACTAAAGGGGAATGTGAGGTTTGCTTGAAGGAGCATTATTTGCCAGGCTATGAGGAAAGAGCGCGGAGCCATTTATACAACAGAACAAATGGCATGTTCTAAATCTAAAGAGGAGGCCATGGAGAAGATGCAGAGAAGTCTTTTGAGGATATTGCAAGGACTGGGACATTTTTGCTGTGAGAAATGATTGGTAGACACAAAGATAGTTGACAAATATTAACACTAAATGATGGAGCAAATCAGCAGGAGAAAAGGGATAAGTGACATTTCATGTCAAACCTGTCAAAAGGTGCTTTCATTGAAACAAGGCAAGACTTAATTAAGGTGTACAAAAGTTGAGGCACATAGAAAGTGTTAATACAAAGGATTTATTTTTCTAAGTTAAGAAGTCAAAAAACAAGTGACCTAATTTTAAAGTAAGTGGTGGAAGATGAAAAACGTTTGATGGGACTGGGACTGGGCCTGTACTCGCTGGAGTTTAGAAGGACGAGGAGGGGTGGGTGGTGGGGGGGTTTGACCTAATTGACACTTACTTAATAATGAACGGTTTTGACAGGGTGGATGTGGAGAGGATATTTCCACTAGTGGGAGAGTCTAGGTCTAGAGATAGAGCCTCAGAATTAAAGGACATTCCTTTAGGAAGGAGATGAGGAGGAATTTCTTTAGTCAGAGGGCAGTGAAATTTGTGGAATTCTTTGCCACAGGAGGCTGTGGAGGCCAAGTCAGTGGATATTTTTTAAGGCAGAGATAGATATATTCCAGATTAGTATGGGCATCTAGGGTTGTGGGGAGAATGCAGGAGAATGGGAGAGATCGATCAGCCATGATTGAATGGTGGAGTAGACTTGATGGGCTGAATGGCCTAATTTTGCTCCCATCTCATGATCTTGTGAGCTTTCCTTCAGAGACTGAAACTCACTGCTTGAAGGAAGCGGCACGTTTAAAGTGTCTGAATGTGCAGCAGACTTGACGGGTTACAGACCAAGTCTAGACGATGGGAAGGTGCTCTCTCCTGCTTTAGCACAGATACAATGAACCAAAATGTCTGGCTTCCATAGTGTGACTTATCTACCATTCCATTAGATGAAGCAGTAGCACATGTGAAAATTAGGTACCTAAATTAAGACAACTCCTTTTAAAAAAAAGGATAGACTATTTTCTTTAAAAAAAAGTTAATTGCTTTAAATATACAAATGTATTTAAGTAATGGTTAAAAATAACCAGGAAGCTACTCGTTTTCGATCCTGACCCAGGGTTCTGTCTATATGGAGAATGAACGTTCTCCCTGTGACTGCGTGGGTTTTCTCCGGGTGCTCCGGTTTCCTTCAACAATCCAAAGATGTACAGGTTTGCAGGAAGATTGGCTTCTTCTAGTCTAAAGATGTAGATTGACACAAACATCTGGAGAAACTCAGCGGGAAAGGCAGCATCTCCGGAGAGAAGGGATGAGTGAAATTTCGGGTCGAGACCCTTCTTCAACCTGGTTAGGGGTGGTCAACCCAAAACGTCACCCATTCCTTCTCTCCAGAGATGGGGCCTGCCCCGCTGAGTCACTCCAGCATTTTATGCCCAGCATCTGTAGTTCCTTCCTACACACAAGCCTAAAGGCGTCCTTGATTTATCCAAGGTAGATAAAAATGCTGGAGAAACTCAGCGGGTGAGGCATCATCTATGGAGCGTAGGAAAAGGTGACGTTTCGGGTCGAGACCCTTCTTCAGACTGATGTGAGGGTGGGGGGGGCGGGAAGAAGACAGTGAGCTGTGGGAGAGCTGGCAAGGGGAGGGGAAAGAGGGAGAAAGCAAGGACTACCTGAAATTGGAGAAGTCAATGTTCATACCGCTGGGGTGTAAACTGCCCGAGCGAAATATGAGGTACTCTTCCTCCAATTTACGGTGGGGCTCACTCTGACCATGGAGGAGGCCCAGGACAGAAAGGTCAGATTTGGAATGGGAGGGGGAGTTGAAGCGCTGAGCCACCGGGAGATCAGGTTGGTTATTGCGAACCGAGCGGAGGTGTTGGGCGAAACGATCGCCAAGCCTACGCTTGGCCTCACCGATGTAGAGCAGCTGACACCTAGAGCAGCGGATGCAATAGATGAGGTTGGAGGAGGTGCAGGTGAACGTCTGCTGCTCCTGGAAAGACTGCTTGGGTCCTTGGATGGAGTCAAGGGGGGAGGTAAAGCAACAAGTGTAGCATTTCCGAAATGTGTTCAATATATGATTTATCCAACTCACCTCGGATGGTGGGAGCCCCCCTGCACCTTGTCCACATTCAGGCAGCATCCTCTTGCTCTGCTCCGAGCTACACTCACATGTAGGCGATGGGTTCTGCATTGTCCAGTTGCCATTGAAAAAGATGCTCATGACCGATCCTGGGACGGGGGGAGTTATCCATTCAGTGCTGCCTGGAGAGCAATGTTCGTTTCTAACGGGGAAGGAGATAGAGAAATGAGGCAAGTAATGTTTCCGTTTATGGTCACGTGTTCCGAGGTACAGTGAAAAGCTTTTTGTCGCGTGCTAACCAGCCAGCAGAAAGACAACACATGATTACAATCGAGTGGTCCACAGTGTACACATACATTTTTATTTTTTTTAATTGGTTTATTTAAACAAACAGAACAAAACAAAAAAGAGAAAGAAAAGAAAGACAAGAAAGACAACGGGAAAAGCCGCCAGGCATAACACTATTGGAGCAATCCACACGGTGCTACACGGTCGGGCATTGCAAGAGCACAAGTAAAGAGCACAGGACCACATCGCCACAGAAAATATGAAATAATTGGTCTCTGAGATCGTTGATAAATGGTCCCCAAACACTTAAAAACTTGTTGGGTACCTTGGAGTTGTGGAAGCATATACTTTCCATCTGTAGGATTATTATCATTTAATCGAGCCATTTTTCTAACACAGTGTACAGATACATGGCATGGGAATACAGTGTAACTGTTTTGTACGAGGTAAAGCCAGTAAGTGCCTGTCCTACGAGCCTTTAAGGGCCTGTCCCACCAGAATGCAACCTGCATGCGGTGAACGCGACCAAACCGGAAGCGGTGGCCGTGCGGAGGTCGGGTGAGTGACCTGAAGTTGGAGCGAAGTCTGCGGTAAGTTCGCAAGGACAGAGAGGGACACGGAGGCACACACAGAGAGGGACACGGAGGCATATATAGAGAGGGACACGGAGGCACACACAGAGAGAGGGGCACAGAGGCACACACAGAGAGGGACACGGAGGCACACACAGAGAGGGACACGGAGGCACACACAGAGAGAGGGGCACGGAGGCACACACAGAGAGGGGCACGGAGGCACGCACAGAGAGGGGCACGGAGGCACTCACAGAGAGAGGGGCACAGAGGCACACACAGAGAGGGACACGGAGGCACACACAGAGAGGGACACGGAGGCACACACAGAGAGGGACACGGAGGCATATATAGAGAGGGACACGGAGGCACACACAGAGAGGGACACGGAGGCATATATAGAGAGGGACACGGAGGCACACACAGAGAGAGGGGCACGGAGGCACACACAGAGAGAGGGACACGGAGGCACACACAGAGAGAGGGGTACGGAGGCACACACAGAGAGAGGGGCACGGAGGCACACACAGAGAGAGGGACACGGAGGCACACACAGAGAGGGACACGGAGGCACACAGAGAGAGAGGGGCACGGAGGCACACACGGAGAGGGGCACGGAGGCACACACAGAGAGGGACACGGAGGCACACACAGAGAGGGACACGGAGGCATATATAGAGAGGGACACGGAGGCACACACAGAGAGAGGGGCACGGAGGCACACACAGAGAGAGGGACACGGAGGCACACACAGAGAGGGACACGGAGGCACACACAGAGAGAGGGGCACGGAGGCACACACGGAGAGGGGCACGGAGGCACGCACAGAGAGGGGCACGGAGGCACTCACAGAGAGAGGGGCACGGAGGCACACACGGAGAGGGGCACGGAGGCACACACAGAGAGGGGCACGGAGGCACACACAGAGAGAGGGGCACGGAGGCACGACGTCGAGGCGGTGCGTACCACGTCGAGGCGGTGCGTACGACGTCGATGCGGCTGCGGGCCTACAGGCCGTTGACGCGCGGGATTTTGAACACGGTCAGTTTTTTGGAGCCCCGTGCGATGTTGGGACCAGCTCCGCACAACTCCATACGGCTCCGGCGATCGAAGTGGGACCGGCCATGCGAGGCCGTACGGCTCAAGCGACCACGTTAGGTCGCGCTCACCGCATGGATCCGCATGCTGGTGGCACAATCAACGTCCAATCAACGATAGCGCGCGGGTCCCTGATGAGGTAGGTGGGAGTTCAAGACTGCTCTCCTGTTATGGCATCAAACGGATGACGGGTCAGGAGGATGGCCTGAGGTTGTGTCGGGCGTAGAGTGGAGTGGTTTAAATCTGAGTTCATGACCAGAAACAGGGATGGGAAGGGGGACCGAAAAGCACATAACATGAGATGTAACGCCAGCCAGAGCACAGCTTGAGTAATGGCCACGCTCTGGTCACCACCTGAGGGAATGCCTGTATTTGCACTGGAGAAAGTGCAGAGAAGATTTAAGGGCCTGTCCCACTCTCACGACCTAATCCACGACCTTGTTTTTTACTCGTGGACATTTTTCATCATGTTGAAAAAACGCCCCGACCTACGTGATGCCACGAGTACCTACGACTAGCCATGATCACAATGAATGGCGATGCTGGCTCGAAGGGCCAGATGGCCTGCTCCTGTGCCAATTGTCTATTGTCTATTGACTAGCATCATGACCTACCTATAACCTACCTACAACCTCCTACGACCTCGTGATGACCAGCTGCGAGTATGAGTCAAGGGCAAACTCGGCAGAGGTCGTGAATTAGGTCGTGAAAGCGGGACAGGTGCTTTACGAAGGTAGACAAAAACGCTGGAGAAACTCAGCGGGTGAAGCAGCATCTATGGGGCGAAGGAATAGGTGAGGTTTCGGGTCGAGACCCTTCTTCGAAGGGTCTCGACCCGAAACCTCACCTATTCCTTCTTCCAAGGGTCTCGACCCCGAAACCTCACCTATTCCTTCGCTCCATAGATGCTGCCTCACCCGCTGAGTTTCCCCAGCATCTTTGTCTGCCTTCGGTTTTTCCAGCATCTGCAGTTCTTTCTTAAACGAGAAGATTTACGGGGACTGGTAAAGTGAGCTATGAGGCAAGCTGATTAAGGAAGTGTAGTTTTTATTGAACTGTGAAACATTTTCAGGGACCAACATAAAGAGAAAGGAGCCTTTCCTGATCGAACGATGAAAAGCCAGGTCTATTTGATGGAAGGATGAGGATTCTATTGTCATTGATTGGTGTGGCCCTACAACCTGTTACCTGCGTAGATAGATGGAGGCAGAAACCCCAGAGTACATTTGGGAAATGCGTGGATGTATGTTTTAAGAGGCCTAACATGGTAGAATGAGAGTAGTGCTGTAAAATAGGGTAATGCTCCAGACATTTCCATGCCGCTGAGGAGTGTTCACCTGACACCGGAGTTCCATCTTCCCGGCAAGAGGGCCTGAAAACATCGGACTGGCTGCGTAGGCCGCAAATAGGCCCCGACCTCGGGTGATCACAGGGAAAGGGGACTGAACTTTCTGATGCCTTTCCCCACAGTGGGAAATTTTTGATTCTGTTGTGAGGGGGACGTTCATGTTAAATTCTATAATGTGTTGTGTCATTTTTTTTTAAATTTTGTTTTTTCTATGGATGTACGGAAACTTAATTATTTCTTCTATGTAAAGCACTTTGGTTTCAACGAGAGTTGATTTAAACTTGTTATATAAATAAAAACATGTAATACTTACTAATGGGCCTGTCCCACTGAGGCGATTTTTCAGCGGACTGCCGGT
This sequence comes from Raja brachyura, assembly GCA_963514005.1. The sequence continues at coordinate 6,011,264 of OY740810.1, forward strand.
GACTGTCCAGTTGCCGGCAGTCGCCCGGACAACCGGCAACTGGAACGGCGACTGTCAGAGTGGATTCATGGCGGGCCATAAAGAGGCTGCGACTAGTTCCCAGAATGCGGGAACTCATCACGACCATGAAGGCGACTCCCCGGCAACCACCCGCGAACATGTGGCGACTGCATAGTCTTCTGCAGTCGCCTAAAAAGTTGCCTAAGTGGGACAGGCTTTGTCGTTTCTTCCCCCCCACAATCTGCTTAATTCCTCCTTCTTGGAGTCATAGAGTCGTACAGCAAGGAAACAACATGTCCCATCTACACTCTGAAGAAGGGTCTCGACCCGAAACGTCGCCTATCTCCTTCGCTCCTTAGATGCTGCTGCACCCGCTGAGTTTCTCCAGCTTTTTGTGTAACCCTCCCATCTACACTCGATGGGACCACTCTACGACTCAATGATACACGGCACTTCTCCACTTGTGTAACCTACCGGGGGGCGGATCCAGTCCTGAGATTAAGTTTGCCATTATTATTTTAAATGTGCTATCAGTTCCACTGAAACCTTGCTGATTAGATAGCGGGAACACACCTTTCACAGAAATTTCCAACGCTTGGATTAAAAGGAATAAAGGGTGGCAGAGGCACAATCGCTGGCATATCGTCTGAAGGAGAGAATGCCCCGACTCTCATACTTACACATTCAAACCATCTGGCATACAAGTCGTCCCAAACCCAGGGTCACCAAGCAGTGCACTCATCAGCTCGCCAGTGTTGAAATCTTCTGGCAGATCGTCACTGAAGGAGTTAAAAGGCAAAACAGATGAACAATGATCATAAGTCTAAGATAGGCACAAAAAGCTGGAGTAATTCCAAGTAACTTATATGAAACGTATAAGATTGTTAAGGGTTTGGACACGCTAGAGGCTGGAAACGTGTTCCCGATGTTGGGGGAGTCCAGAACCAGGGGCCACATTTTAAGAATAAGGGGCAAGCCATTTAGAACGGAGACGAGGAAACACTTTTTCTCACAGAGAGTGGTGAGTCTGTGCAATTCTCTGTCTCAGAGGGCGGTGGAGGCCGGTTCTCTGGATGCTTTCAAGAGAGAGCTAGATAGGGCTCTTAAAAATAGCGGAGTCAGGGGATATGTGGAGAAGGCAGGAACGGGGGTACTGATTGGGGATGATCAGCCATGATCACATTGAATGGCGGTGCTGGTTCGAAGGGCCAAATGGCCTACTCCTGCACCTATTGTCTATTGACTCAGCGGGACAGGCAGCATCTCTGGAGAGAAGGAATGGGTGACGCTTCGGGCTGAGACTCTTCAGACCGGAATGTCCGAAAAATAAACGTCACCCGTTCCTTCTCTCCAGAGATGCTGCCTGTCCCACTGAGTTACTCCAGCACTTTGTGTCTAACTTCGGGTTTAAACCAGCATCTGCAGTTCCTTCCCGCACAATGATCTGAAGCGGCCGATTCGGAAACTCCAAGCCGCTGAGTGAGTTCCGCTCCATTCAGACGCCGGAGTTTCGGTCATCCCGTCGAGAGGGCCTGTACATCGGGCTGTCCGCAGCGGCGACTGCGGAGGGTTCAAAGGCCCAAAGGGGAAGACTGACTGAACTTTATTGCCTTCCATCACAGTTGATTCCACTGCGGTGGATGGAGAGAAGGCAGGTACGGGATACTGAGTTGGATGATCAGCCATGATCATATTGAATGGCGGTGCAGGCTCGAAGGGCCGAATGGCCTCCTCCTGCACCTATTTTCTATGTTTCTATGTTTATGTTAAATCCTATTGTGTATTGTGTTCTTTTTATTCGTATAAAAAGAAGAGGACACAGTCTTAGAATAAAGGGGAGGCCATTTAAGACTGAGGTGAGAAAAAACTTTTTTCACCCAGAGAGTTGTGAATTTATGGAATTCCCTGCCACAGAGGGCAGTGGAGGCCAAATCACTGGATGGATTTAAGAGAGAGTTAGATAGAGCTCTAGGGGCTAGTGGAGTCAAGGGATATGGGGAGAAGGCAGGCACGGGTTATTGATAGGGGATGATCAGCCATGATCACAATGAATGGCGGTGCTGGCTCGAAGGGCCGAATGGCCTCCTCCTGCACCTATTTTCTATGTTTCTATATGGCAACTAAAATTTCACTGTACCAATTGGTGCCTGTGACATTAAATGTGAACTTGAACTTGAAGTCTGCTCAGAATCAGCAATTCTAATGTTGATCGAGGCGCTCCCATATAATCCAAACATCAGCAGGTAGATAGGGGGGTGAAGTCACTTGGATCACCTTCCATGTGCCTGAGAAATGGAAGGTCAGCGAGAGAATTACAAGCGACACAATCCAAGACCAGTCACGGTCTATAATCAAACTGGCCAACCTACTTTAGGAGTTTATTGTCACGTGTACCGAGGTACAGTGAAAAGCTTTTGTTCTGCGTGCTAACCAGTCAGTGGAAAGTCAAGACATGATTAGAATCGAGTCATTTAGAGTGTGCGGGCAGAGGATATAGGGACTAATGTGAATAACGTTCAGTGCAAGGTAAAGCCAGTAAAGTCCGACCAAATGTGTGGGAAGGAACGGCAGATGCTGGTCTAAACTGAAGCTACACGCAAAGATCTGGAGTAAGTCAGTGGGCCAGGCAGCATCTCTGGAGATGCTGAGGTCTTTTCTCCAGAGATGTTGTCTGGCCCGCTGAGTTACTCCAGCTTTTTGTGTCTAAAGTCCGATCAAAGATAGTCCGTGGATCTCCAATGAGGTAGGTAGTTGGCCGAGACTGCTCTCTAGTTGAGGTCGGATGGTTCAGTTGCCCAGGCTGGCTGAGAGGATAGAGTTTGGCTGCTTTGTCCTCGGCATCTGAAGGGGAAAGAGGATGTTGTGATGGGATTTGGTACTTTGGGAAGATATGTGTGCGTTGGTTACCTGATGAAAGTGTACTGCTCCCCATACATCCAGGGATTCAGCTCTAATGACGGATACTTCCCAAACGGAGGCACGATAAGACTAAAGAGTAGTGCGACGAAGACAAACATAGCTGGCAGCACAATCTGGAAAAGATGCAAGACATCGCAATTGGTTCATGTTATTCTCATGAGATCATGTGATAGGAACAGGATTAGGCCATTCGGCCCATCAACTCTACTACGCCATTCAATCATGGCTGATCTATCTGTTCCTCCTAACCCCATTTTCCTGCCTTCTCCCCATAACCAATCAAGAAATTCTCTATCTTGGAACAGTACTTTGTGCACATCATCAGTTTACACAGAATTGGCAGGCTGCAATGCATTAACCAGTGGTTAAACTTAAATATAACAGAATGATTTAAATAGACATCCACCAACACATGTGATTGTGCCGGTTAATGTGAAGTTACAAGATTCAGTGCACAACCCTAATTGGTAGATCTCCATTCCAAAGATCCAAGATGTCTTGTTTTCACACCTTACCCTTCCATATCTCTGTGTCTCCCTCTCAGTCTGAAGAAAGGTGTTGTCCTTTGTTCTCCCACCCCTCCCCGGACTGAAGAAGGGTCTTGTCCCTTATTCTTCCACCCCCCTCCCCTGACTCTCAGTCTGAAGAAGGGTCTCATCCTTTGTTACTCCCCCTCACGGCGGTTCCCCCATGCCGTGGGAAGAGGTGATGAGAGAACACACATCTTGTTTCCACTAACAGCTAAAGGTTGACTTGCCTGAGCAAAGAGTCCCCTGTGGCTGCGTCGGGCGTAGATGAAGCGTTTGATGAAGAGCGAGTGGAACTGCTGGCGGGTGAGGTCCCAGCCCCGCAGCTGGTACGAGCCTCTGCCGTCCGCACAGTGCATGAAGTCTGTTTCTCTGGATTCTGAACAAAAGTAGAAAGGAAGTTCTTTCATTAAACACCGATGGAAGCTCAGGGTTTATAACTCAAGAGAGTTAAAACTTGCTGTGAAATGCCAAACATCCGGCACTTCTCTGTGGAACTAGCAAACGTTGCCACTTGCAGGGATTTTATCCGATAGTGCTCTGCTGTTGAATTCTTCATGGACTCTGGCAGCAAGTACAGGCTTACTGCAACTCTGCCAGCAAAAGGTACTGGGGGTTTTATCTTCTGAACCATAGCAGCAGACTTCCAGTGCCAGAGACCCAGGTTCGATCCCGACTATGGGTGCTGTCTCTACGGAGTTTGTACGTTTTTCCCCGTGGCCTGCGCGGATCTTGCTCCGGTTTCCTGCCACACTCCAAAGACGTGCGGGTTTGTAGGTCAATTGGCTTCGGTAAAAATTGTAAATTGTCCCTGGTGTGTAGGATAGTGCCAGGATTGGTGGGCAGCGCAAACTCGGTGGGCCGAAGGGTCTGTTGCCGCGCTGTCTCTCACGAGTCTAAAGTAAAGCTCAGACCTGGTGCAGGAAGAATGAAATCCATTCACACCAATGGAAAAAAACGGGCGCCAGTGTATTTTAGTTTAGAAATACAGCGTGGAAACAGGCCCCTCGGCCACCGAATCCACACCGACCAGCGATCTCCGCACATCAACACCATCCTACACACACTAGGGACAATTTATATTTACACCAAGCCAATTAACCTACAAACCTGTACATCTTTGGAGCGTGGGAGGAAACCGAAGATCTCGGAGAAAACCCACGCTGTCACGGGGAGAACGTGCAAACTCCATACAGACAGCACCCGTAGTCGGGATCGATCATCGGTGTCTGGCGCTGCAAGCGCTGTAAGGCAGCAACTCTACCCCTGAACCATCATGCTGCCCTGGTACTGGTGAACTGGTAAATATTAGGTAAATTATATATTAAAAATATTGAATAGTTAAAATCCTTTAATCATTCAAAAAATTAAGCTTTAATTGTTGAATCATTTCATTGATATTTTAAATAACTTTGTGGTCCTAACCTGTTTTATGTGACAGCATCACATTGCACAAAGCCCTTGGACCATATACAAGGCGTTGCTATTTGGGATGGGGTTGGTTTCAGGCAGTCTATAAGGGCAGCGGACCAAGGGGAAGCACACATTTGCCACCCACGTTAGCAGCGAGCCACTGGTCTATGTTGAAAGATCAGCACCTTCTTCCTCACTGCATCACAGAAATACCCCAGCAAACAATCATAAACTGGAATCCCAGCCAATTTGATCCCCCTTAAACCAAGGACAGAGCTATTTCATTTTATTTATATGAGGGGTAGTTTCTTAATAAATGCATCAAAGATCAAATTCTGTGTCTGGAGGAACTGCAGATGCTGTTTACACTAAAGATAGACACAAAATGTCTTCTCAGCGGGATAGGCAGCATCTGTGGGTAGAAGGAATGGGTGACGTTTCGGGTGGAGCCCAGAAAATTCAGACTGTAGAAGGTTCTCGACCCAAAGCGTCACCCATTCCTCCTCTCCAGAAATGCTGCCAGTCCCGCCGTTATTCCAGCATTTTGTGCCTTTCTTTGACAAAGCTCTTTAATCTGAGCCTCATTGAGATCAGCGAGCCCATGTTTGACTTTTGAGAGTTAAGGGCCTGTCCTACAAGCATGCAACTCCATGTGATGAGCGCGACCTAATGTGGTCGCTTGAGCCGTCCAGCGTCGCGGGGCCGGTCCCACTTCGATCGCCGGAGCCGTGCGGAATTGTGTGGAGTTCGTCCCGACATCGCGCGGGGCTCCGAAAAACTGACTATGTTCAAAAATTCCGCGCGGCAAGGGCTTGTCAGCTCGCAGTCGCCTTGACGCATTACACACCGCCTTGACGTCGTGCCTCCGTGACCCTCTCTGTAGGAGCCTCCGTGACCTTCTATGTGTGTGGCTCCGTGGCCCTCTCTGTGCCCCTCTCTGTCCTGGTGAACTTACCTTAAGACTTCGCTCCAAGTTCGCCTCACTTTGCGCTGCGTTGCGCCACTCACCCGACCTCCGCGCAGCCCTCGCTGCCGGTTTGGTCGCGCTTGCCACATGCAGGCGCCTGCTGGTGGGAACGGCCCTGTACAGGGGATCACCTGACCTCCGCGCGGCCCCCGCTTCTAGTTTGATCGCGCTCATCGCATGGAGTCGGATGCTGGTAGGACAGGCCCTTAATATGTTGTGCTGTTTAAGTAAGAATTTAATTGTTCTGTCTGGGACATCTCTCGATTAACTTGATATCTTAGTTGTTCTGCTAACCAGTTTTCCCCCCATTTAACCCCTATGACAATAAAGTATAACTCATTCTTTGAGTAAATTACGTTAAAAAGGCACACTGATCAAAACTGCTTCTCTTCCAGATTTTGCACAATTCCTATCAGGTTAACTTCAATCAAAATTATATCCAATTTTTATTCGTACCTTTTGTTCGTACTTTCCGTTTAACTGGCATTTGGAAAGCATTAGAAATAGAGAGACAATACATTCAATAAAAACATTCAGAACAAAATTCTAATTTAGTAAACTGAATTTTCTCCAAGTTCCCACACACACTATTTGCAGAGCGGGAACAAGACATTTGTCTATATTTAACTTAATGTTTGTTTTATTATAAATTCAGATATAAACATTGGTGTGGGAAAAATACAGCAATTAACTTACATGGGGGATATTTATTAAGCTAGCACTTTATGTTGTGTTAAGGAAGGAACTGCAGATGCTGGTTTAAACCGAAGATAGACACAAAGTGCTGGAGTAACTCAGCGGGACAGGCAGCGTCTCTGGAGAGAAGAAATGGGTGACATTTCGGGACGAGACCAGAAACGTCAGACTGCAGAAGGGTCTCGACCCAAAACGTCACCCATTCCTTCTCTCCAGAGATGCTGCCTGTCTCGCTGAGTTACTCCAGCACTTTGTGTCTATCTTTTACTTTGCATTTCTGTCTAGTAGTCTTAATTACATGTTTTTCTGTTCTTTCCGCTGCCAAAATGTTTGTTTCATCGCTGGTCTGTTCCTTGTCCAGGTGGTCGTGACAAGGACAAATTTAAGTGCTGGCGGCCTACTCAACCATGAGAATGTTGAACCGTCAATCCAAAGGCACACACTGAATCTTCACAGGAACCACAAGCTGATTTTTTCCATTCTTTAATGCCACCTCCCTGGCTCAGGCTCACTGAGACACAATGTACCACAGAAAGGCACAAAGTACTGGAGTAACACAGCGGGTGAGGCAGCATCCCTGGAGAACATGGATGGGTGACGTTTCACAAAGTACTGGAGTAACACAGCGGGTGAGGCAGCATCCCTGGAGAACATGGATGGGTGACGTTTCACAAAGTACTGGAGTAACACAGCGGGTGAGGCAGCATCCCTGGAGAACATGGATGGGCGACGTTTCACAGAGTGCTGGAGTAACACAGTGGATCAGGCAGCATCCCTGGAGAACATGGATGGGCGACGTTTCACAGAGTGCTGGAGTAACACAGCGAGTCAGGCAGCATCCCTGGAGAACATGGATGGGTGACGTTTTGGGTCGGGACCTTTCTTCAAACTGATTGTCGTTGGGGAAAGAGAGCTGGGAAAGTGGTTTCTTCGAGCAGCAGGAGCTGGGATCATGATTACTCGAGGAACCCACGAGATAGGAATTAAATGGCTTTTCCTGTCCTGGATGGCTGAATGTCATGTCAGTCTGGAGAGAGCTTAGTGGGCCTTACAGTAACAGACAATATTCAACCCCAAGTGATTGGGATCATTCAATGTGGAACTTACCCGGCTCTGCATCATGCATCTCAAAGTCCCCTTCTTCACTCACGGGTTGAAGCGTGTGCTCACTTGACCTTGAACATCTGACTCTTTTAATCGGGACATTCCCATCTGTAAATACCCCAGAAAATAAAAATAATGCATGAAGTGATGGAACGAAAGAACCAGCAACAGCCATAAAGAACCATCCTATCACCAACTCGAGCGCGGGCCCGACCTCCCTTTAAACCTCATTGGAGGCCCTTGGACTATCTTTGATCGGACTTTACTGGACTCTATCTTGCAGTAAATATTATTCCCTTTATCTGTACACTGTGGACATCTTGATTGTGCATCATGTGATGTATTTTCGCTGTGCACCAGTCCATGTGACAATAAGCTAAACTAATCCTTAAAATGAGATTGATATTTATTGCACCAACCATAGCTTCTGAGCTTCCTTTAGCTTAGTTCCGAGATACAGTGCGGAAACAGGCCGTTCAGCCCACCGAGTCCGCGCCAACCAGCGATTCCCACACATTAACACTATCCTACACCCACTAGTGAGAATTTTTACATTTACCAAGCCAATGTGGGAGGAAAGCAAAGATCTCGGAGAAATTCAAATTCTCGAATTCAAATTCAAGATCTCGAATTCAATGTGATCATGGCTGATCATCCACAATCAGTACCCCGTTCCTGACTTCTCCCCATATCCCCGGACTCCGCTATCTTTAAGAGCCCTATCTAGCTTGGTATAATTGGCATGGTATCAATTTTAATTGCCTCCGGCGTTTGCAGGGTAGCGTTAGTGTGTGGACTCGATGTACCAAAAGGGCTAATACTAAATGCAAATACACTTGCTGAAGCTGGCTTGGCACGCTGAAACAACAAATTTAAAGTTAACAGTATTTTCTATTGTCAAAGACTAGCAAAGAGCAGAGATTTGGAACAAGAATAGAGAGTTGAAACATGCTTTGGAAACTAAAAATAACCTCTGTTAGGAATAAAGGTGATCGGAGGTGGTAACTTTGACATTACCTGCAACATCACTGTCCACTCCTGCATCTTCAGCCACTTTGAGAAAAATCTACAAGGCACAGCGCAGGTTAAAAACACAGCAACTATAGAACATTTTCAAATTCAATGTACTCAAAAAAGGCCAAAAATTCAAAGTGGTCAAAAACCCAGAATAAAAGGTGATGAACCATGGATCAGAGACACAAGGATAGAGACCGGGAACTCTAAATGTGATTATAAACAACACCAGAGACCCGGGCTTGATCCTGACCTTGGGTGCTGTCTGTGTGGAGTTTGCACGTTCTCTTTGTGACTGTGGGTTTTCTCCGGGTTCCTCCCACACTCCAGAGACGTGCGGGTTTGTCGGTTAATTGGCTCCTGTAAATTGCCCCAAAGTGCGTAGGGATTGGATGTGATGGTGGGATAACATAGAACTAGTGTGAGCGGGCGAGCGATGGTCGGCGTGGCCTGGGTGGGCAGACACTCTGGTCCCAAGCTGAACCTGGATCTACTAGATAAATGGAAAGCATTTAGAGTGTTGGTAGTGGGCCACCTGGCTGACCAGCTTCTGAACTGGTCTTGTAGCGCCAGAGGCCCGGGTTCGATCCCGACTACGGGTGCTGTCTGTAAGGAGTTTGTGCGTTCTCCCCGTGACCGCGTGGGTTATCTCCGAAAACTTCGGTTTCCTCCCGCACTCCGAAGACGTGCAGGTTTGTACGTTAATTGACTTGGTATAAATGTAAATTGCCCCTCGTGTGTGTAGGATAGTATTAGTGTGCGGGGATCGCAGGTCGGCGCAGACTCGGTGGGCCGAAGGGCCTGTTTCTGCGTTGTATCCCTAACTAAACAAAATATTATGTTGAGTTGCTCGTTAGTGGTCACCTCCCAGTGATATTACTACTGTCTGTAGCCTCCTTTTGCTCTGGTATTTTATTTCATTTACATGTTTAAACTGTAATGTTGTATCCTTAATGTTTTATGTTTTTTCTTAAAGGTTTACCGTATGTCGTGTTGTTACTTGCGAGCGGAGCACCAAGGTAAATTCCTTGTATGTGAACATACTTGGCCAATAAATTTATTCATTCATTCATTCGGGTATTCTGTGTTGGTACTGCCATTGCTGTACTAAACTAAACAGCAATAATTCCAGCATCTGCATACAATGCTTGGCACTAATTATCGCAGGCCTCTTCATGTATTACCAAAAACAAAACAGCTGCAGGTGCTAGAAATCTGAAATAAAAATAAGTGCTGGAAATTGGGAGTGGGACGGAAAAAGTAGATTTGCAATTAAAAGTATTGCAAACTGAAGGAGAGATTTCCTAAAGTGCTCAATTAATGTCCAACGTACAGGTATCCATATGGGGAGCAGTGCATTACAGGACATTGGCTCACAAGAAATGTAGATGAACTGATAATCTGCCTGAAAGGATTTGTGGCCCTACACTCTGAGTTAGAACATCGCGGAGTTGGGGTCTGTGCAGTGGCCAGCTGTGGGCGGTGGCCCTGACTTTAACACCGTGGAGCCTGGGATCTCTCACCGAGATCGCCAGTGGTGGAGCTCCATCCAGCGCGGCCTTTTGGCTTCGGAAGCCACGGTCTCCAGTAAGGAAGCGGCCGTTCCAGGTATCCCGAGCCGCTGAGAGGGTTCTCCCGACGCCGGAGCACCATCACCCGGCGAGAAAGGCCTGGAACATCAGGCCGCCGTAGCGGCGACTGCGGAGGCCTCGATAGGCCCGACAATGGGTGGACATGGGGATGGGAGCTGGACTCTGTGCCTTCCCTCGCAGTGGGAACCATTGTGGGGGGATAATTTTATGTTTTACGTTAAATTTCTTTATAATGTTATGTTGTATTCTTATTAATGTGCTGCAATGACAATTCGAATTTCACTGCACCAACTGGTGTATGTGGCAATAAATGAACCTTTGAACCTTTGAACGGGGATGAACGACAAGAACACTTGGCGCATGGCCCACAGGCGTGAGGGAAGAACAGAGGGATGCCTTTGTTCGGACAGTTGAAAGGGTGGTGCGTCTGGGTTTGGTGATGATTACAAGGAAAGAAGAAATGCTGGGATTACAATCTTGGAGTGGCGACATGGTCTTACAGGTCCAATTCCTGCTGTCAAGCCGTGTACATTGACGACATCACAAGCACAACATGACAAGGTAGTTACACCCACAACAGTACAAATGGTGACACTAATTACTTGGTCGAACTTCCTGCTGGGAGGGACCTGTGTTGGAAATGGGGTCAAACATCTCCAAATATGCAAACTGCTTGTTTGCATTTGATCATGCTTGAGGGCAGACATTTTCCTCATCCAGGGGGGAACTTGAAGTATTTTTGAAGTGCTGTGGCTGCAGCAAAGTAGGAAATATTGCAGCCAAAGTGTGGAAGACTAGGTCTAAAAGATGATGATTATCACCACCATGACCAAATGTCCCAGTGATGCTGGTTTAGCAATCCACATTGTCCAGGACAGTATATAAGAATGCACACTCTCCTGCTTTATGTCAAGTAGGCCCACAAGATACTTTACGTTCACCTAATGGCTTGGTTTATAGGGATTACAGTCTCTATACAATTCTTTTTCACAAGTTCATGGGAGCAGAATTAGGCCACTTGGCCCATCAAGTCTACTCAGCCATTCAAATGTGGCTGATCTCTCTTTTCCTCTCAACCCCATTCTCCTGCCTTCTCGCCATAACCCCCGACACCTGTACCAATCAATAATCTAGCATTGCTCTAAACCGGTGAGACCAAGCGTAGCTTCGCCGAACACCTCCCCTCGGATCGCAATAACCAACCTGAAATCCCGGTGGCTCAGCACTTCAACTCCCCCTCCCATTCCAAATCCGATCTTTCTGTCCTGGGCCTCCTCCATGGCCAGAGGGAGGACCATCGTAAATTGGAGGAGCAGCACCTCATATTTCGCTTGGGCAGTTTGCACCCCAGCGGTATGAACATTGACTTCTCTAGTTTCAGGTCATCCTTACTTTCTCCTCCCCTTCTCACCTCTCCCTCAGCCCATTGGCTCCACCTCTTCCTTTCTTCTTCCCCCCCCCCTCCCTCTCCCTCACATCAGTCTGAAGAAGAGTCTCGACCCGAAAGGTTGCCTATTTCCTTCGCTTCATAGATGCTGCTGCACCCGCTGAGTTTCTCCAGCATTTTTGTCCACCTTTGATTTTCCAGCATCTGCAGTTCCTTCTTAAACAAGAATCTATCAATGACTGCCTTTAGAAACATCCATTGTCTTGGCCTCGACAGTCTTCTGTGGCAATGAATGTCACAGATTCACCACTATCTGACTAAAGAAATTCCACCTCATCTCCTTGCTGAAGGTACATCCTTTTAATTCTGAGGCTATGGCCTCCAGTCCCCACTGGTGTAAACATCCTCTCCACATCCACTCTATCCAGGCCTTAGTTTTGTTTTACTTGGTCTGGTAATGCTTTCTGAGGCAATGTAACGGGGAATTCCCTCCGAGTGGAAACTGTGGTGGAACTGGACTGGGAATGTTTGACATTGTTGGAAAAATGGGAGAGCCATGTATTACCCGGTTCCAACATACTTCTCCCTGAGACACAAAACACTTATGGGAAACGCAACCAAAGACATCCTGCGATGGTGCACGCAGGAAGCTAAAAGTAGGGAGGGAAGTACAAAAGAACAATAGACACTGATGGCAGACAAAAAATGCTGGAGAAACTCAGCGGGTGAGGCAGCATCTATGGAGAGACGGAATAGGCGACGTTTCTGGTCGAGACCCGAAACGTCGCCTATTCCGTCTCTCCATAAATGCTGCCTCACCCGCTGAGTTTCGTCTGCATTTAACCATATAACAATTACAGCACGGAAACAGGCCTTCTCGGCCCTTCCAGTCCCTGCCGACCATTTATTTTCCCCTAGTCCCATCTACCTGCACTCAGACCATACCCCTCCATTCCCTTCCCGTCTACCTTTTCGTCTACCTTCGATTTTTCCCCCATCTTCAGTTCTTTCCTAAAACAACTAGACACTGGTTGATTATCCATTTCTTAGCTTATCAGAGACCTCAGTATGATTAACTTAATTTCCCATTTTTTTAAAAATGACTATGCTTTAAGAAATTCAGGACTCTTGAAGAACACAAGAGGTGGTGGCAAGTAAGTGCGAGTAACGGGAATGTTTGGCATTCGGCGTGATTCCAAGGTTTAGGAATTAGATGGCGGAAGCTAATAATGAAAATTGGGAATGCCCAAAAAGTTCATAATTAATTTTTTTTTTAAATTATATTTCATAATTGAAAAATTATTGTTCATAATGAAAATTGTAAATGCCTGAAATGGAGAAAGTTTTTGGCTGTGAAGAGGTCATAGGGATGGAAGGGACTAAAGCACGTTGAAACCAAGACAGGGAATTTAAGACTCAACACTGGGCTGTTGCTACACGTTCCCTGCTCCCCGCGTGCTGACCTCTTCCAGGGTGGTGTCCGAGATCCCATAACTGGAAATTCCGAGCTCACAGAGACGGTTGTCCAGCTCCTGGAAGAGTTCCACGAAGGCGCCATCCTTTGCCCCGGTATAGGGCAAAATGTAAGTCATCTCATGGCCAAAGTCCTCCACCAGCCTCGTGTCAGAGACGTATTTCTGCACCAGTGCTAAAACAGTCGACACATCTGCAAGATAAAAAAAAACAAAGAGAGAGAGATGTGAGTAGGGTTGCCAACTGTCCCGTATTAGACGGGACATCCCGTACTAGACGGGACATCCCGTATATTGGGCTAAATTGGTTTGTCCCATACGGGACCGCCCTTGCCCCGTATTTGACTGCTGCCACTCGGGTCGAGGGGACTGTCGGGTCGGAGAGCCGCGTCCGGCCCCGCCTCACCCGTCCCGACGTAGTGCAGCCCATGGAGCGCAGCAGCAGCGCCTCGCCCCTGGTCCCAGCGGCGTTCAGACCTTCGCTTATCGCCAACACCACCACCCCTCCTTCTCATAGTTCATGAGTTGGATGGACTGCCGGACTTTGCGTGGAGCAAACACAAAGCCCAGCCGGCGGGCCAGCTGAGGAGTTTTGGTCCGGGCCGCGCGACGTTGTGCTCAAAGTCTGGCGCACGGGCCAGAACTCCTCCTTATTAGGGAGTTACAAAGTTGGTGACCCTAGATATGAGAGCCACACCCATGGCCCCAGTGGGACTCATCACTATAAAACCGGGGAGAGGATAAGCAGAAGCGTCCAGTTACTAACTTAGCAGGTGGGAATAGCAGGACTCGGTAGGCTTTCGTGGAGGAAGCCACCCAGAATTGTCACTCTGTATCTTCACGTTCATGATGCAAATTTATAGCACAGTGGTCAGGCCACATTTCATCAGTTCAAAAGTGATAGGACTCCGAACACCTTGTGTTTTGCTCAAGATTCCTGCATCTGCAGTTCCTCGTCTTACCATTAGGTCATGAAATACCTGGTGGTAAAGTACAGGAACTATTGACACCAGAGTAGGAAGGAGCCGCAGATGCTCGATTATACCGAAGATAGACACCACCAAATGCCGCAGTAACTCAGCGAGTCAGGCAGCATCTCCGAAGAAAAGGAATAGGTGACGTTTCAGGTCGAGACCCTTCCTCAGTCTGAAGAAGGGTCTCGACCCGAAACGTCACATATTCCTTTACTCCAGAGATGCTCCCTAACCCGCTAAGTTACTCCAGCACTTTGTCCGCCTTGACGAGAACACCAGTTGGCATTTGCATCCTGCCTCTAAAGTGGGAAAATATTCGAAGCACTTCACTGGGGGCAGATGCTGAAGCTGGATGTTATTTGGTAGATCTTCAGGCCATTTAAAGGCTTATACAGACTCTCTCTCTCTCCCCTCCATATTGACTTCAAGTCCGTTGGACAGCATTTCTGCCCCGGCGAATATTTAATTTTTTTTTTTTAATGAAGCTTTTTAAGTAGGTCTAAAAATGTTCAGCAATTGAACCATCCTACCAAAACCAGAGAGCAGTGCTGAACTACTATCTACCTCTTTGGTGACTCTGGGACTATCCTCGATCGGACTTTGCCGGCTTTACCTTATGCTGAACGTTATTCCCTTATCACGTAACAAAAGCTTTTCACTGTATCTTGGTACACGTGACAATAAACTAAACTGTTCGTGTAACTCGATGTAAGGAAGTAGTATATAGCGTTTTTTTGGTATTCCAGTTTCAGGGGTGCGCCACTGTTTCCTCAAGATTATTTTAATACCAATAGAAACATAGAAATTAGGTGCAGGAGTAGGCCATTCGGCCCTTCGAGCCTGCACCCCCATTCAATATGATCATGGCTGATCATCCAACTCAGTATCCCGTACGTGCCTTCTCTCCATACCCTCTGATCCCCTTAGCCACAAGGGCCACATCTAACTCCCTCTTAAATATAGCCAATGAACTGGCCTCAACTACCCTCTGTGGCAGAGAGTTCCAGAGACCCACCACTCTGTGTGTGAAAAAAATCCTTCTCACCCTTATCCTTAAGCTGTGACCCCTTGTCCTGGACCTCCCCAACATCGGGAACTATCTTCCTGCATCTAGCCTGTCCAACCCCTTAAGAATCTTGTAAGTTTCTATAAGATCCCCTCTCAATCTCCTAAATTCTAGAGAGGATAAACCGAGTCTATGCAGTCTTTGTTCATAAGACAGTCCTGACATCCCAGGAATCAGTCTGGTGGATGGAACGATAAAATGGAACAAAGAGGGAAGACATGTTGTTCACATCACAAGGGAATGAAACTTACCCAGAGCGCCTGTTTCGCTGTATTGTTCACTGCCGAGCCCAGTATCATAACTTCTCTCAGAATCACTGTCATCCTAGCAATATTAAGAAAACAACAAATAGTCAAGAACCGAAGTCCGTCTAACATAATTATTTTGATCCGTGCAATACTTTAGTTTGGATACAGTGAGGAAACTGGTCCTTCAGCCCATCGAGTCCTTGCCTCCAGGGGCCCTGGTTTCCTCCCACACTCCAAAGACGTGCAGGTTTGCAGGTTAATTAGCGTCTGTAAATTGACACGAGCGTAGGATTGAACTGGTGTACGGGCGATCGATAGTTGGCGTGGGCTCGGTGGGCCGAAAGGCCCGTCTCCAAACTCCAGAAAAACAAGCTATTAGGAGGCTGCACTAACATGTTGTACAACAGAAAGATTGAAAAAGCAATCACTCCTATCCTGACTCATTCTTTCCCGGGAACTTTACACTATAGAGATACAGCATGGAAACAGGCCCTTCGGCCCACTGAGTCCACGGCGATCTTCGCGTACACTGACATTATCCTGCACACTAGGGACAATTTACAAGTATACCAAGCCAATTAACCTGTAAACTTGAATGTCGTTGGAGTGCGGGAGGAAACCGGAGTACCCGGAGAAAGCCCACGTGGTCACAGAGAACGTGCAAACTCCATACAGGCAGCACCCGCGGTCAGAATCGAACCCGGGTCCCTGGTGCTGTAAGGCAGCAACTCTTCCCGCTGCGCCACTGGACCGACCTCAATACTAAGCAACTCCTCACCTCTTTTGATCTTTTGATGTTCACTCCTTTCTACGGTTTACACACTTTCAAAATGAAACAATCACTCAATTAATACTTAATATATCCAATATGTTGTCATCTCATTGCAACCACTTGATTCTCGATGATGGCCTTTACTGTGGGCCTTAACTATCTATGACGACGGAAAGAAGGCGATGTATCTGTGGTACCTTTCTCATACCGATGGTGGTGCTACTGGAGCTCGCTGGTGTAGTCTTGTCGTGTTCTTTTTTAACCAACGTCAAATAATAGCCAGTTCCCAAATGGTTTTTGAGGAAGAGCGAAGACCCACAACAGCAGAGCTTTCCCTGGGAGATGATGGCAATTCTGTCCCCAAGGAGATCGGCTTCATCCATGTAATGGGTGGACAATATAATGGTGCGGCCTGCAGCGTCACAAATCACAAATGACACTCAGGACGGCCGTGTTAATCATCATAGTCGCAGCGCATTCCAAAAAACAATTATTGGTCAATGAAGAGTTAGTTTTGTACAAGATGAGAGAAAATTAGGTGTTTAAGAAGATACTGCAGATGCTGGAAAATCTAAGGTAGACAAAAGTGCTGGAGAAAATCAGCGGGTGCAGCAGCGTCTATGGAGCGAAGGAAATAGGCAACGTTTCGGGCCGAAACCCTTCTTCAGACTGGACGGCTTTCCGCAGCTCTAAAAATTAGAGTCACAGTCAAACAGGGTGGAAACAGGCCCTTCAGCCCATATTGACCAGCATATCCCGTCTACACTAGCTCCACCTGCCTGCGTTTGACCCATATCCCTCTAAGCCTGTCCTATCCATGCACCTCTCCAAAAGTTGCATACGCCCACCACATCTCTGTGAGAAAAATTCCTATTAATTCTCACCTCCCTCACCTTAAACCTATGTCCTCTGGTTGTTGACCCCCCTACTCTGGGTGGGCAAGAGACTCTGTGCGTCTACCCGATCTAATCCTCTCATGGTTTTGTACACCGCTATAAGATCGCCCCCTCATCCTCCTCCTGCACTCCAAGGAATAGATTCCCAGCCTGCTTAAGCTCTCCCCATAGCTCAGGCCCTCGAGTCCTGGCAACATCCTCGTAAATCCTCTCTGCACCCTTTCCATCGTGAATTGATGAGAGGCGATAGTAAAGAGGAAACAAACTAGCAGGTATTCCTAAGATAGACACAAAAAGCTGGAGTAACTCAGCGGGTCAGGCAGCATCTCTGGAGAATAGGGATAGGTGACTTTTCGGGTCAAGACCCTTCTTCAGGGTCGGGGAAAGGGAAAGGAGAGATATAGACAGTGATGAAGAAAGATATAGCATAGTGAAGGAAAGATATGCAAAATGGTAATGATGATAGATCTAGTTACAACTCTGTGGGAAGGAACTGCAGATGCTGGTTTACACCGAAAATAGACACAAAATGCCGCTGGAGTAACTCAGCGGGACAGGCACCATCTCTGGATAGAAGGAATCAGTGACTTTTCGGGTCGAGACCCTTCTTCAGACACAGGGGAGAGGGAGACATCGAGATAAGGAAGGGTAAGGTGTGAAAACGAGAGATCTATTCTACAATTCCCTCGATCCACATCTAATTTGATGTCTTGTTTTCACACCTTACACCTCCTTATCTCTATGTCTCCCTCTCCCCCAACTCTGTCTGAAGAAGGGTCTCGACCCGAAACGTCACCCGTCCCTTCTCTCTAGAGATACTGCCTGTCCCGCTGAGTTACTCCAGCTTCGTGTGTGTGCGTGTGTGTGTGTGTGTGTGTGTGTGTGAGTGTGTGTGTGTGTGTGCGCGCAACGATCAAGCAGCTGCAGGTTCATTTGTTGAGTGCGATCGTGCATGACTCACCTTTCCTGTACTTGAGCAAGAGCTCCCATATTCCTCGCCGTGAATACGGGTCGACGCCAGCGGTCGGCTCGTCCAAAATGACAACCTTAGACCCGCCAACAAACGCGATGGCGACGGATAGCTTCCGCTGCATGCCGCCTGAGGGCAAAGGCACAGAGAGAGAGATAGATCATTGACGCACTCGCCGTTAGGAAGCTCGCACTCTGGGAGGAAGCGAGGAACTGAGTTCTCACCCGAGAGGTTCTTCGTTTGTTCTTGGCGTTTGTGATCTAGGCCCACGTCGTCGATCATCAGCTTTACTTCTTCATTCACCTCTTCCTCCGTCAGGCCCTTCAGTCTCCCGTAAAACCAGATGTGCTCCTCCACGGTTAGTCTAAGCAAAACATCAGCAATTATAAACAGTACGTGACTGAAAGATTGGTGGACCACAGCATTCCTCTTCCACTGGCTTTTTACAGATCAGGTTTGAAATAGGGGGCAAGAGACACTGGGAAACTAACCTCTTCCGCAGCCAACAATGGACCATTGTGGGCTCCACCATCCCTCCCCTTTCCTAATTCTCCAACCAGTCTGAGTCCCCTGATTAAAGTTTTTCTCTGTGTGCTTCTTTGGCACCTTCTCCTAGCTAACAATGATCTATTCATCATTATCCTTGAACCTCATCTCCTTTGATGTCTTGTTTTCACCTGACACCTCCTTATCTCTGAACACCGTCTGAAGAAGGGCCTCGACCCGAAACGTCGCCTATCTCCTTCGCTCCTTAGATGCTGCTGCACCCGCTGAGTTTCTCCAGCTTTTTGTGTAACCCAACTTCCTTATCTCTGTCTCCCTCTTCCCTGATTCTCAGTCTGTGCACAACCTAGCAAATGCAAAACATATGCAATGCAGACAACAGGAATTATTAACGTGGTCCTTCACAAGCAACACCTTTGCGCAGTGTGTTGGGCTTGCCTCCATGTTCATTGACAGTCCAACCATCATCCATGTTGCTGAAGAAACTGCTTTCCATGTGCAAGAGAAGTGGTTTGACATTACTTAAGACTTGAGGTACAGTACAGTGCCACCGAGTCCACACTGGCCAGGGTTCGTTCACCCTGTACACAAACACTATCTTACACACTGGGGATAATTTTACCGGAGCCAATTGACCTAGAAACCTGCACATCTTTGGAAATTGGGAGGAAATCTGAGCACGGAGAAAATCCACATGGCCACGGGGAGAACGTACACACGGTCAGGATCGAACCCGGGTCTTTGCCGCTGAAATGTCACTGTGCCGCCCCTAATGTTTCTAGATAAATACATTTATATATCCATCCTGTCATTTTAGTTTAATTTAGAGATACAGCGTGGAAACAGGCCCTTCGGCCCACCAAGTCCGCCCCGACCAGCGATCCCTGCACATTAACACTATCCTACACATACTAGTGACAGTTTACATTTATATGTCATATGCTGAGAGAATGGAGCGGCTGGGCTTGTACACTCTGGAGTTTAGAAGGACGAGAGGATATCTCATTGAAACATATCAGATTGTTAAGGGCTTGGACACGCTAGAGGTAGGAAACATGTTCCTGGTGTTGGGGGAGTCCAGAAACAGGGGCCACAGTTTAAGAATAAGGAGTAAGCCATTTAGAACAGAGATGATGAAACATTTTTTCTGACAGAGAGTGGTGAGTCTGTGGAATTCTCTGCCACAGAGGGCGGTGGAGGAAGGTTCTCTGGATGCTTTCAAGACAGAGCTAGATAGGGCTCTTAAAGATAGCGGAGTCAGGGGATATAGGGAGAAGGCAGGAACGGGGTACTGATTGGGGATGATCAGCCATGATCACATTGAATGGCGGTGCTGGCTTGAAGGGCCAAATGGCCTACTCCTGCACCTATTGTCTACATTTATACCAAGCCAATTAACCTACAAACCTGTACGTTTTTGAAGTGTGGGAGGAAACCGTAAATCCGCGTGGTCACGGGGAAAACGTACAAACTCCGTACAGACCGCATCCGTAGTCGGGATCGAACCCTGGTGTCCGGCGCTGTAAGCACGGTACTGTTTCGCCACCGTGCCATGATGAAAGTGTCCATATTACAGAGATACTTACATGTCAAAAAGCACATTGTGCTGTGGACATATCCCCAGGGACTTTCGGATGGTATCCATCTCGGTGAAGATATTTTTGCCCAGAATATATGCTGTGCCAGAGGTGGGTGGAAACAACCCAGTCAGGATGGACCTTGTGGGAAATAACAAACAGAGTTTCAAACTACAATGGAAACATCATTGTAAAAAGGTGCAGAAAACTGAAACTGCATTCCAGGTACATGGCTACATTGGGAAACACACTCTGCATTTCTCAATGTGGGTGAGCCTTTGAGTTTTATTTGAACAGGGCTGCTGTGGGAGACGCCTGCTGGTGGGCTGCGGAGAGGCAGAGGCCGCAACCTCGCTGGTCGTAGTACGGGGCCAACAGAGTCGACAGGGCCTGGGTCGGCAGGGGCTTGGGCCTGGCTCGGCGGGGCCTGCAGCTGAGGCCTGGCTCGGCGGGGCCTGCAGCTGAGGCCTGGCTCGGCGGGGCCTGCAGCTGAGGCCTGGCTCAGCGGGGCCTGCAGCTGAGGCCTGGGTCGGCAGGGGCCTGCGGCTGGGGCCTGGGTCGGCAGGGGCCTGCAGCTGAGGCCTGGCTCAGCGGGGCCTGCAGCTGGGGCCTGCGGCTGGGGCCTGGCTCGACGGGGCCCACGGCTGGGGCCTGGCTCGGCGGGGCCTGCAGCTGGGGCCTGGCTCGGCGCCACAAAGGCTTCCCGGAGAGGCCCCAGCAGCATTAGTGGAGAGGTCGGTGCGGTGGTCGATGATGGCGTCAACTGGCGGACGAGTACCGACGGACCACATGGGAGTGTGGACGTCGCTGCTGGGAGAAGGAACAATGGAGGTGACACCTGTATGGTCGTGAGTAGACGCCCAAAGAGTCGTACCTTTATCTGGTCACCGCTGGATTTTCAACATATTGGAAATTTTCAGCAACCTGCTGTGGCTATGACGGGTGCCGGCAAGTCACCGAAAAAAAATCGCGTAAGTGGGACAGCCTCTTTAATCTCTCTGATGATATAGCCGAGGTAACAAAAATAAATAGTTGGGGAGGAAGGATAGCTTCAGAGATATTAGAAATACTAACTCTCCCTCCCATTCTCACACTGACCTTTCTGTCCTGGGCCTCCTCCACTGTCAGAGTGAGGCCCAGCGCAAATTGGAGGAACAGCACCTCATATTTCGCTTGGGCAGCTTACACCAGCGGAATGAATATTGACTTCTCTAACTTCAAGTAACCCTTGCGATTCCTCTCACTCCATCCCTCCCTCACCCTAGTCCTGCGAGTTACACTACTCTCGTCCATATATCCCTTCGTTTTCACCTCTTCCGCAGCCAACAATAGACCATTGTGGGCTCCACCATCCCTCTCCCTTCCTAGTTCTCCAGCCAGTCTGACTGTCCCCTGATTAAAGTTTGTCTCTGTATGTTTCTTTGTCACCTTCCCCTAGCTAACTGATATATTCAACACTTTCCTTGAACCTCATCTCCTTTGATATCTTGTTTTCACATCTGACTCTTCCTTATTTCGGTCTCACTCTTCCCTGTGGAAGAGTCTCGACCCGAAACGTCACCCATTCCTTCTATCCAGAGATGCTGCCCGTCCCGCCGAGTTACTCCAGAATTTTGTGGCTATCTTCGGTAGAAACAATAGCACCATTGTAGGCCGGAAACCTCCCATTAATGCTTATACACCCATCAAACATGCTTACATGGTAGTTGTTTTCCCAGCTCCATTGTGGCCAAGGAATGAAGTGATTTGCCCTTCATAGAAATTAAGGCTAAGTCCATTAACAGCCACCTTCTTGCCTTTCCCGTAAACCTTCACGAGCCTCTGGATGGACACGCCCAATGTGAGGTGAGTTGGCTCCTTCTCCAGATGGACTGAAAAATGCACAAAAACATTAAAAAAACAATCGCAGCCTTGAGTTATTGTCACGTCAGGAAGTAACAAACATGAAGAACTGAACAGAAGGACACCTCCAAATTGTTCAGGAGATTTGTCGGAAGGAACTGCAGATGTTGGCTTACACCGAAAATAAGATACAAAATGCTGGAGTAACTGAGCAGGTCAGGCATGGGTGGCGTTTCGGGTTGAGACTCTTCTTCATACTCTGCAGTCTGAGTAAAGGGCCTGTCCTACTTTCACGACCTCTGCCGAGTTTGCCCTTGACTCATACTCGCAGCATGGTTGTCACAAGGTTGCAGGTAGGTCATCATGCTAGTCGTAGGTACTGGTGGGTCAAGTAGGTCGGGCGTTTTTCTAGCCTGATGAAAAAATGTTCACGAGTAAAAAAGGTCGTGAGTTAGGTTGTGAAAGTGGGACAGCCCCTTTACTCCAGCATCGAGTCTACCTCCAATTGTTCAGCTCATCTCCAGGTCGAAGAATAGCTGGTAGACTTCCTTTATTGGGCATGTGACATGACAACTTTATGGCCCTGTCCCACGGTACGAGTTCATCCAAGAGTTCTCCCGCGTTTGCCCTGATTCGAACTCGGAGATTGACGGTAACGGCTGCTCATTGGTACTCGGGGCTCTCGTCGACATTTTTCAACATGTTGAAAAATCTTCAGGAGTTTTCCCGAACTTACCTGCCGTTAGTGAGTCTTCCCGAGTGCCTGCTGTTAGCGTTACAAGCCGCTAAGAGACGTCCCCAAGCTCCGACGTACCCGGTACGTACATTCTACGTGCTTACCACGAGTTTGTTTTTTGTTAACTCGGGAGAGCTTTTGGAATGAACTCGTACCGTGGCACAGGGCCATAAGTTTAGTTTACAAATGGAAACGAGCCCTTTGGCCCAAAGTGTCCCCGCCAGCCAAGTTCTATCCTACACCCTAGGGACAATTTACAGAAGCCAATTAACCTCCAAGCCTGCCATCCCTGGAATGTGGGAGGAAACCGGAGCACCCGGAGAAAACCCACGTGGTCACGGGGAGAACGTACAAACTCCGTACAGACCGCACCCGTAGTCGGGATCGAACCCGGGACCCTGGCGCTGTGAGGCAGCGACCCTACCGCTGCAACACTCATCCTCTTCACAATTCCCCTTTGGCTGGATGAGGTGCAGAAGTCACATTAATTTTACTTTGACAACCTGTGAGGTTAGTTGAGACTCAGTGCGTTACTGAGTCTCAACTAACTGGCATATAGACTGGCAGGTGATTCTTAAAGGGTTGACAGTGGATGTGCAATGGAAGGTATTTAAAGACTGCATGGATGAAGTACAAAGGTTGTTCATACCAGTTTGGCAAAAGAATAAATCGGGGAAGGTGGTGCATCCATGGATAACAAGGGAAATCAGGGATAGTTTAAAAACAAAAGATGAGGCATACAAATTTGCCAGAAAAAGCAGCCTACCGGAGGACTGGGAGAAATTCAGAATGCAGCAGAGGAGGACAAAGGGCTTAATTAGGAAAGGGAAAATAGATTATGAAAGGAAACTGGCAGGGAACATAAAAACTGACTGCAAAAGTTTTTATAGATATGTGAAGAGAAAGAGACTAGTTAAAACAAATGTTGGTCCCTTGCAGTCAGAAACAGGTGAATTGATCATGGGGAACAAGGACATGGCAGACCAATTGAATAACTACTTTGGTTCTGTCTTCACTAAGGAAGACATAAATAATCTGCCGGAAATAGCAGTGGAACGGGGGTCAAATAAGATGGAGGAACTGAGTGAAATCCAGGTTAGCCGGGAGCTGGTGTTGGGTAAATTGAACGGATTGAAGGCCGATACATCCCCAGGGCCAGATAGTCTGCATCCCAGAGTACTCAAGGAGGTAGCCACAGAAATAGTGGATGCATTAGTGATAATTTTTCAAAATTCCTTAGATTCTGGAGTAGTTCCTGAGGATTGGAGGGTAGCTAATGTAACCCCACTTTTTAAAAAAGGAGGGAGAGAGAAAGCGGGGAATTACAGACCAGTTAGTCTAACATCGGTAGTGGGGAAACTGCTAGAGTCAGTTATTAAAGATGGGATAGCAGCGCATTTGGAAAGTGGTGAAATCATTGGACAAAGTCAGCATGGATTTACGAAAGGTAAATCATGTCTGACAAATCTGATAGAATTTTTCGAGGATGTAACTAGTAGAGTGGATAAGGGAGAACCAGTGGATGTGTTATATCTAGACTTTCAGAAGGCTTTCGACAAGGTCCCGCATAAGAGATTAGCATACAAACTTAAAGCACACGGTATTGGGGGTTCAGTATTGATGTGGATAGAGAACTGGCTAGCAGACAGGAGGCAAAGGGTAGGAGTAAACGGGTCCTTTTCAGAATGGCAGGCAGTGACTAGTGGGGTGCCACAAGGCTCAGTGCTGGGACCCCAGCTATTTACAATATATATTAATGATTTGGACGAGGGAATTCAATGCAACATCTCCAAATTTGCAGATGATACCAAGCTGGGGGGTATAGTTAGGTGTGAGGAGGATGCTTGGAGGCTGCAGGGTGATTTGGATAGGCTGAGTGAATGGGCAGATGCATGGCAGATGCAGTATAATGTGGATAAATGTGAGGTTATCCACTTTGGTGGCAAAAACATGAGGGTAGACTATTATCTGAATGGTGGCAAATTAGGAAAGGGGGAGATACAACGAGACCTGGGTGTCATGGTACACCAGTCATTGAAAGTAGGCATGCAGGTGCAGCAGGCAGTGAAGAAAGCAAATGGTATGTTAGCATTCATAGCGAAAGGATTTGAGTATAGGAGCAGGGAGGTTCTAGTGCAGTTGTACAGGGTTTTGGTGAGGCCACACCTGGAGTATTGCGTACAGTTTTGGTCTCCAAATCTGAGGAAAGACATCCTTGCCATAGAGGGGGTACAGAGAAGATTCACCAGACTGATTCCTGGGATGTCAGGACTTTCATATGAGGAAAGATTGGATAGACTCGGCTTGTACTCGCTGGAATTTAGAAGATTGAGGGGGGATCTTATAGAAACTTACAAAATTCTTAAGGGGTTGGACAAGCTAGATGCTGGAAGATTGTTCCCGATGTTGGGGGAGTCCAGAACAAGGGGTCACAGTCTAAGGATAAGGGGGAATTCCTTTAGGACCGAAATGAGGAAAACATTCTTTACACAGAGTGGTGAGTCTCTGGAATTCTCTGCCACAGGAGGTAGTTGAGGCCAGTTCATTGGCTATATTTAAGAGGGCGTTAGATGTGGCACTTGTGGCTAAAGGGATCAGGGGGTATGGAGAGAAGGCAGGTACGGGATACTGAGTTGGATGATCAGCCATGATCACATTGAATGGCGGTGCAGGCTCGAAGGGCCGAATGGCCTACTCCTGCACCTATTTTCTATGTTTCTATGTTTCTATGTTTACGATACAAGGGCAATGTTGCCCTGTGGCGGCACCTGATACCAACCCAAGGTCACGACGAACCATCGGCTCTGGAGGGCGGCGTCTTGGTGGGGGAGGCGTGAATCACGGTGGCAGCGTCTGAGTTGTTATTTAAGGCCGGGCAACGCCAGTGTCAGCTGAGGAGTAAAGGGCCTGTCCCACCAGCATGCAACTCTATGCGATGAGCGCAACCTAACGTGGTCGCTTGAGCCGTCCGACGTCACCGGGCCGGTCCTACTTCGATCGCCGGAGCCGTGTGGAATTGTGCGGAGTTCGTCCTGACATCGCGCGGGGCTCCAAAAAACTGACTATGTTCAAAAATTCTGCGCGGCAACGGCTTGTCGGCTCGCAGTCGCCTCGACGCATTACACACTGTCTCGACGTCGTGCCTCCGTGACCCTCTCTGTAGGTGCCTCCGTGACCCTCCATGTGTGTGGCTCCGTAGCCCTCTGTGTGTGTGCCTCTGTGCCCCTCTCTGTGTGCCCCTCTCTGTCCTGGCGAACTTACCTTTAAGACTTTGCTCCAAGTTCACCTCACTTTGCGCCGCGTTGCGCCACTCACGCGACCTCTGCGCGGCCCCCGCTTCTAGTTTGATCGCGCTCATCGCATGGAGTCGGATGCTGGTAGGACAGGCCCTTAAGGGAGCTGTCTGCAGAAGAATAAACACATCTAGAGCATACAACTTGTGTCCGACTAGTTTTTGGCTGGACTCCTGCCAGTCCCTGCCACAAATGGTGACCCCGACATGACCTGAACACACAGCCGCCTGAACTGGAGTCAGAAGCCGGTAAATATCTCTGGACAAAGCAGTAGTCACAAAGAGGGACCTGGATTGGGGGGGCCGCTGAGAGAAGAAAGAGGGACCATTGGGGGCTACATTGGACACTTTGTAACTAAGTCGGTGCCCTTTACAACTCTTTGCATACCTTGTGCGTGGTGTACAAAACAAAGAACGTCACTGTGACATATCACATAGTAACAATCAATCAAGCAAGACATTGGTAGCAAGTTTCCAAACACTTCATCTGGAACAAATCCTCCGGTAGCATTTGAAAGACAGATTTAAACATCGGTTGCATTATTGTTCTGAATATAAACAGTACACGTGTCAAAATAACCAGAAAGGAATGTTTGATTTTCATACTCATCAAAATCTGAACAAAAGCTGAACAAATCGGAAAGACTAGATCTGAACCAATTAGTTCTGAAGCTTCCACCTTTTTTGGTGTTTCCATTATCAGTGTGTTGCGACAGATTCTCATCGGAGTAGAGTTCTCCACACCAGTAACTGCGCAGGACGGGGAAGTACCAGGGTTTGGGGATTCCGTATTGTCCTGCAAACAACATCAATAATGTTACCAGAATCTGCCATCACACATTAATAACACGTAATTAACACAACTCGCATAACTCTTGTGCTTAAGAGTTGCTGCCTTACAGCGCTGGAGACCCGGTTCGATCCCGACTATGGGTGCTGTCTGTACGGAGTTTGTATGTTCTCCCCGTGACCGCGTGGGTTTTCTTCGGTTTCCTCCCACACTCCAAAGACGTGCAGGTTTTGTAGGTCAATTGGCTCGGTATAAGTGTAAATTGTCCCTAGTGTCGGATAGTGTTAGTGTGCAGGGGATTGCTGGTCAGTGCGGACTCGGTGGGCCTCAGAGCTTGTTTCTGTATCTCTAAACTTAACCCTCACCCAGTATGCATCTCCCAACAATACTCAACGTGTAGCTTGAATCCTGAATGATTCGTCGTTGTTTCGAGCCTGTGGTATTCTAGGGACTAGAAACTACAGCAACCATGTCTCCAGAATGTGATGTTCCAGCTCTCAATTATGCAGCAACTAAACTTGGGATATCCCGATCTGCTTAGCTCGATGCTGAGTGCCACAGAATGCTTCTGAACTGAACAAAGAGAATGTTTAATTTTTATTTTCACGACGTTAATAATGGAATCCGTTTAAAAATATATTATTGCTTTATCTAACCCCACTTAAGTCAAAGGATGTGTAGGAAGGAATTTCAGATGCTGGTTTACACCAAAGGCAGACACAGAATGCTGGAGTAACTCAGCGGGACAGGCAGCGTCTCTGGATAGAAGGAATGGGTGACGTTTCGGGTCGAGACATGGGTCGAGATGATCAGCCATGCTCACACTGAATGGCGGTGCTGGCTCGAAGGGCCGAATGGCCTACTCCTGCACCTATTGTCTATTGAGACCCTTCTTCAGACTGAGTCAAGGGATTATTCGCATTGCACTGTGGACATAATAAACTTGACGAAATGATGATTTACCTGGAAACACGGCTTCGATGTACCAGGTGGCAACGCCGTAGAGGACAGCGTCAAACAGCATAAGGATGATAGAGGTAATGAAATTATAAGCATCATCTTCCACTGGGCTGGAAACAAGGTTAAACCACTGTATACCAATTCCTTGTTCTTCGTAGAGAGAAAAATATTCACATCCAAAACCAAATGCAACTGGCGACAAAAGGCTCTGTGATCAAAGATACGAGAGATTTCAGAACTAACGTCACACGTTATAAAGCCATTATCCCCATGTTATAAAGCAATTACACTCATTGAAAACCGTGTCACTACTTTCTTCCATGCGAACGTTGGGACAGAAATTGACATTTGTTGATTCTTTAGCATTTTGTGTTAACTAAATTCATTTTCTCACATTCAAGGGTACATTTTTATTCGGCATTCCGATGTCGTTTTGTGAACTCCGTGGATTTTATTTCACGGTTAGAACAGCTGTAACTGGGGAATTCACCGTCCCGATTTCATTCCTATCAGCAATAAAAAAGTGCCGGGCTAATCACGAGAGAGGGGAGGCTTCAGGAAACGATGGAATCTGGGCTAATGCAGTGCTTGTGCCCAACACGTTTCAACATCCTCTCACTCATTGTTTATTCCAGTGCCGTGATCACAGTTCTCTCTCTGCCACTTTTCCAGAAGCCTCCCCACCTCTCGTCCAATATTTGCATCATCTGCTTCTTCCTGCACTCAGTAAAAGGCTATTTCCTTGCCACTCATAAATGGATGGATAAATGTGAAAGGAGTCAGCATTGATGGAAACTCTTCACCATCTTATTCCCATTTCAAAGGAGTCATATCATGTATTATTCATCGAGGTTTAGGCAAAGTTCTGTTCACATAATCACAGTATTTACTGCACACTCAGTGCTAGTGATATAAGCAGCTTGTGGGCGAATCCTGTGGTTAATAAGAAGTCACTGCCCCCAAGTCTTGGACCCGAACTTGACATTGGGCAGCTTCTACGTGCACTTGGATGGCAATAGACGATTTGAGTGTTAGTCGTCACTGGGCCTTAACTCACTGGAGTCTAGAAGGATGAGGGGGAACCTCATTGAAACTTACCAAATAGTGAAAGAAGCAGACTGGATGTGGAGAGGATGTTTCCACTAGTGGGACAGTCTAGGACTAGAGCCATAGCAGAATTACAGGACGTTCCTTTAGGAAGGCGATGAAGAAAAATGTCTTAGAGGGTGGTGAATCAGTGGAATTCATTGCCACAGAAGGCTGTGGACACCAAATCAATGGATATTTTTTAAGGCAGAGATGAATAGATTTCGTGATCAGTACGGGTGTCAGGGGTTACGGGGACAAGGCAGGAGAATGGGTAAGATAGATCAGATAGATAGTCTAACATCGGTAGTGGGGAAACTGCTAGAGTCAGTTATTAAAGATGGGATAGCAGCACATTTGGAAAGTGGTGAAATCATTGGACAAAGTCAGCATGGATTTACGAAAGGTAAATCATGTCTGACGAATCTTGTGGAATTTTTCGAGGATGTAACTAGTAGCGTGGATGGGGGAGAACCAGTGGATGTGCTGTATCTGGACTTCCAGAAGGCTTTCGACAAGGTCCCACATAAGCGATTAGTATATAAACTTAAAGCATATGGCATTGGGGGTTCAGTATTGATGTGGATAGAGAACTGGCTGGCAAACAGGAAGCAAAGAGTAGGAGTTAACGGGTCGTTTTCACAATGGCAGGCAGTGACTAGTGGGGTACCGCAAGGCTCAGTGCTGGGACCCCAGCTATTTACAATATACATAAATGATCTGGATGAGGGAATTGAAGGCAATATCTCCAAGTTTGCGGATGACACTAAGCTGGGGGGCAGTGTTAGCTGTGAGGAGGATGCTAGGAGAATGCAAGGTGACTTGGATAGGCTGGGTGAGTGGGCAAATGTTTGGCAGATGCAGTATAATGTGGATAAATGTGAGGTTATCCACTTTGGTGGCAAAAATAGGAAAACCGACTATTATCTAAATGGTGGCCGATTAGGAAAAGGGGAGATGCAGCGCGACCTGGGTGTCATGGTACACCAGTCATTGAAAGTAGGCATGCAGGTACAGCAGGCAGTGAAGAAAGCCAATGGTATGTTAGCTTTCATAGCAAAAGGATTTGAGTATAGGAGCAGGGAGGTTCTACTTCAGTTGTATAGGGTCTTGGTGAGGCCACACCTGGAGTATTGCGTACAGTTCTGGTCTCCAAATCTGAGGAAGGACATTACTGCCATAGAGGGAGTGCAGCGAAGGTTCACCAGACTGATTCCTGGGATGTCAGGACTGTCTTATGAACAAAGACTGCATAGACTCGGTTTATACTCTCTAGAATTTAGGAGATTGAGAGGGGATCTTATAGAAACTTACAAGATTCTTAAGGGTTTGGACAGGCTAGATGCAGGAAGATTGTTCCCGATGTTGGGGAGGTCCAGGACAAGGGGTCACAGCTTAAGGATAAGGGGGAAATCCTTTAGGACCGAGATGGGAAGGAATTTTTTCACACAGAGAGTGGTGGGTCTCTGGAACTCTCTGCCACAGAGGGTAGTTGAGGCCAGTTCATTGGATATATTTAAGAGGGAGTTAGATGTGGCCCTTGTGGCTAAGGGGATTAGAGGGTATGGAGAGAAGGCAGGTACATCCAACTGAGTTGGATGATCAGCCATGATCATATTGAATGGCGGTGCAGGCTCGAAGGGCCGAATGGCCTACTCCTGCACCTAATTTCTATGTTTCTATGTTTCTATGTTTCTATCAGCCGTGATTGAATGGCAGAGTAGACTTGAAGGACCAAGTGGCCTAATTCTGCTCCTATCACTCGGGAACCTATGACCTTATTTCCAAACCAAAGGGCTAGCTCACTCACCTGTCTCGGTCAGACATACATAATGTCCGCACCAAGTCATTAATCAAACATCACATTGTACATCCATTACAGCTTTTGACCATTGCACCCTTCACCCCGACCCCCTCCCCCTCCCCCAATCATCATACTAGTAAAAGCTAAAGCAGTAGTATAACTCCTACCACACAGGGACTAACTTTACTGAACCCTTCCACTGTTTTTTTTAAGTTGCTGTTTTTTTTCCTTTTTCCTTCCTCCCACAATATGTAATATGTTAAATAATTTGTGATTCTGTTCCATTCTGTTTGTAGTTTGTTTGTTTGTTTGTATTTTTGCACAAAGTCAGCGAGCATTGGCCGCTTTTCATTTCACTGCACATCTCGAATGTGAATGTGACGAATAAACTTGACTTGACTCAGAACATTACTTAAACCTCCTCATTTGGGAAACACGGTATCAGATGGTCGAGGGTCTTAGGACAATGAAGCTGTTGGAACTCACTGCGAATATTCGGAGTGGGTAGGTGACGTGGTCCCTCCAGGCGACACACAGGACGTAGGGAAGGTAGAGGGAGAAGTAGATGATTCCCCCGCACGCCGCGGCCAAGTTCGCTCCGGAGAACAAGGTGCTGATCAGGAAGCACTGCATGATGGTGGCGACAGCAAAGGTGGCCAGGAACACAAAGACCACGGAAGGGTCACTGTACGGGAGAATCCCACCTTTCTGCAACGATACAAAACCATGAAGCTGAAAACACGATGCTTTGAACTGAACGTCCAAGAGAGAGAGAGAGAGATAAAGAAATATTACGATGCGATAGGTGGTGCTGTGGATAATGAAGTAGATTTTCAAAGTCTACAGAGAGATTTGGGCCATTTGGAAGAGTGGGCTGAAAGATGGCAGATGGAGTTTAATGCTGATAAGTGTGAGGTGCTACATCTTGGCAGGACAAATCAAAATAGGACGTACATGGTAAATGGTAGGGAATTGAGGAATGCTGTGGAACAAAGGGATCTAGGAATAACTGTGCATAGTTCCCTGAAGGTACAATTGCATGTAGATAGGGTGGTAAAGAAAGCTTTTGGTGTGCTGGCCTTTATAAATCAGAGCATTGAATATAGGAGTAGGGAAGTAATGTTAAAATTGTACGAGCCATTGGTGAGACCAATTCTGGAGTATGGTGTACAATTCTGGTCGCCTAATTATAGGAAGGATGTCAACAAAATAGAGAGAGTACAGAGGAGATTTACTAGAATGTTGCCTGGGTTCCAGCAACTAAGTTACAGAGAAAGGTTGAACAAGATAGGTCTTTATTCTTTGGAGCGCAGAAGGTTAAGGGGGGACTTGATTGAGGTCTTTAAAATGATGAAAGGGATAGACAGAGTTGACGTGGATAAGCTTTTCCCATTGAGGGTAGGGAAGATTCAAACAAGAGGGCATGACATGAGAATTAAGGGACAGAGGTTTAGGGGTAACATGAGGGGGAACTTCTTTACTCAGAGAGTGGTGGCTGTGTGGAATGATCTTCCAGCAGAAGTGGTGGAGGCAGGATCGATTTTAACATTTAAAAGTGGATAGGTATATGGACGGGAAGGGAATGGAGGGGTATGGTCTGAGTGCAGGCAGATGGGACTAGGGGAAAATGAATGGTCGGCACGGACTGGAAGGGCCGAGAAGGCCTGTTTCCGTGCTGTAATTGTTATATGGTTATATGGTTATATGATAGGAAGGAACTGCAGATGCTGGTTTACACCGAAGATAGACACAAAATGCTGTAGACAAAAATGCAACGGGTGAGGCAGCATCTATGGAGCGGAGGAATAGGTGACATTTCAGGTCATGACGCCTGTGCCATCAAAAATGTCAGAGCGAATGTGTACTCTCCAAATAGGAGGTAGGCAAAAATGCTGGAGAAACTCAGCTTGTGAGGCAGCATCTATGGAGCGAAGGAATAGGTGACGTTTCTTTACTTTTCCTTTGTGTAAATCAGAACATTTCAAAGGATGGTATTGATAACTAGTAATATAAAACAAAATGAAACGTCACCTATTCCTTCGCTCCATAGACGCTGCCTCACCCGCTGAGTTTCTCCAGCATTTTTGTCTACCTTCGATTTTTCCAGCATCTGCAGTTCTTTCTTCAACACAAAGTGCTGGAGTAACTCAGCGGGACAGGCAGCACCTCTGGAGAGAAGGAATGGGCGACGTTACGGGTTCGAGACCCTTCTTCAGACTGAGAGTCGGGGGAGAGGGAAACGAGATTCGGAAGGGTACAAAGGACAAGCAAGGTGTGAAAAGAACAGATCAAAGCAGAAGATGCTCAAGGAAATGTACAATGGTTCATTGTTGGATGAGGGGAAGGTGACAACGAGGTACACAAATAGTAAAATTAATCAGGAGCGCAGCGAAACCAGTAGAACTATGGTGGGGGAGGGACGGAGAGAGAGAGGGAAAGCAAGGGTTACTTGAAGTTAGAGAAATCAATGTTCCTATACAGAAATAATATGATGAGATAGGAAGGAACTGCAGAAGCTGGTTTACACCGAAGATAGACACAAAATGCTGGAGTAACTCAGTGGGTCAGACAGCATTTCTGATATGTCCACCACATTTATCAGGGTGGGTAAGTCTGCGCATTGTTCATTCTTGTGCTAATTAATGAAGAAGGGTCTCGGCTCGAAACGTCACCCATTCCTTCTATCCAGAGATGCTGCCTGCCCTGCCGAGTTACTCCAGCATTTTGTGTCTATCCCCTTGAGATCCTGTTCACCTCTCAAGACCAATATTAACTCATCCACAAATCTGAAGTGGGGCCCCTAACCCAAACTGTCCTCTGTCCAATTGCCTTCACAGATGCTGCCCGACCCACTGTTCCTCCGACACCTTTGGCTTCTCAAGATTCCATCATCAGCGGTCTCTCTCTCTCGTCTCCACAGCCAATCCACGCTTTACTCAAACTCATCAGAATAGAAAAATAATTTCATGGGAACACACCTCACAGATGAATAGCAATCTACAGATCAAACCTCAGAGGGCGGTGGAGGCCGGTTCTCTGGATACTTTCAAGAGAGAGCTAGGTAGGGCTCTTAAAAATGGCGGAGTCAGAGGATATGGGGAGAAGGCAGGAACGGGGTACTGATTGGGGATGATCAGCCATGATCACATTGAATGGCGGTGCTGGCTCGAAGGGCCGAATGGCCTACTCCTGCACCTATTGTCTATATTAGACAGACAAACACAGTTTAATTGCCTAACTGCATTAAATATCTGATAAAAATGAGGAAATAATTCTTAGCATGTCCCTTATTGGATTGCCCAACAAATACATTTTAATTTAATTTTCTTTTGTGTAAATCAGAAAATTTCAAAGGATGGTAATGATAACTAGTAACATAAAGCAAAATGAAGATAAATAAAGAGGAAGGTTATTGCAAAAACAATATTTACAGATGGGAACCATTCCAAAGGCCGCTTTTTTCCCATTTAAAACAGACAGCAAGAGAAACTATCATTAACAATTAGAACTAATGAGATTTTTTAAAATCTGAAAGTGAAATCCGATCTAAATGAACGGTTCACATCATTAATTAGCAGATGAACAAACAATTATGCATAGACTTCCTCACCCTAATTAATGCGATGTGAACATATTTATCGAACTTCAAGTAACCATTGCAACACTTTCTCTGCTTCCCTTCCCTCTCGTGCACCAGCTTCAAAGTTGTCGTGTCGAGTCTCATTGTCTGTAACTCGTTTTCACCAAGACCACAGCTAGCAATGGCCTGTCTCCTTTATCGTCGTTACCTTCTTTCACCATCTTTCATGCGTGTTGTTCTATATCTCCCTCTATCACCGTCTATATCGCTCGTTTCCCTTTCCCCTTATGGACCTCAGTGAAGAAAGCCAATGGTATGTTAGCTTTCATAGCAAAAGGATTTGAGTATAGGAGCAGGGAGGTTCTACTTCAGTTGTATAGGGTCTTGGTGAGACCACACCTGGAGTTTTGCGTACAGTTCTGGTCTCCAAATCTGAGGAAGGACATTCTTGCCATAGAGGGAGTGCAGAGAAGGTTCACCAGACTGATTCCTGGGATGTCAGGACTGTCTATGAAGAAAGACTGGATAGACTCGGTTTATACTCTCTAGAATTTAGGAGATTGAGAGGGGATCTTATAGAAACGTACAAAATTATAAAGGGGTTGGACAGGCTAGATGCAGGAAGATTGTTCCCGATGTTGGGGAGGTCCAGGACAAGGGGTCACGGCTTAACGATAAGGGGGAAATCCTTTAGGACCGAGATGTGAAGGACTTTTTTCACACAGAGAGTGGTGGGTCTCTGGAACTCTCTGCCACAGAGGGTAGTTGAGGCCAGTTCATTGGCTATATTTAAGAGGGAATTAGATGTGGCCCTTGTGGCTAAGGGGATCAGAGGGTATGGAGAGAAGGCAGGTCCGGGATACTGAGTTGGATGATCAGCCATGATTATATTGAATGGCGGTGCAGGCTCGAAGGGCCGAATGGCCTACTCCTGCACCTAATTTCTATGTTTCTATGTTTCTATGGCCTGTCCCACTTACGCAACTTTTTCGGCGACTGCCGGCACCCGTCATGGGCCGTTGCAGGTTGCCGAAAATTTTCAACAAGTTGAAAATCCAGTGGCAACCAGAAAGACACTATGACTCTTTAGGCGACTGAGGATACGACTCACGACCTTACAGGCGACACCATGGCGACATGTCTCGGGAGGAATGAAGCCTGTACGGTCGTGAGTGGTCGCCCAAAGAGTCGTACCTTGTTCTGGTCGCCGCTGGATTTTCAACATGTTGAAAATTTTCGGCGACCTGCAACGACCTATGACGGGTGCCGGCAAGTCGCTGAAAAAGTTGCGTAAGTGGGACAGGCCCATAACTCTCATTGAAGAAGGGTCTCGACCTGAAACGTCACCTATTCCTTTTCACCAGAGATGCTGTCTGACCTGCTGAGTTACTCCAGCACTTTGTGCCTCTCTTCCCTTTATCCTGCATCAGTACACTGCAGACGGCTTGGTTATAACCATGTATAGTCTTTCCACTGACTGGATAGCACGCAATAAAAAAGCTTTCGCTGTGCCTCGGTACACGCGACAATAAATTAAACATTTTCTAGGAATCCAAGGTTCGTACTCAAACCCAGAGTGACATAGGTAGTCACATCCTGAAACTAAACATAGAAACATAGAAAATAGGTGCTGGAGTAGGCCATTCGGCCCTTCGAGCCTGCACCGCCATTCAGTATGATCATGGCTGATCATCCAAAATCAGTACCCCTGTTCCTGTCTTCTCCCCATATCCCCGAGAGCTACATCTAACTCTCTTGAATACATCCAGTGAATTGGCCTCCACATGCCTTCTGTGGCAGAGAACTCCACAGATTCACAACTCTCCTCATCTCAGTCCTAAATGGCCAACCTTTTCCTTAAGCTGAGACCCCTGGTTACCCCCCAAATATCAGGAACATTTTTCCAGCATCTAGTCTGTCCAATCCCTGAAGAATTTTATATGTTTCTATAAGATCCTCTCTCATCCTTCTAATTTCCAGTGAATACAAGCCCAATCGACCCAAAACGACTCCCATTCCTTCTCTCCAGAGATGCTGCCTGTATCGCTGAGTTACGCCACCATTTTGTGTCTATCTTCGGTGTAAACCAGCCTCTGCAGTTCTTCCTTCACATTGAACCAGTCCCACACCACTCTCCACTGAGCATGTTTGGATTCAAAAGCAGCTGCCCCAGGTAGCCAAAGCAGAGTATTCCTTGCCCGAGATAAACCCAGTCTCACATCGCAGCCATTTACCTTCAGGATTAAAATGAGAAATGCGGAGCTGATGAGGAAAGGGATGAAGCTGCTGATGAACCAGCTGATCCACAAGATCCCGTTGGTCAGCCCCATCATCTTCATCGTCTCCTTCAGCCGCGCCTCCTTCTCGTGCACCATCCCCTTGATTATCATCGCCACCGAGTAGATCCAGGCCAACGTCATGAAGAGGGGCAACGATCGGTTCAGGACTCGCAAGAAGCTGATCCAAGAGAAAAACAAACGTCATAGACAACAGACAATAGAGACAATAGAGACCCTTCTTCAGACTGATCGAACACCTTTCTCTACTAATGTAGCATCTTCTCAAAACAATCTCAAGAAGTTTCACATTTATGTTACTGGTTTAGACAATAGACAATAGACGCAGGAGGGGGCCATTCGGCCCTTCGAGCCAGCACCGCCATTCAATGTGATCATGGCTGATCATCCCCAATCAGTAGGGTACACAAAAAGCTGGAGAAACTAGTTTCTCCAGCTTTTTGTGTACCCTCCATTCTCCAGGATCTGCAGTTCCTTCCTTAACACATCCCCAATCAGTACCCCGTTCCTGTCTTCTCCTCATATCCCCTGACACCACAATCTTTAAGAGCCCTATCTAGCTCTCTCTTGAAAGTATTCAGAGAACCGGTCTCCACCACCCTCTGAGGCAGAGAATTCCACACTCACAACACTCTGTGAGAAAAAGTGCTTCCTCATCTCCGTTCTAAATGGCTTACCCCTTATTCTTAAACTGTGGCCCCTGGTTCTGGACTCTCCCAACGTCAGGAACACGTTTCCTGCCTCTAGCGTGTCCAAACCCTTAATAATCTTATATGTTTCAATAAGATCCCATCTCATCCTTCTAAATTCCAGAGTGTACAAGCCCAGCCGCTCCATTCTCTCAGCGTATGACAGTCCCGCCATCCCGGGAAATAGAACAGCTTAATAGCTAGGAATTTTTAGTTCAGAGATACAGCGCGGAAACAGGCTCATGCAGCAGCACTTCACACACGAGGGACAATTTACAATTATACCCAGCCAATTAGCCTACAAACCTGAAAAGAGACACTAAATGCTGGAGTAACTCAGCGGGACAGGCAGCATCTCCGGATAGAAGGAATGGGTGACGTTTCGGGTGGAGACCCTTCTTCGGACTGCTCAGTCACCCATTCCTTCTCTCCAGAAATGCTGCCTGTCCCGCTGAATTACTCCAGCATTTAGTGTCTAACCAACATCTGCAGTTCTTTCCTACACATGCAAAGGGTGGTGGGTGCATGGAATGAGCTGCTGGATGAGGTCGTTGAGGCGGGTACTTTCACAGCTTTTAAGATATATTTATGCAGGTACATGGATAGGACAGGTTTGAAGGCATATGGACCAAGCGCAGGCAAGTGAGACCAGTGTAGATGGGACATTGTTGGCCGGTGTGAGCAAGTTGGGCTGAATGGCCTGTTTCCACACTGTATCACTCTATGACTATGCCTTATCATTTATACAGTGATTCGTTATCCTGGAACAGCTGAACCAGCAATACAAGTTTCTTACTCATCCTAGAGTTGGAAAAACGTACATTAAAAAAACATAAATCACAATTACAGGTCCCAGAAATGAAAGGGAAACTGTAGCGTATCTAGCTTACCACTCTTAGTGTGTAAGGAAGGAACTGCAGATGCTGGTTTAAAATGAAGAGAGACACACAAAGCTGGAGTAACTCAGTGGGTCAGGCAGCATCTCTGGAGAAAAGTAATAGGCGACATCCTGTAGAACCCTTCTTCAGACTCATCACTTATTACTCAGTAATACAGTGTGAAAACAGGCCATTCGGCCCATCTTGCCCACACAGACTAACATGTCCCATCTACACTGTGCTTGGCTCATATCCCTCTAAGTCTAAACCTATTCTATCCATGCACTTGTCCTATTAATCGCAACATTCTTAAATGTTGCGATGGTACCTGCCTCGACTACCTCATCCAGCAGCTCACTCCATGCTCCCACCACCCTTTGCGTGAAACAGCTACCCCTCCGATTCCTATTAAATCTCTCCCCCTTCACCTTACACCCATGCCCTCTGGTTCTCGATTCCCCCACTCTGGGCAAGAGGCTCTGTACATCTACCCATTTTATTTCCCTCATGAGTTCCATGACCCCCACAATCACAACATTGTTTGAACGACCAGAAAGCTTTGTGCACAGGCACCCGGCCACATTCCACCATCCCAATCCAGGTGTGGATGTCCGGAGGTCTCCTGGTGCGGAGGTCTTAGAACTGAATTAGAGCGTGGCCAGACTCTGTATTTATGTCCTCGTGTCTCGAGGGCCTGTCCCACTTTCACCACCTAATTCACCACCTCCGCCGAGTTTGCCCTTGACTCATACTCGCAGCATGGTCGTCACGAGGTCGTAGGTAGGTCGTAGGCAGGTCGTGATGCTAGTCGTAGGTACTTGCGGCATCAAGTAGGTCGGGGCGTTTTTCTAGCCTGATAGAAAATGTCCATGAGTAAAAAACTTGTGAATTAGCCCTAAAGACACAAGGACATCAATACAGAGTCTGGCCCTCGTCTACCCAGCTTCAGGTCTATAGAAGCTCTTCTAAATTACCGAGACTTTGGGCCGCCCGCAGTTACTCACACATCATCTACGTAGCACGGGTAAGGCATCTGCTGCAAATAAATCCCAGTCTTCTTGTCTTTCCCAGTGTGTACTCGAATTATTGCCTGCTCGACCAAGTCCTGGATGTAGACAAATCCTCCCCAAATGTACCGCAGGTCATCAAATGGATCTGCGGCCGGCCCTGGGTCCCAAAACCTGTTGGGGCAAGACAGCAAAGAATGGTCATCTCAGTCAACCAAGCAACAAGCATTGACACCGAGGTGGTGTTTCCCAGCCTGAGAAGATCGAGCAGTACTTGTTTCCCAGCTACTCTGCCTTCCAGAAAATACATTTCAAAGGTCCAGACGCTACAGAACATTTCACCTATTCCCTTTATCTTGTATCATGTATAGTTCCGAGATACAGAGCAGAAACAGGCCCATCAGCCACTGAGTCCGCGCCGACCAGCGATCCACGGACATTGTTGTCAGGCAAATGAAACTTTTACGCTACTCGTAATTTACTTAAGCCTTATTTAAGCTTTAAGCAACTCATTTCTGCAACACATAACTTCAAAGCGTCTGGAAAATATCGCTGATTCCGCAGGCCTCGCCGGCCCGAGACCCCGCGCATACGCACAGTCTGGAAAGGTCACGCACATGCGCACACTTCAGACGTTGACACTATCCTACACGGACCAGGGACAATTTACAAAGTTACCAAGCAATTAACCTACAAACAGGTATGTCTGTGGAGTGTGGGAGGAAACCGGAGCACCCGGAGAAAATCCACGCAGGTCACGGGACGAACGTACAAACTCCGTACAGACAGCACCCGTAGTCAGGATTGAACCCGGGTCTCTGACGCTGTGAGGCTGCAACTCTACCGCTGCATCACCGTGCGATATCAGCTTCTGTTTTTTAAACTGGATAGCACACAACGAAAAGGCTTTTCATTGTAGCTCGGTGCACATGGCAATGGTGAACTAAATATACTAAAAGATGGATTGCAATATGCCTGAGAATTCATCCTTGAATGTAGATGTCCTGTAGGCGTTAGAGAGCAGCAACAACGCTATAATCTGTCTCCGAGATTTAGTTCCATTAACTTCAACAGTACAACACAGGAGAGGGCCCTTCGGCCCACAATTTCCGTGCCGACTTAACCTGATCTCCTCTGCCTGTACATGATCCATGAGCCTCCATTCCCTGTAATTCCATATGCCTATCCAAAGGCATCTTAAACACCACTGAGGTATCTAATACTGCTCTAATATGGCCAAAGATCCACTATCACACGGCCAACTTTAGCATGTAGAGTGCAGGAAGATGGGGCTAGGGGAAAATCAATGGTCGGCACGGACTGGAAGGGCCGAGAGGGCCTGTTTCCGTGCTGTAATTGTTATATGGTTATATGGTTATGACTAATGAAGGATCGTTACCGGGTAAT
Source organism: Raja brachyura (assembly GCA_963514005.1). The sequence continues at coordinate 6,051,730 of OY740810.1, forward strand.
TAATCCCTTAACATTTTATTTCACTGTGCACATAAGTGGGGACGTTTTATAGCATCTCTGGTCACGCTATATGAACCAACTTTAAGCTGATGTGCATGTACTTATGCCAATCGACAATAGGTGCAGGAGTAGGCCATTCGGCCCTTCGAGCCAGCACCGCCATTCAATGTGATCATGGCTGATCATCCCCAATCAGTACCCCGTTCCTGCCTTCTCCCCATATCCCCTGACTCCGCTATCTTTAAGAGCCCCATCTAGCTCTTACTGCGGCGTCCGACGCCATGTGGTGAAACATTAGCTCTTACGGAACGGAGGAAGAACAAGCAGACCATGGAGTCCTCATCGGCCCGAGCCATTAATTCAACACCAGCGCCGCCCTTTTGCAGCTGATTGTTCAGTTTACATACTCTCAGCTTTACTGGACACTCATTAAAAGCACTGAGGAAAATCCCCAGCGGAGTTTTTTTTTTTTTTTTAAGAGCAAGTTCGTCGGAAAGTAAGACAGAGTAATGCTGCAGTTTCATCACTAATGTCTTCCTTCTGTTTCTCCACTGCCCAACCAGTTACACTACTTCTGTATCCAAAAGAAGAAAGAGGTGGCAGTAAATCTCGTGGGAAGATGAGGGAAGAGACGTTTGCCAGTCAAAAGGAAGCAAACCAACAGTGTGATAACGGCAAGATCATTTGTTTTAAGAATTTAAGAAGGAACTGCAGATGCTGGAAAATCGAAGGTAGACAAAAGTGCTGGAGTGAAATCTATGGAGTGAAGGAAATAGGCAACGTTTCGGGCCAAAACCCTTGGAAATAGGTAACGTTTCAGGCCAAACCCCAAAGGGGTTTGGCCCGAAACGTTGCCTATTTCCTTCACTCCTTAGATTTCACTCCAGCACTTTTGTCTACCTTCGATTTTCCAACATCTGCAGTTCTACAAACTCAGCGGGTGCAGCAGCATCTATCGAGCGAAGGAAATAGGCAACGTTACCTATTTCCAAGGGGTTTTGGCCCGAAACGTTGCCTATTTCCTTCGCTCCATAGATGCTGCTGCACCCGCTGAGTTTCTCCAGCACTTTTGTCTACCTTTGTTATAAGAACATTGCCTGAGGGTTAAATGCACGATGGAGAATCCCCTTTCTCCTCACAATGGCACGAGGGACCTTTTACACCCACTCGTAAAGGTCAACAGGACCTGCGGTTTGTTGATGCATCCGAGAGATGTTCAGGGTTGACGTTACTCAGGGATATGACGGCTGGTAATTTGTTGCAGTCTAACGCCATCACTTTCTTGCTTCAGAAATTCATTTAATGGGAGGTGGTTTGGGACACTAGCTTTCGGTTACCTTATTTCTAGGCCTGAACCTTTGATCATTTCATCCAAATTATTGGAAAGGTCTAAAAAAACGTTACATTTGCATTGCTTTCTTTCTTTGCACCACTGATATATAACATATAACAATTACAACACAAAAACAGGCCATCTCGGCACTTCTAGTCCATGCCGAACACTTACTCTCACCTAGTCCCATCTACCTGCACTCAGACCATAACCCTCCATTCCCTTCCCGTCCAAATACCTATCCAATTTATTTTTAAATTATAAAATCAAACCTGCCTCCACCACTGCCATTGGAAGTTCATTCCACACAGCTACCACTCTCCGAGTAAAGAAGTTCCCCCTCATGTTACCCCTAAACTTTTGTCCCTTAATTCTTTGCAATAAATGTGATGCAAGAATTTTCAAGTTTATTAGCCATTGGAGCAGAATTAGGCCATTCAGCCCTTCGAGTCTACTACGCCATTCAATCACGGCTGATCTATCTTTCCCTCTCAACTAGATTCTCCTGTCCTCTCCCCGTAACCCTTGACACCACTATTAATTAAGAACATTTCAATCTCTGCCTTCAAAATTCTCACTAAGTAAAATTTCCAATTGGAAGTGACATTTGCACAAGGTTAAGGTGGCAGAGCAGCCGAGGCAAATAAGTTCATCACTTGGAGCAGAATTAGGCCATTCGGCCCATCAAGTCTGCTCCGCCATTCAATCATGGGTGATCTATTCTTCCCTCTCAACCCCATTCACCCCTTGACACCCACACTAATCATGAATCCGCAAATCTCCGCCTTACAAATATCCGTTGCCGAGGCTTCCACGGCCGTCTAGGGCAGTGAATTCCAAATGGCCCCATGTTCCCTTTGGGATGGAAGACCCAGTCTGACCTGTCCTTGATTTTATTGGTCCGAGTCACGTCGTCGATGTCCATCCTGATCTTGTACTTGATGTGGGGCTGAACGTTAATCCCGCCGCCCGCCTCGTCCCCGTCCACGAAGACAACGCCCGCCCAGAACTGTCGCTCTGCAAGAAGCTGCAACGCCCGCTCCACCAACTTCTCCTCAGTCGGGACAGCTTCCAGTTTGTTCAAGGAGATGCACTATCAAGGAAAATAAAAAAGCAAATTAATTTAAAGTAACACACGTGATTTTTACGTCGGGACATAATAGGAACTGTAGACAGACATAAAATGCTGGAGTAACTCAGCGGGACAGGCAGCATCACTGCGTAGAAGGAATGGGTGGCGTTGCAGGTCGAGACCCTTCTTCATTTTTACTCTGCATTATCAAGTTTTGTCGGACGTCACACTGCGATGACATTTTGTCGGTCGCACAACTCCACGCTACAAACAACAGAACAAAGGGGGCCCAAAGCTGACTTATAGAAAACCCAGGTCAAGTTTTATTGGATGTGTTATTTAGGGCGGCACGGTGATGCAGCGGTAGAGTTGCTGCCTTACAGCATCAGAGACCCAGGTTAGATTCTGACTATGGGTGCTGTCTGTACGGAGTTTGTACGTTCTCCCTGCGACCGTGTAGGTTTTCTCTGGGTGCCCGGTTTGCTACCACATTCCAAAGATGCACAGGTTTGTAGGTTAATTGGCTTCTGTAAATTGTCCCCAGATGGGCTGAAGGGCCTGTTTCCGCACTGTATCTCCGAAGTCTACAGTCAGGTCCTTGCTAATTACTCAACTTCCAGCCTCTCTGAATTCTAATTCATCTTGAAGTCTGTGCCGGGTCCGTTAGTTCAAACGCACATTACTCATCTTTATTCCCTGGCGGGACTTCCATACTGTATCTCTAAACTGAATTATTATCCCAGGAAGGCAGACACAAAATGGTGGAGTAACTCAGCGGGACAGGCAGCATCTCCGGAGAGAAGCAATGGGTGATGTTTTGGGTCGAGACCCTGCTTCAGACTGATCATCCAAGGAAGTTTTGAAGGGGAAAAAAAAGAGAAAAATTTAAGGGCCTGTCCCACTAGCGCGCGATTAGACGCGACAAGCGCGACAAATTCGGACGCGGGGGTCGCGTGGGGGTCAGGCGATCCCGGTGCGAGTGAAGGGCCTGTCCCACTAGCGCGCGATTACACGCGCGACGTCCGAAGGAAGGACGTTATTTTTCATCACGTGACGATGCGCATGAGCATGCGCGTTGCACGACGTCGGGCAGTGACGTCATCACGCAATGCCACGCTGAAGACGCACAACGTCAAAACGTCATCACGTTAATCACGTTCTGCGCGACAGGATTTTGCCGCGCGTAATTTTTAAGCAGTGTCGGTTTTTGGACACTACGCGCGATGTCGACACCAGCTCCACACGAGTCCGCGCAACTCCACGAGACTCCGGCGATCGCAGTGGGACAGGGTCACGCGAGGCCGGACGACTAAAGCGACCACGGTAGGTCGCGCTTGTCGCGTCTAATCGCGCGCTAGTGTGACAGGCCCTTAAGGCTTTTCTTTAGAGGTTGTTGCAGGAGGCAACTGAGGCTGGAAACAGAAAGCTGGGCAAGGAAGTTCTGGCGAAGAATCAGGGCAAGGAGGTTCTGGCGAAGAATGAGTTGGTGGAAGTCACAAGTATTAATAGGCTGCAGGAAGAAAATACCCGAGGATGAGAATTGTGCGAGTGAAAGATTTCATGCTCTCGAGGAATAAGAGGAAGGGTCAAAGCAACACTGACTGCATGAGCATCAAGGGGTCAGGGGTCAGAGAATTAAGAATGGGGTCAGTTTGCATTTCACGCCTTGCCAAAACCTAAATAAATCAATAACAGCAATGACCGTGACATCTACGCAAATTTACTGTTCGACTCTGCGCTTGTTACACGGGCGTCAGCTGCCAAAGAACAACGCTTCCAAGTACAGTCGCCATGTAGAGCGGCACGGTGGCGCAGCGGTAGAGCTGCTGCCCCACAGCACCTGAGACGTGGGTTCGATCACAACCTCGGGTGCTGTCTGTTTGGAGCTTGCATGTTCTCCGTGACCACGCAGGTTTCCTCCGGGTGCTCAGGTCTCCGCCCACATCCCCAAGGCGTGCGTTTTGTAGGTTAACTGGTTTTCTGTCAATTGCTCCTAGTGTGTAGAATGCAATTGGGAACTTTTAGGAAAGGGAGCTAACAGAACTAATGAGATCGTTGACCTTTCAGTCTGAATGAAATTTCGTGCCTGCAGTCATACATATATTAAAAATAACAAAAACACGCAATAAACACAAATTTAACATCCACCACCTCCTCACTGTGGTGGAAGGCAAAAGTCTTAGAGTCTCTGTCTTCTTCCCTCCTTGTTCTCCCTCTGCGCTGAGGAGATCCAGGCCTCCGATGTTGCCGTCCACCAGGCCCGCGGCCGAGCCTCCGAAACCGGGCCGCCGCCACCGCCATCGCCGGAACGCCGGAACACCGCCACAGGGCCCGCCGCCGGAACGCTGGAGCACCGCAGCTCCAAAGCCAGGTCGCCGCTGGAGCTCCGAAGCCGTGCCGCCGCTGCTGGAAGCTGGAAGGCCGCCAGCTCCACCATTAGGGCCTCAGCACAGACGGAGACGGTGACGGGGGACACGACAAGGAAAGTCGCATCCCCCCAAAGGGAGAGACTAAAACCCTGTTTCTCCCACCCTCCCCCCAACACACATACACAGCCTAATAAACCAAAGTAATCACTAAAACAGACACAAGAAGACAAAAATAAAATGAAAAACAGACGGACTGCAGGTGAGCCGCAGCTGCCAGGCAGCGCCGCCACTGCTGTATCTCTGAACTAAACTAAAAGTGAGAGGAGACACATAAATACAACAGTCCAATTTCCATTTGGTGTGGGACGGCGTTCGGGTGCAACAACCTGCGTGCAAGTGGAGGTCTCCGCTGTTTACTTGTGAAGAGAGGCAATCGGTAGTGATCGTACTCCACTGGGAACTGGGATTATAAACAGGCCACATCTGGGCCTGGAACACAACGGCCAACGTGGGCTGATCATCAAACAAAATAAGTTGGGAGGTTTGTTTATCAGCTTTCGCCCACAGTCCCTCTCCATTGGGACGTGTTATTTCTGTATTATTGTCCATTATCTATGCTCCTCTGAACTTACCACTTTCCCCCCGCTCAAGCTTCCCCTTAGTATTCACCGTCGCGTCTTATTTTCAGAGATACAGTGCGGAAACAGGCCCTTCTGCCCACCTAGCCCGCACTGTCCAGCGATCACTAGTTCTATCCTGCACACGAGAGAAGATTTACCGAAGCCAATTAACCTACAAACCTGCACATCTTTGGTGCGTGGGAGGAAACCGGAGCACCCGGAGAAAACCCACGTGGTCACAGGGAGAACGTGCAAACTCCATGCAGTTGGGATTGAACTTGGAGCTGGAAGGCAGCCACTCTACAGATGCTCCAGGGTGGGAGAAGATCTGGTTGTTACGCCCACCAAAAGTGGAGAGAAGTAGGATTTGGTAAACTGGTGGTAAACCTGCGATGGGCAGCGAGGCCATAGCGCTGACACCACAGTGATGCTCACTTGAGAAATTCATGCTCAGAATACAATCCTACCATCCACGAGACAAAGCTAACCATGTTGTCCCTGGCTCTAGTGCTGATATGAGCTCGTCAGTGATGGAGCGGTTAGAGCAATCATTAATTTGGGCAACCTCCCGAACTTCAAGTAACCCTTGCTTTCCCTCTCTCTCTCCATCTCTCCCCCTTCCTAGTTCCCCACCAGTCTGAATGTCCCCCCCTGATTAAATGTTATCTCTGGATGCTCTGTTGTCACCTTCTTCCAGCTAACAATGATCTACACTACATGTTCCTAGATATCCATCCCCTTTGATGTTTCGTTTCCACACCTTAATCTTCCTTATCTCGGTGTCTTCCTCTCCCCCGACTCTTGGCCTGAAGGGTCTCGAGCCGAAACGTCACCCATTCCTTCTATGCCAGAGATGCTGCACAAGTTACAGTTTGTGTCTATTTTCTGAGCAAGTTTGGTTTAGTTTCCATTCTGAATTTATAATGACATGGATTAAACATTCCTACTCTATTTTTAATTTATTTTCATGCTAACTCTTTTCTAGGTTAATAGTCATAAGAGGTGGAAATTTGTCCAAAGGAATAATACAGTTACACTTAGAGATGCTTTTTTTAGTTTGGTTTGTCACATGTACCGAGGTGCAGCAGTGAAAAGCTTTTTGTTGCGTTATATACAGCCAACAGAAGGACCATACATTATTAATATCAAGCTGCCCATAGTGCACAGATACAGGATAAAGGGAATAATGTTTAGTAAGCCTTTACACTCAGGGAGTTGTGAGTCTGTGGAATTCTCTGCCTCAGAGGGCGGTGGAGGCAGGTTCTCTGGATGCTTTCAAGAGAGAGGGCTCTTAAAAATAGCGGAGCCAGGGGATATGGGGAGAAGGCAGGAACGGCGTACTGATTGGGGATGATCAGCCATGATCACATTGAATGCCGGTGCTGGCTCGAAGGGCCGAATGGCCTACTCCTGCAGCTATTGTCTAAAGTCCAGCCAAGTCTGATTAAAGATAATGGTTGTGGTCAATGTACATCGTAATCATCCTTTTGTCTAATGGACCATCTCAATGATGCTCAAAGCATTCTCCGCCTTTGTTAAGTCCGAATTAGATTCACGGTAATTTTAGATGCACAAACAGCTACCTCGTCTCTAAGCTTTTATTGTCCGTACTCCATCCGAGCCAGAAATGTGTAAAAAGCAAGCACCCGTGGAATAGAAATTCCCTTAAATCCTCTGTCCAGGGAAGTGTGCATAATGTTAACACGGATCAAGCTTCATTCTACAAACCATTGCAGGCTATTGAACTAAGCTGACTTCCCAGGTAGACAAAAAATGCTGGAGAAACTCAACGGGTGAGGCAGCAACTATGGAGACCCGAAACGTCACCTATTCCTTCGCTCCATAGTTGCTGCCTCACACGATTTTTCCAGCATCTGCAATTATAGACAATAGACAATAGATGCAACAGGAGGCCTTCGAGCCAGCACTGCCATTCAATGTGATGGTGGCTGATCATCCCCAATCAGTACCCCGTTCCTGCCTACTCCCCATATCCCGTGACTCCGCTATCTTTAAGAGCCCTATCTAGCTTTCTCTTGAAAGTATCCAAAGAACCAGCCTCCACCGCCCTCCGAGACAGAGAATTCCACAGACTCACCACTCTCTGTGAGAAAAAGTGTTTCCTCGTCTCCGTTCTAAATGGCTTACTCCTTATTCTTAAACTGTGGCCCCGGGTTCTGGACTCCCCCAACATCGGGAACATGTTTCCTGCTTCTAGCGTGTCCAAACCCTTAATATGTTTCAATAAGATTCCCTCTCACCCTTCTAAACTCCAGAGTGTACAAGCCCAGCCGCTCCAATCTCTCAGCATATGACAGTCCCGCCATCCCGGGAATTAACTTTTCAAAGCTACGCTTTCTTAAGCTAACGTCCCTTATGCAGATTAACACAAAACCCACAATGTTCAGGAGCTCTTAACAAATCTGGACATCTCGTGGAAGCCTTTAGAAATGCTGCAGGTTTTTAACAAGAACGTACCTCAATGACTTGTGACAAAGAGTTGACCATCTGATCCACTTCTTTGTAAGCCTGTTTCCAGGTATAAACAGACTCGCCACTCTCCGGAGCTTGGTTGGACAGGAAACTAGCGACACTCGTTGTACTCCAGGAGGTGGAATTCAGCTGGATGTCAAGGAGGGCAGTGAGTGCAGGGTTCTTCAGCATTTCCTGTATAAAAAGGCAAAACTGTGTGAGGTTTTGTTAACGCTGCAGGTACATTAACGACACACTTTGTACAAGTCTCCCATTTCTGCCCTTGTGTCAGAATCGAAAAGTTTGAGATACATGGTGGAATTTAGTTTGCAGAAGCAGTGTGTGGAAGCAGGCCCTTCGGCCCACCGAGTCCGCGCCGACCACAGTCACCCATACAGTAGTTCTATCCCACACCCTCGGCGACAATTTACAGAGGCCAATTAACCTACAATCCTGTGTGTCTTTTGAATGTGGGAGGAAACCGGGGCACCCTGGAGAAAAGCCGCGCGGTCACAGGGAGAACGTGCAAACTCCACATAGACAGCACCCGTGGTCAGGATTGAACCCAGGTCTCCGGGGCTGTAGTCTACTGCTGCGCCACCGTGCTGCCTCTGGATACCGTCTAGCATTTATCGTTATTGGACAAACAAATGCAGGTGTCCTAGAACCTGCACAGTGCTGTGTTGGGGAGAGGAGATCTCACCCTTAAACTCAGTCCGGTGGAAGCCTGATTGTACACTAGGCTACAAACTCGCAGGCTCCAGTAAGGAGCAACCAGTCTGTTGAACGAGTCTGGTTAACATCTCGGCTATCTGTGATATACTGCCTGCAGGCAGTCCAACCTTCATTCAATTTAAAAAAAACCATATATATATATATATATATATATATATATATATATATATGCATAAATATACTATGCAGGTGCTCCCCGATTTACGATGCTTCGACTTGCGATACCTCGACTTTACGCTCCGCAAACGCAGCAAGCCGCACGTCACTTCTGGCCACGTGATCGCAATGTATTAAATATGTTTCGACTTGCAATATTTTCGATTTATGATGGGTTCATTTATGTAAGTACGCATTTACATAGGTCGAGGAGCAGCTGTATATATATATATATATATATATATATATATATATATATATATATATATATATATGCGTATATAAATGTATAGAAACATAGACAAATAGGTGCAGGAGTAGGCCATTCGGCCCTTCGAGCCTGCACCGCCATTCAATGTGATCATGGCTGATCATCCAACTCAGTACCCCGTACCTGCCTTCTCTCCATACCCCCGATCCCTTTAGCCACAAGTGCCACATCTAACGCCCTCTTAAATATAGCCAATGAACCGGCCTCAACTACCTTCTGTGGCAGGGAATTCCAGAGACTCACCACTCACTGTGTAAAGAATGTTTTCCTAGCCTCGGTCCTAAAGGAATTCCCCCTTATCCTTAGACTGTGACCCCTTGTATATATATATAATTATACATATGTGTGTGTGTGCTTTATTCATCTTATTTATTTATTTATTTATATGATATGATGGTACAAACAATTTTTCTCAGAAGATAAGACACATTTAGCTGGAGTAACTCAACGGGTCAGGCAGCATTGCTGGACAAAAGGAAGACTTTTCGGAACCCTGAATCTCAACCCGAAACGTCAACAGAGATGTTGCCTGACCCGCTGAGTTACTTCATCTTTTTGTGTCTATCTTTGGTGTGAACCAGCATCTGCAGTTCCTTCCTGCGCAATTTTTCTCAGAATATCTTTTCTTGAATATTTCACATTTTTATTGCAATAACTGCAGGCGGAAGTACAGTCATTTTGCATCAGAAACCCGTCAAGCAGCCAGTTGATAAGGAGTTAAAGGGCCTGTTAATACTGCTTTAGGCTAGTTTCAATCAAGAGGGAACGCCCTCTTTTTTTGTTTTTCCTGCCAAAGGACTGTTAATGCGCAGTTGAAACAGTAAACAGGACCGAGGTTCACAATCACATTAAGGGAAGTGCTTTCTTGGATCTGAACTTTATTGCATTTCAGGATCTCTGAAGTGCAGCAGCCGCCCCGATGACTCTGATGCAGAGGCAGGAATTCTATTGAATGAAGGTCACGGTGACGCAGAGAATGTAGCGCCGGAGTCCCGGGTTCGATCCCGACTACGGGTGCTGTCTGTACGGAGTATGTACGAACTCCCCGTGACCTGCGTGGTTTTCTCCGGGATCTCGGGTTTCCTCCCACACTCCAAAGGTTTGTAGGTTAATTGGCTTGGTGAATGTAAACATAGAAACATAGAAATTAGGTGCAGGAGTAGGCCATTCGACCCTTCGAGCCTGCACCACCATTCAATATGAGCATGGCTGATCATCCAACTCAGTATCCCGTACCTGCCTTCTCCCCATACCCCCTGATCCCCTTAGCCACAAGGGCCACATCTAACTCCCTCTTAAATATAGCCAATGAACTGGCCTCAACTACCCTCTGTGGCAGAGAGTTCCAGAGACCCACCACTCTCTGTGTGAAAAAAGTCCTTCTCATCTCGGTCCTAAAGGATTTCCCCCTTATCCTTAAGCTGTGACCCCTTGTCCTGGACCTCCCCAACATCGGGAACAATCTTCCTGCATCTAGCCTGTCCAACCCCTTAAGAATCTTGTAAGTTTCTATAAGATCCCCTCTCAATCTCCTAAATTCTAGAGAGTATAAACCGATTCTATCCAGTCTTTGTTCATAAGACCTGCGTTTAGATAAAAAATTGTCCCTCGTGGGTGTGGGATCGTGTTAATGTGCGGGGATCGCTGGTCGGCGCGGACCCGGTGGGCCGAAGGGCCTGTTTCCGCGCTGTCTCTGGAAACTAATCCTGAACTAAACTGAAGCAAAGGAATACATGCGTGAAAAACGTGGCACAAACCCGCAGAAGTTGGCTTTCCGGGCTACTTTCCATAAACCTCCAAATCTGCGACCCAGTTTCGTTCCACGCACCCCTAACTTCTCGCAACAAACTGAGGTCTTCAAATGTCCTGTTCAGCTGATGCGACAAGAAATGAGAAAGGAGGAAAAATATTAGCATCTGCAGAGTTGAAAGCTTGCAACATTGTCAAGATGAGATTTTCAATGCCGCAAAAAAAAAAAAAATCAGTGGCGCTGGTTGATGCAAAGATGCACCGATCCAAGCAAAGAAACTCCACAAGGGTCAAACAAACTAGATTTTTGAAACACTCACGCATAGAAACTAGATGAAAATAGGAGGCCATTCGGCCCTTTGAGCCAGCACCGCCATTCAAAGAAACATAGAAAAATAGGTGCAGGAGTAGGCCATTCGGTCCTTCGAGCCTGCACCGCCATTCAATATGATCATGGCTGATCATCCAACTCAATATCCTGTACCTGCCTTCTCTCCATACCCCCTGATCCCTTTAGCCTCAAGGGCCACATCTAACTCCCTCTTGAATATAGCCAATGAACTGGCCTCAACTACCTTCTGTGGCAGCGAATTCCACAGATTCACCACTCTCTGTGTAAAGAATGTTTTTCTCATCTCGGTCCTAAAGGAATTCCCCCTTATCCTTAGACTGTGACCCCTTGTTCTGGACTCCCCCAACATCGGGAACAATCTTCCTGCATCTAGCCTGTCCAACCCCTTAAGAATTTTGTACGTTTCTATAAGATCCCCCCCTCAATCTTCTAAATTCCAGTGAGTACTAGCCGAGTCTATCTTCATATGAAATCCCGACATCCCAGGAATCAGTCTGGTGAACCTTCTCTGAACCCCCTCTAAGGCAAGAATAGAAATATGGCATTCATTGTGATCATGGCTGACCGTCCCCAATCAATAACCCGTGCCTGCCTTCTCCCCATATCCCTTGATTCCATCAGCCCCTAGAGCTCTATCTAACTCCCTCTTAAATCCATCCAGTGACTTGGCCTCCACTGCCCTCTGTGACAGGGAATTCCACAAATTCACAACTCTCTGGGTGAAAAAGTTTTTTCTCACCTCAGTCTTCAATGGCCTCCCCTTTATTCTAAGACTGTGGCCCCTGGTTCTTGGATGTCACGCCTTGCTCAGTGTTTGCAGTCACTGACTTCGATGGCAAAGATTTCAGCGAAGATGGAATTTTAAAACCATTAAGTACCTCTTTCATTATCCTCAGTGTAGCTGGAGTATCTGGAGTGTAGAGAATCTTCCCCACGAAGAGTGGCTTGATTCCTCGCCACATAATCCGCGAGATCGGGTTCGATTCGAGCGTCTTGATCAGATCTTTACAGTGGGGGGCTGCGCAAAGCAAAGAGAAGGGTTCCGTCACGCAAGTCCCATCCTCGTTTCAAAGTTAAAAAACACGGTTTGCATTACGAGCTCTCGTCTCGTTCCACTGCCACACAAATAGCCTGAAAATCATTCAACATTTCGCACAAAAAGTTTGTGAAAACTTAAGAGGATTAAATCAAACTATTGTTGAAGTTAATTTTTTTTTTCACATCACCATTCGCCATCACCGCACCACTAGTGCGATCACAACTCCCTCTTCGTGGTATGTCAGCTCGATTGTACAAAACGTCAGAATCTTACTCGTGTTTGAACTGCTGCACAAAAACGCATCTCATCCATCGAGACTGTGTAGTCGCAGAGTTGTCTCTCCCTCACTAAGTCACTGCTTAAACCTATGGTCACCACACTGGTATTGTCAAGTTTAATTTCAGGCAGCACAGTGCCTCAGAGGAAGAGCTGCTGCCTCAAGATAGGACAATGCAATTCCTGCACTGCTGCTGCACAACAGTATATTGTAGTCATTAATACAGATCAGATCAGTGTGGCCATATACCATAGAATATATATATATATATATACACACACATCTAGAAACAGATAAACTGCAATAGGCTGTTATAGTTCAGAGTTTGTTTGAAGTTGTGTTTAATAGCCTGATGGCTGTGGGGAAGTAGCTGTTCCAGAACCTGGATGGTGCAGATTTCAGGCTCCTGTACCTTCCACCTGAAGGCAGCGGAGAGATGGGTGTGTGGCCAGGATGGTGTGGGTCCTTGATGATGCTGCCAGCCTTTTTGAGGCAGCGACTGCGATAGATCCCCTCGATGGTGGGGAGGTCAGAGCCGATGATGGACTGGGCAATGGTTACAACTTTTTGCAGCCTTTTCCGCTCCTGGACGCTCGGGTTGCCGAACCTAGCCACGATGCAACCGGTCAGCATGCTCTCTACTGTGCACCTGTAGACGTTCCAGAGAGTCCTCCTTGACATACCGACTCTCCGTAATCTTCTCAGGAAGTAGAGGCGCTGATGTGCTTTCTTTATGATTGCATCAGTGTTCTGGGACCAGGAGAGATCTTTGGAAATATGCACGCACAGGAATTTGAAGTTCTTGACTCTTTCCACCATTGACCCGTTGATGTAAACGCGACTATGGGTCCCCATCCTACCCCTTCCGAAGTTCACAATCAGTTCCTTGGTTTTGCTGGTGTTGAGAGCCAGATTATTGTGCTGGCACCAATCGGTCGATCTCACTTCTATACTCTGACTCGTCCCCCATCAGTGATACGTCCCACTGCAGTGGTGTCGTCAGCGAACTTGATGATGGAGTTCGCTCTATGTCTAGTTACGCAGTCATGAGTATAGAGTGAGTACAGCAGGGGCTGAGCACGCAGCCTTGAAGTGCTCCCGTAATGATTGTTATCGAGGATGACACATTTCCACCAATACCGACAGACTGTGGTCTGTGAATGACGAAGTCAAGGATCCAATTGCAGAGGGATGTGCAGAGACCCAGATCTGAGAGCTTGGTAACCAGCTTGGAGGGGATGATGGTATTAAATACCGAGCTGTAATCGATGAATAACAGCCTCACATATGGGTTTTTGTTGTCCAAGTGGTCCAGAGCGGAGTGGAGGGCCAGTGAGATCGCATCCACCGTTGATCTGTTGTGGCGGTAAGCGAACTGCAGTGGGTCCAGGTTTTTGTCGAGGTAGGAGTTGATTTGCGCCATGAGGATGCTGCCTGTATGAAGTTTGTACGTTTCCTCCCCGTGACCGCACGGGTTTCCTCTGAGTGCTTCAGTTTCCTCCCACATTCCAAAGACGTGTAGGTTTGTCAGTTAATTGGCTTCTGTAAATTGTACCTGCTGGGTAGGATAGTGCTAGTGTACGGGCGTGATCGCTGGTTGGTTCGGACTTGGTCAGCCAAGTAGCAATGGTACAAAATTTTGAGATTTAAAAAATCAAGTCTGCAATTTATCCCATCAGATAAAGCATAAAATGATGTTTAATTTGACACCTAATTTACTTTCATATCTTCAGTATTTAAAAAGTTACGACCATTTTCATACTCGGAAATTAGCATCTTGTTCCCCATTGCCTTTCCACTGACTTAACACAAAAGCTGCGATCTAGGACAGTCAAAAGCCCATAACTTTCTTAAAAATTAAGAGATCTCAATGAAATGTTCAGTTATTATAGATTGAAGCATTCTGAAACAAATATGAAACAATCTTACTTGGATGACCTGAAATTAAAGCATATAATTAGTTAGTTACCTAATTGTAGCTAATTACAAAATTCAATTACTAGATCTAAACATCTATCCATTTCTTAAGAAAAGATAAACATGTTTTAATTGCCTAAGTGTCCAAATAACATTCACACAATAATTCACAATATAACATGAATTTTAAATCTCATTTTCATAAATTTATAGGCCAAATGGAAGGAATTTAGTGTTTAATTCCTGTAAATTAATGGCCATTTAAATCAACCTGCGAGTGGGTTTTAGTGGAATGTGGTGGATTAGAACGTTGCAGTTTGCGGTGAATTTAACCCACAGTCAGCAGGAAAAATACAGCCGGTTCGTATATATTTTTTGTCCCCATTTCGCAACATGAAAATGTGATTAAATGCTTCCTAAGAAGCACGTTTTTATGTAAAAATAAACTGTGAACTTTATTTTCTCCCCTACGTAAAATCCTTCCCGTTGTCGGCGCTCACGGCTTTAGAAGATGATTTTTAAATTACTCTAGCTAATAAATAATCTAGCGTAATTTAAAAATACCTTCATCAATGAAATGTCGGAGCTATTTTTCTTCAGCAACAAAATCCCCCGAGATGGATCGATTTGCCCTATCTGTAGAAAAACAGCACTTTAAACACGCCCCCCCTCTGAAAGGCGCCAAAGTCACACACACGGGGAGTGGCAGAACTGCTCAAGGTAAGTTTTGTAACGTACCTAAGCCAAGGGACCCGTTTCCACGCTGTATCTATTAACTCTAAAGTTAGTGCATCCTTTCAGATTACTCAACCCCCAGCCTCTCCGAATTCTAATTCATCTTGAAATCTGTGGCAGGTCCCTTCGCATAAACACACATTACCCATCATAGTTAGACACAAAATAATGGTGTAACTCAGCGGGACAGGCAGTATCTCTGGAGAGAAGGAATGGGCGACGTTTCGGGTCAATGGTCCTGATGTTGGGGGAGTCCAGGACCAGGGGCCACTGTTTAAGAATAAGGGGCAAGCCATTTAGAACGGAGACGAGGAAACACTTTTTCTCACAGAGAGTTGTGAGTCTGTGGAATTCTCTGCCTCAGACGGCACTGGAGGCCAGTTCTCTGGATACTATCAAGAGAGAGCTAGATAGGGCTCTTAAAGATAGTGGAGTCCGGGGATATGGGGAGAAGGCAGGAATGGGGTACTGAATCAGCCATGATCACATTGATTGGCAGTGCTGGCTCGAAGGGCCGAATGGCCTATTCCTGCACCTATTGTCCATTGAGACCTTTCTTCAGAAGGGTCCCGCTGAGATACACCTGCAATTTGTGTCTATCTTCGGTTTAAACCAGCATCTGCCGTTCCTTCCTGCACCTCACCCATCATGGTTCTTATTTTGGCGAACGATACGCACGGCAACAAACCCGACACAGTTCCTTCCTTTAAAGATTTATTTAGGGAATAATATTGTACTCACGCGTTGAATTGTCAAACGTGATCATTCCATTGTCGGTGCTGTTCCTGCCAAACAGCGCCTTGTAGCCATCGTCCTCGTACCAGTTGAGTGAAGGGATGAGCAGTCCCCCTCCCTCTGGGTGCCCACAGGCAATCTTCGATATCGCCTGAAACATCATCTTCGGCGACCCAGTTGTATTTGGGTTTGTTAACCACCGAACCTCATCCCGGAATTCGGAGAAACTGGTCATGTTGGAAAACTGACAGACATACACACACACAAAACAGAAGCATTAGTGGCTGCTGTATAATTGAAAGATCCACATGGGGTTCAAGACCCATGCAGCATTGAAAATAACACAAGAAAGGGCGGTCACGGTGGCGCAGCGGTAGAGTTGCTGCCGCACAGCGAACGCAGCGCCGGAGACCCGGGTTCGATCCCGACTACGGGTGCTGTCTGTACGGAGTTTGTACGTTCTCCCCGTGACCTGCGTGGGTTTTCTCCGAGATCTTCGGATTCCTCCCACATTCCAAAGAGGTGCAGGTTTGTGGGTTAATTGGCTCGGTAAAAAAAAATTGTCCTTAGTGGGTGTAGGATAGCGTTAATGTGCGGGGATCGCTGGTCGGCGCGGACCCGGTGGGCCGAAGGACCCGTTTCCGAGCTATATCTCTAAACTAAACAAATTTAACGGCAATTAGTTAACACCCAAAGTCAGTCCTAAACCTGTCTGATACCAGTTTGGATCGTGTTATTATAACATTATAGTGGTTTATAATTGTAAGATACAATGAAAAACATTGCTTGCAGGGTACAAGCTATCCAGATAGCTTGTATTATAGATGAGTACAGTAAGTAGTGCAAAACAAACCTAGAGTGCAGAGTATAGTTGTAGGAAGGAACTGCAGATGCTGGAATAACTCAGCGGGACAGGCAGCATCTCTGGATAGAAGGAATGGGTCACATTTCGGGTCGAGACCCTTCTTCGGACTCAGACTTCAGAATGTAGTGATAGTTATGGAGAAAGCAAGGTTAAAATTAAAGTGCAACGGCTTCAATAATGTAGATTGAAAATTAAGCCCTTGCTTATAAGTCTGATAACAGTGGGGAGTCAGATAACATTTCTTGTAAATAGTAGTTCGGACTTATAGGCGTTTGTATCTTCTGCCCCGTGGGAGCGGGAAGAAGAGGGGACGGCTGGGACCAGTTCAGTTCGGTTTACTGTCACGTGGACAGACGCACGGTGAAAAGCCTTTGTTGATGGATATGGATGAGAGAGGTCCTTAATTATAATGGCTGCTTGTCCATAGCAGTGCAAAGTGTAGATGGAGTTAATGGAGGCTGGTTTGCCCGATGGACTGGGCTGGGCTGTGGTCACAGGAGGGATTTTTAGTCGCAGGTTACATCCACCAAGTGTCTCCGAGGAACCAATCTCTTATGGCACACCTTAGCGAGGTATAAAGGGCAACGTTTCTGCAGTGCGGCAAGGACACTCTCACTGAGATAAGACACATCCACGTCTTCATCAGGAGAGCAGGTTGAGGATTGCTAATGCGATTAATGTCTCCACGATCACCAGCATCCACAGTCTAGATTCACTCCTGTGCAGGAAGGAACTGCAGATGCTGGTTTACACCAAAGATCGGTGCTAAATGCTGGAGTAACTCAGCGGGACTGGCAGCATCTCTGGAGACAAGGAATGGGTACAGGAAGCATCCCTGGAGAGAGGGAATTCCAGCATTTTGTCTCTATCTGAGTTCATTCCTGCCTGGATTCGGGAAGCTCTGTAACGTGACAGGTAGTGTTACCAGTCACATCCTCTTTCCCAAGAGAGTCAAGATGGCTCTCCCTTGCCAAGAGGTCACCGCCCAGTTTTGCAACGCCTGAAAATCAGAGATGTTCCATAACTGGAAAGAATTTCAGTTCCTCGATGCTTTATGATAAAGAAACTGGGGTGGGAGACTGCAACCTTCACGTGGTCCACCCTGTTTCAACGAATGCAATCAACCTGGCGTGCACAACCAGAAGATCAAACAGAACAAGTTGTCTTGCAACTTTAGGCTGTGCACGCCATATGCAAGAAGATAAAGAAACTGAACCAATGAAGCACTTTGGCGGCAAAAACAATGGGGCAGATTATTATCTCAATGGGGTTAGGTTATGTATGGGGGAGGTGCAGCGAGACCTGGGCGTCCTTGTACACTGGTCACTGAAAGTTGGCTTACAGGTACAGCAGGCAGTTCAGAAAGCTAATGGAATGTTGGCCTTCATAACAAGAGGATTTCAGTACAGGAGTAAAGAGGTTCTTCTGAGACCACATCTGGAGTATTGTGTACAGTTTTGGTCTCCTAATTTGAGGAAGGACATCCTTGTGATTGAGGCAATGCAGCGTAGGTTCACGAGATTGATTCCTGGGATGGCGGGACTGTCATATGAGGGAAGATTGAAAAGACTAGGCTTGTATTCACTGAAGTTTAGAAGGATGAGGGGGGGGGGGGTGGGGTCTTATAGAAACATATAAAAATCTAAAAGGACTGGACAAGCTAGATGCAGGAAAAATGTTCCCAATGTTGTGCGAGTCCAGAACCAGGGGCCACAGTCTAAGAATAAAGGGGAGGTCATTTAAGACTGAGGTGAGAAAAAACTTTTTCACCCAGAGAGTTGTGAATTTATGGAATTCCCTGCCACAGAGGACAGTGGAGGCCAAGTCACTGGATGGATTTAAGCAAGAGTTAGATAGAGCTCGAGGGGCTAGTGGAGTCAAGGGATATGGGGAGAAGGCAGGCACGGGTTATTGATTGGGGACGATCAGCCATGATCATAACGAAAGGCGGTGCTGGCTCGAAGGGCCGAATGGCCTCCTGCTGCACCTATTTTATGTTTCTAAGCAAGTAACTCATACACCAAGACTTTCTGCTCTCGAGGCCAAATTATTTATTAATCTTCCACATGTCAAGGGCTTTCCTCTGCCTCACATCCACTTATTCACTGCAAATTTGATTGGCTATGCTATTACGCCCTTGTTCAGGAAACTACCAACATGATGTCTCCTGGGTTATTTGAAAGGAAGCAAAAATCATTAATTTGATTTAGGACCAAAAAAATCATTGAGATTTTCCAGAAGCGTTGATATTGACAAGTTAAATCCAAAAGTCTGGCAGTTATTTCAAAAGCTAATCAGGAGATGATGAGCGCTTGAAAAATGATGTCAGTTTTGCAAGGTGAAGCAAAGCAGAGTTTAAAATTTACTTTTTTTCCCCCCAATTTCATGGACGTTTAAGCTCAAAACTATTCTTATTGTGTAGGAAGGAACTGCAGATGCTGGTTTACACCGACGGTAGACACAAAATGCTGGAGTAACTCAGCGGAACAGGAAAGCATCTCTCGATAGAAGGAATGGGTGACGTTTCGGGTCAAGACCCTTCTTCAGACCGAGAGACAGGGAAGAGGGAGACGCAGAGATAAGGAAGCGCAAGGAGTGAGGACGAGACATCAAACGAGATGATGATGATCATGGTAAATGTGGAATAGATCACTGCCGGCTAGGTGAAGGCGACACCGAAGCACACAGAGATAATATTTAATCAAGGGGGCAGTCAGACTGCTTCAAGAACCAAGAAGGGGGAGGGATGGAGAGAGAGAGAGAAGGAAAGCAAGGGTTACTTGAAGTTAGAGAAGTCAATATTCATACCGCTCGGATGTAAGCTGCCCAAGCAGCATATTGTCACAATGAATGCACTCCACAGCGTTCTGCAACATTTATTTTTGCTCTACGATTTGTTTGCAAAGAAATGAATCTGGATTTCAGGCTTTAGTCTGTAAATAACTTTAGTTTGCAAAGCATTCAACATTTATAAGAACCACTAATTAGGCAATCATTTTGAGCCACTGGGTGAAAATATATGAATTCCTGTAAGCAGATGATTATGTCCATTTCCATGGAACACAGCACCAACCGTCCAGGGTTGCCCTGAAATGACCAGGGAATGGACTTTACTCCAGACACGAGAGATATAGCATGGAAACAGGCCCTTCGGCCCACCATGTCCGTGCCGACCAGCGATCCCCGTACACCAGCACAATCCTACACACTAGGGACAAATTACAATTTTTACTGAAGCCAATTAGCCTAAACAAAATAAAGAAAATAATGTCTAAACAATTTGATGCATTTATCTATTTTTTAACTTTGTGGATGCTTATGATTTGAATATGCGCTGGATTTTATTGAATGTCTCAAATGCCCACAGTGAAGTACAGCGCAGAGCCATTCACCTAATTTAAACTGCAAATCTAATTATCTATCCAGACTGATGTCACATCTGCTGCCAGGATCAGTGATGAGTGATGGTGATGAAAGGTTGGGAGAATTTGTAATCTTGGATTAGACCCCAGTCATTCCATCAAGATAACAACAGCTAAATATAAACATCAGTCAGAATCACTTGGGAGATACACAAAGTGCTGGAGAAACTCAGCGGGTGCAGCAGCATCTATGGTGAGAAGATAGGCAACGTTTCAGGCCGAAACCCTTCTTCAGACTGATGGGGGGTGGGGGGAGGCGGGGGGAAGAAAGGAAAAAGGAGGAGGTGGAGCCTGAGGGCAAGGTAGGAAGGGGAGGAGACAACAAGGGTTAACAGAATTGGGAGAATTCAATGTTCATGCCAAGAGGATGCAGACTCCCCAAGCGGAATTTACAGAGAAAGGTTGAACAAATTTGGTCTTTATTCTTTGGAGCGCAGAAGGTTAAGGGGGGACTTGATTGAGGTCTTTAAAATGATGAAAGGGATAGACAGAGTTGACGTGGATAAGTTTTTCCCATTGAGGGTAGGAAAGATTCAAACAAGAGAATTAAGGGACAGAAGTTTAGGGGTAACATGACGGGGAAACTTCTTTACTCCGAGAGTGGTGGCTGTGCGGAATGATCTTCCTGCAGAAGTGGTGGAGGCAGGACCGATTTTAACATTTAAAAGTAAAGTGGATAGGAATATGGACGGGAAGGGAATGGAGGGGTATGGTCTGAGTGCAGGTAGATGGGACTTGGGGAAAATAAATGGTCGGCACGGACTGGAAAGGCCGAGAAGGCCTGTTTCCATGCTGTAATTGTTATATGGTTATATGGAATATGAGGTGCTGTTCCTCCAATTTGCAGCGTTGCTCACTCTGGCCGTGGAGGTGGTCCAGGACAGAGAGGTCGGATACGGAATGGGAAGGGGGGGGGGGGGGGGGAGTTGAAGTGCTGAGCCACCGGGAGGTTGGGTTGGTTAATGCGTCACTTGGAAGAATTGAGGAGCAGAATCGAGCAGCTGCACTGACCAGGTTTGAACCCAACCTCTGCTGCTGTCTGTGTGGAGTTTGCACGTTCCTCTTATTATAGCACAAGTTTCCCCCAGCTGCTTCGGTTTCCTCATCCATGTGGTAGGAGATTACTGGTTTAAACTCAAGACGGACACAAAAAGCTGGAGTAACTCAGCGGGTCAGGCAGCATCTCTGGAGAAAATGAATGGGTGACATTTCGGGTCGAGACCCTTCTTCAGACTGAGGCACCCCGAAGAAGGGTCTCGACCCGAAACGTCAACTATTCTTTTTATGCAGAGATGTTGCCCGACCCGCTAAGTTACTCCGGCTTTGTGTCCATCCGCCATCCCAAAGATGCCCGGATTTGCAGATCACTTGGACGGCAGATTACTGCAAGTCACCCATAGTGTCGGAGCTATGGATAACCATCTGGGAGAGAACAGGATGCAGGGAGATGTGTGGGAGCGTGCAACTGACGGCAACACGCTGGGAGCTGGTGTAGGCCGACGGGCTGAATGGCCTTGAGGTCATAAGTAAAACTTGAGAAATATGAGAAAATATCGCTCCTTTTCAAATCAACAATGAGGAAAGCAGATCCTGTTTCGCTATTATGGTTTTGTAATGTAATTTAATTAAGCTGAAAGGAGCCGAGTGCATTCTTTCCAATCTTCTGGCTGAAGAGAGAATGTGTTGAGAGCGGATTATGAAGCACTAAACAATGCATTCATACATGCTATTCCAAGAACAGAACCTTTTCTTAAAAGGGTCACTAAACTCCTTTCATCGGTTCTTGGCACCAGTTTCGTCTGCAATCTTAGCTCCAGCAAAATGATGGAGAAAAAAATAAATAAGTAAACTCCCTAAAGTTGCAGCCACAAAAATTAAGTGCGGCCCCCACGTCCCGAATGGCCGCTGGTGGTCTTACATGCTGGCTCAGTGGGATGGGGGGGGGGGGGGGGGGGGGCTGCTAATGTTGATCCACAGATGAAAAGCAACTCTTGATAATGAGGAGAGAATGGAGAGAAACAAGAATAACTTTCCCGAACAAAAACAAAACCTCAAAGGGTTGAACTTTAATTTATTCAGCCTGTTAAAAATAAAAAAGTCGCTCGATCCTGCCAATTTTCCTCCCAGCTGCCATTATCCCCCGAAGGGCTCGATGGCCACAATTTCGACAAAATATTCGGCAGGAATTCTCATCACAGATGCTGGCAGAATATACGGAATTTGGGCGGCAGAGCAGTAGAGTTGCTGCCTCGCAGCGCCAGAGACCCAGGTTCGATCCTGACTGCGGGTGCTGTCTGTAGGGAGTTTGTACGTTCTCCCTACGACTGCGTGGGGTTTCTCCGGGAGCTCCGGTTTCCTCCCACTCTCCAAAGACGTGCAGGTTTGGCTTTGGTAAGTTGCCGAATTGTCCCCTCGTGTGTAGGATAGTGAGAGCGTGATAGCGTTGCCAAAGGGCGCGTTTCCACGCTGTATAACCTTGTGATTCACTCTGAGGTGAACTATGTGAGACGGCACGATGGAATCCTCTGGATGATACTTCTCCCAAATTAAGCGTCGCTGAAACAACATTCCAAGATTATCACGTTTATTCTCCTGCCCTCAATTTGATAAAAGTGCAGGAAATATTTAAAAGTGGATAAGCACGTTAACAACAACCTATAAAACCTGTCGATCTCATTAACCATCAGCATTCGAGGAGGGGTTATTTTGCCCAAGTCAAGTCACGTTTATTTGTCACATACGCATACGAGATGTGCAGTGAAGTGAAAAGTGGCAGTGCCCACAGATTGTGCAAAAAAAAAAACACAAAACAGAATGGAACAGAATCAGTAATTACATATTTCTGGAAAAAAAGAAAAAACAGGAATTTTAAAAAGACACCACACAACAGTAAATTGGTCCAGTAGAGTTAGTCCCTGGTGAGATAGGAGTTTACGGGCCGAATGGCCTCTGGGAAGAAACTCTTTCTCATCCTCTCCGTTCTCACAGCGTGACAGCGGAAGCGTTTGCCTGACCGTAGCAGCTGGAACAGTCCGCTGCTGGAGTGGAAGGGGTCCCCCATAATGTTGCTGGCTCTGGATCTGCACATCCTGGTGTATAGTTCCTGCAGGGGGGCGAGTGTAGTTCCCACAGTGCTTCCGGCTGGCCGAACGCACCACTCTCTGCAGAGCCTTCTTGGCCAGGGCAGAGCAGTTCCCAAACTGGATTGTGATGTTTCCGGACAAGATGCTTTCCACAGCCGCTGAGTAGAAGCACTGGAGGATCCTCAGAGACACTCTGTATTTCCTCACAAAAGCGCTGCCTTGCCTTACTCACCAGCGCTGCAGCGTGTGATGTCCATGTCAGATCCTCTGAGATGTGGACTCCCAGGTATTTAAAGCAGCTCACCCTATCCACAGTATCCCCATTCATCCTCAATGGTGTGTACGTCCTCGGATGATGTGCCCTCCTAAAGTCCACGATCAGCTCCTTAGTTTTTTTGACATTCAAGAGCAGGCCGTTGTCCTGACACCAGAGTGCCAGATCAGCCACCTCCTCTCGGTAGGCCTTCTCATCCTTGTCTGAGATCAGGCCCACCACCACAGTGTCATCAGCAAACTTGATTATAGAGTTGGAGCTGAACCTAGCCACACAGTCATGTGTGTACAGGGAGTACATTAGGGGGCTGAGGACGCAACCCTGGGGGGATCCTGTGCTCAGGGTGAGGGTCTTCGATGTATTTCCTCCCATCTTGACTACCTGGGGCCTGGCAGTGAGAAAGTCCAGGACCCAGGTACACAGGGGGGTGTTGAGCCCCAATTCCAGTAGCTTCTCGGCCAGTCTTGTGGGGACTATCGTGTTGAAGGCTGAACTGAAGTCTACGAACAGCATCCTCACGTAGCCCCCCTTCTGGCTGTCAAGGTGAGAGAGAGCGGTGTGCAGAACCTGGGAGACCGCACCGTCCGTGGATCTGTTCGAACGGTATGCGAGCTGTAGCGGGTCCATGTCGCGAGGGTGGAAGGCGCAGATGTGGTCCTTGACCAGCCTCTCGAAACTTTCAATTAAGACTTTCAGTATTCGCAATATTTAATCTAGCTGGTGGTTTCCTTCCGTATTATTATTGTGCCTCAACGTCACCAGTTGATGGTTGCATCTCATCTTTTGCGCATGCTCTTCTCCGTTACACTGAGCGCAGGAGACTAGGAAAACCTCCAGTGCATTGTGCTCGCGACTGCCATCCCAGATTATCCCAGCACTGTTGCACAATGTGACTCGTCCAAGTTGGCCGAGTTAATTGGAGCAGGTTAGAGGGGAAAGGAACAACAGTCAAGTTGGAAGTTTTTTTTTTAAAGTGTGCTGACGAAAGCTCAGGATATGCACGTCCCGAAATCAAGGTGGAAAGGGCACAGAGAAGATTTACGAGGATGTTGCCAGGACTAGAGGGAGTGAGCAATAGGGAGAGGTTGACTAGGCTGGGACTTGGAGCGCAGGAGGATGAGGGGTGATCTTATAGAAGTATCTCAAATGATGAGATGAACAGATCGGGTAGATGCACTTGCTCTTGCCCGGAGTAGATGAATTAAGGACCAGAGGACAGAGGTTCAAGGTGATGGGGAAAAGATGTAATAGGAATCTGAAGGGTAACTTTTTCCACACAAAGGGTGGTGGATATATGGAATGAGCTGCCAGAGGAGGTAGTTGAGGCAGGTACTTTCACCACATTTAAGAAATATTTATGCAGGTAGATGGATAGGACGGGTTAGAAGGGATATGGACCAAACACAGGCAGGTGGGACTAGTGTAGCTGGGGCATGTTGGCCGGAGTGGGTAAGTTGGGCCGAAGGGCCCGTTTCCACACTGTATCACTCTATGACTACTTGCCGGGCAAACGTCAACTGAAACTGCTCCAATGCAATCGGTGTCAAAGCCCGAAAACCCGCGTACACGTGCAATGTCTTGTACAAATGCAGGATCATTTACTTCAAAGTGGCGACCACTTCTCTACATGCAAGAGTACTAATCCTGACGTTGCCAAACCCAAGTGTGTTCTTTTGTAAATCGGTAACTTCCTAGTGTCTGTCCTATGTATCATTCAAGTGGGAAGGAAGTGTGAAATCTTTGCCTCAATTTCATCTCCTTTCATCTTATTCCCTGCACCTTTCACTGGCAGATCTACATATCCAACAAAATAGTTGGGGCTGACTTGGATGGAACCATGGGAACGAACTGGATTCCACTCCGGCTCAGGAATTTAATTCAATACTACTGAACTCGCTGTCACTGTCCATCACAGTCAGCGGTGGAAGACCATGAGAAGATAATAACATTCCCAGCATCAACACTCTCTCTCTCGGGTTGTCCACAATTTTCATCCATTGGGACTGCTGTGGATAGGGTGAGCAGCTTTAAATACCTGGGAGTCCACATCACAGAGGATCTGACATGGACTACGCACACTGCCGCGTTGATGAGTAAGGCAAGGCAGCGCCTTTACCACCTCGGGCAGCTGAGGAAATTCAGTCTCTCTGAGGATCCTTCAGTGCTTCTACTCCTGGGGCTGTAGAAAGCATCTTGTCCGGCAACATCACAATCTGGTTTGGGAATAGCTCTGCCCAGGACAGGAAGGCTTTGCAGAGAGTAGTGTGTTCGGCCGAACGCACCGTGGGAACTACACTCGCCCCCCTGCAGGAACTATACACCAGGAGGTGCAGATCCAGAGCCATCAACATTATGGGGGACCCCTTCCACTCCAGCAGCGGACTGTTCCAGCTGCTATGGTCAGGCAAACACCTCCGCTGTCACGCTGTGAGAACAGAGAGGATGAGACTGAGTTTCTTCCCACAGATCGTCAGGACTGTAAACTCTTATCTCTCCAGGGACTAGTTTACTGCAATCATTTACTGTTGTGTTGTGTCTATATTAAAAAAAAATGTTTTTCTAACATGTAAATACCTATTCTGTTCTGTAGTTTTTGCACAGCCCGCAGGCATTGCCACTTTCATTTCACTGCACATCTTGCATGTGTACGTGACAAATAAAGTTGACGACTGGACTTGATTGAGCAATTGTTATGATCACGGCAGAGAAGGGTTTTGACCCAAAACGTCACTCATTTTGTGTCTATCGTCGGTGTAAACCAGCATCTGCAGTTCTTTCCTGCACACGAGATAAATGTGTGTACAAAGTGAACGAGGGAAAGAGACATACTGCATATCAAATGATATCTTCTATTTTACTAAATGCTTTTGTGGAGTCTGCATGTCCCACAACTCTGCGGGTCTCCAACTACAAATTCCTCGGGGTACACATCTCGGAGGATCTGTCCTGGTCCCTCAAAGCTGATCAAAAAGGCACAGCAGCACCTTTACTTTCTGAGGAGGCTCAAAAATGCCCACCTGTCCCCCCAGATCCTGACCAACTTTTACCGCTGTACCGTCGAAAGCATCCTGACCACCTGCTTTACGGTATGGTACAGCAGTTGCACCGTGGCAGATAGGAAGGCACTACAACGGGTGGTGAAAACCGCCCAGTGCATCATCGGTGCCCCGCTCCCTGCCATGGATGCCCTCCACCGAAAACGGTGTCTGAGACGGGCCGGGAAGATCATCAAAGACCCCTCCCACCCTAACCATGGACTGTTTGCCCTCCTACCGTCAGGGAGGCGGTACAGGAGCCTCCGGTCCTGCACTAGTAGGATGAGGAACAGCTTCTACAACAACACCATCACACTGCTGAACTCGGAGTCCCGCCGATAGATTTCTCCAGTCTCTCCGTCCACATTGTCTGCATTCTGTACTTATTTCTATATTGCTATCACTACGAACTGACGCTAAGCTGCATTTTGTTGTACCCGTACTTGTATTTGTGCAATGACATTAAAGTTGAATTGAATTGAATTGAAATCATTTAATCGGCCCCTGAAGTATTGTTCATCTGCAGCCATTGGTGTCATATTTGGATTACCTGTTGAACAAGAGATCCAATTCGGTGTAGAATATTGTTCATCGCCTTGGTTGCATCAAGTATGTTCTCAGCGTTGGACGTGACCCTCTCCTGCGGAGAAGCAACAGACGTGAGGCAGGCAGTTGCATAATTACACCAGACAGTGAAAGTTAACGACTTTTGTTTCTCACAAAGTTTTGACCTCCTTAAGATTAGGCACGACAGCACGAGATAAAACGCAACGGATTTTGGCATTACAGTTTAACTTTTTTTTTAAATGAGAAAATAAGAGTGCATTGCTTCATTGAAATATTTCTTAATTTGTGAACAAAAAAATAGCTCATGGCTCACGGCCTCATTGGGTCAACCAGGCACATCATTCAGTAGGTAATAAAACTTAAGAAACTCTTTACTGTAAATGATATAGGGGTGACCTGGAATTGCAGCACCTTGTCCAGTCTAGATCCAGAACTGTGCTGAGGGAAAGGTACATCGCAAGTAGAGTGATCCTTCGAAAAGGGTCCTTTGAATAACTAAAACCATGGTGATTTGTCGTCTGTCCATTCCTTTAAAAAAAAAGGGTGGCTACGGTGGTGTAAAAGTGACAGCGCCGGAGACCCGGGCTCGATCCTGACGTTCTTGTGGTTGTACGTTCTCCCCATGACCGCGTGGGTTTTCTCCGAGATCTTCGGTTTCCTCCCACACTCTCCACAGATGTACAGGTTTATTAGGTTAATTGGCTTGGTGTGAGTTTAAATTGTCTCTAGTGTGTGTGTGTGTGCGCGTAGGATAGTGTTAATGTGAGGAGATCGCTGGTCGGCACGGACTCGGTGGGCCGAAGGGCCTGTTTTCCATCTGTGTCTAAGCTAAACATGTTAATCAAGATACTTTATGCTCAGCTGAACCTGACGGAAATAGTACAGTGCAACAATATTATCAATGAGAATTGGGATGTATATTTAAAATAATCTTATACATTCTTAGCTATTTTATGTTGTTACCTCAAATAAGTTTGAGAATAAAAACGGGAGCCAAGCAATACAAAATATATTAACCTACATCCGAGGAAGGACATCCTTGTGATTGAGGCAGTGCAGCGTAGGTTCACGAGATTGATCCCTGGGATGGCGGGACTGTCATATGAGGAAAGATTGAAAAGACTAGGCTTGTATTCAATGGAGTTTAGAAGGATGAGGGGGGATCTTATAGAAACATATAAAATTATAAAAGAACTGGACAAGCTAGATGCAGGAAAAATGTTCCCAATGTTGGGCGAGTCCAGAACCAGGGGCCACAGTCTAAGAATAAAGGGGAGGTCATTTAAGACTGAGGTGAGAAAAAACTTTTTTACCCAGAGTTGTGAATTTATGGAATTCCCTGTCACAGAGGGCAGTGGAGGCCAAGTCACTGGATGGATTTAAGAGAGAGTTGGATAGAGCTCTAGGAGCTAGTGGAGTCAAGGGATATGGGGAGAAGGCAGGCACGGGTTATTGATAGCGGACGATCAGCCATGATCACAATGAATGGCCGTGCTAGCTCGAAGGGCCAAATGGCCTCCTCCTGCACCTATTTGCTATGTTTTATGTTTTTTATGTTTCTATGAGTCAGTACGGTGTACACCGTTTGTCATGGGCCTCCAGTCCAAAAAGCAACCTTCCACCACTGCACTCTGCTTCCTTCCATGAAACTGTTTATATATCCAGGCAGCTAGTTTTCTCTGGATGCCATGAAGAAGAGTCTCGACCCGAAACGTCACCCATTCCTTCTCTCCAGAGATGCTGCCTGTCCCGGTGAGTTACTCCAGCACTTTGTGTCTATCTCCCATAAACAAAGCCATGTTGACTAACCCTAGTCAGGCAGTCTATCCGAATGCACATCAATCACAAATCCCAACCCGAATCACAGCGAGCAGAGTGTTGAAAAGTGGAAACAAACTAACCACTAGGAGTTTGGAGTAGTTGATTTCTGAGAAGAAAATAGCTGTTGCGTTTAGCAGAGTCTCCTCGGGTAAGGCACACAGATTCTCGTGCAAGCGTTTGTAAATCTTCTTGTTCTTCACAGTTAGGAAACTGGAGTGATCGGATACGTTGCAAACAAGCTCCTTTAAACTTGACCTTCGATCAGTAAGAGATAGCTGCAGAAATCAAAAACACAGAAATACTATAGTTATAAATCATACAAAATTCTAACTTTCCATTTTACTTAATTGTATATAAATGACTAATTCCCATTATGTGGTATCTTGGCTTAACCTCTACATCTGTAATTGATCAATTGATTTGTATTCCATTTAATCAGTTGAAATCCTCAGTTTATTGTCACGTGTTCCGAGATACAGTTTTTCTTGTCCCACATGTCCCATCTACACCAGTCCCACCTGCCTAGGTTAATACTTACTACTCAAGTAGATGTTAACCAATTGCCCAAGGGAAACTTTCTTTACTTTTGAAAAACTAATTTGAGCAACACTACATGGAGACATTTTGAAATAAATAAAGGCTTCTTGACCACTGCAAGTGTCCAACTTAATTCTGCGGGGCATTACAATAATAGACCCCATAGCCTATGTTTAATGAAACGGAGTTTCCACAAATATGTTGTCAGGTAAGTGTGTGTATTGGAAACAATGGGCCCCCAATACAACATTATAATACAAGGTCCATTGAAACAATTAACTATAGGACAAACTATTAACATAATGGACCTTAGTAAAAGGTCAGGGAAGAGCACACATCGAGAAATGGGCCAAAACATGAATGTGATGCATGAACAGAGGAACCCAAATTAGGTATCGTAGAAGCTCAAATACCCTTGTCAAAAAATCTTGCAGAGTGAATCTAACATTTTGTAAAAAAAAGTGCTGGACGACATCAGCAAAACATGCAGCTTCAATGAAGGAAACTTCCCATAACATTGCAGATATGATCCTTCTTCAGATTCCAAGACTTTGTTTTATGCTCACGTTTCCTGTATCTGTAGTCTCTTGTGTACCCAAGATCTAGTATACCACTGGTTTCTGTATGTTGCCTCCTCACGCCCACATTTTCTTCCAAAAGCATGTACCCTGAAAGATACTTTTCCTGAAATTAGGTAAATCTTCCAAAGTTACAATGGTGATGTCGAAGATGGAGGTGGAGACATAGGGAAGTCATTGTTGCCGTTATACAAGAGGTTGGAGAGGCCGCATTTAGAGTATTGTGTTCAGTTCTGGGCACCATGTTTATAGCAAAGATGTAGTCAAGTTGGAAAGGGTACACAGAAGATTTACGAGGATGTTGTGTTAAAGAAGGAACTGCAGATGCTGGAGGATTGAGGGTTACACAAAAAGCTGGAGAAACTCAGCGGGTGCAGCAGCATCTAAGGAGCGAAGGAGATAGGCGACGTTTCGGGTCGAGACCCTTCTTCAGATTTACGAGGATGTTGCCAGAGCTCGAGGGTCTGAGGAATCGGGAGAGGTTGTGCAGGCTGGGACTCTATTCCTTGGAGCGCAGGAGGATGAGGGGTGATCTTATATAGGTGGATAAAATAATGAGAGGTAGATCAGGTAGATGCAGAGTCTCGTGTCCAGAGTAGGGGAATTGAGAACCAGATAACATAGGTTTAAGTTGAAAGGGGAAAGATTTAACAGGAATCTGAGGGGTAACTTTTTCCACACAAAAGGGTGGTGGGTGTATGGAACAAGCTGCCCGAGAAGGTAGTTGAGGCAGGCACTATTGCAAAGTTTAAGAAACAATTAGACAGGTACATGGATAGGACAGGTTGAGAGGGGAACAGGCCAAACTTAAGCAGGCGGAACAAGTGTAGATGGGACACGTTGGTCAACAACAGCTTTTCACTGTCAGCCATGATCACAATCAATGGCGGTACTGGCTCGAAGGGCCAAATGGCCTCCTCCTGCACCTATTTTCTATGTTTTCTATGTTTCGACTGTACATCGGTACACGTGACAAAAAGCTAAACTAGTTGGTGTCGGCAAGTTGGGCGAAGGGCCAGTTTCCACACTCTAAAACTCTATGATTCAATGAGTTCTACAAGTGAAAAAAAACAGCTGAATTGCAGGACTATCAACTCTAAAGCAAACGGAGCCCAGAATATCCTGCCTCGTTAAGAGATTCTAACTGCTCCATGACTGTAAGGAATGTTGGCATGTTTTAGTCACAAAGATTGGACTGAGTTGAGATCCTCATCTATTATTGTACAGGTAATTTTTATTAATTGGGACAAGGGATACCAATCAAGAACAGGAATCTTGAATGTCTGTGTTCTCTTCTACAAAAATGTACAATTCTCACTTCTTCCAAATTTATCTTCCTGATGAAAATAAATTGGGACCTTCTCAGTCTGCTGAGCTCAGTCCCACAATACAACGGTAACCAGAAGCAGCATTGACCACTGGAGGCCTTGCAGCATCCTGGGGCTCGGCTGGACCGGGTGCCGCTCCACAAGGCCGAGAGCACGGAGCAGCAGTGGAGGGTATCAGCAGCCACGCTTGACCAGGCCGACTATGCATGGCTGCCATGCCAACGGGCCTTCATGGTTAGGCTGAGAACTCTACACCAGTAACAGCTGGGACTTGGAAATGACACCAAATCTGGCGATTCTGTATACCGTCTCAGTGTGCAACCACTATACACTTCTACTGCATCTGAGAAGCTTGCCCAGGACACATATTAGATGTACTTGTACTGTACTGTATACAAAAATAAATTTTACTGTACCTCAGTACATGTGACAAATTGCAACAATCTGGAGCTCAGTGCTCTTAAGACAGTGGAATTGATTGTAGACTTTAGGAGTGCTCCCCCTGCCCTACCCCCCACTCACTATCGACAACGCCACAGTCATACCTGTGGAGTCATTTAAGTTCCTTGGAACCATCATCTCCAGGGACCTTAAATAGGAGGCCACCATCGACTCCACATTCAAAAATGTCCAACAGAGGATGTACTTCCTGCGGCAGCTGAGAAAACACAATCTGCCACAGGCAATGGTGGTCCAATTCTACACGGCCATTATAGAGTCTGTCCTCATCTTCTCCATCATAGTCTGGTTTGGCTCAGCCCACCAAGCACGACACCAGGAGGCTGCAGCTGAGAAGGTTATTGGCTGCAACCTTCCTCCCCATCGACGAACTATACACTGCAAGGGCTAGGAAGCGAGCAGGCAAGGTCATCTCTGACCCCTCTCATCCTGGCCACAAACTCTTTGAAGCACTTCCCTCTGGAAGGCGACTCTGGACTGTCAAAGCCGCCACAGCCAGACATAAAAACAGCTTTTTTTCCCCACGAGCAGTAGCTCTACTCAACAGCCAAAAGTCCGTAGCCTCCTTTTGCTCTGGTATTTTATTTCATTCTTCGCATGTTTAAATTATAATGTTTAATTCTTAAATGTTTACGTTATGTCGTGTTGTTACTTGCGAGTGGAGCACCAAGGCAAACTCATTGTATGTACACAGACTTGGCTAATAAAATTTATTCAATTCAATTCAAGTACTATTGAAGAAGTATTGATCTGTACACTGCATCACACCACATCCTCCATGCATCATCTGATCAAAATGCAAACTTTCTGTCGATTACCTGCGCTGGATATATCTTTGCTGCCATGAAATCATTGACCACCTCTTTGGGAAGAGACGCATTGTTGAGGAGGAACCGGGACAGGGTCTGATTCTTCACAAGGTACTCCTTTATTGGTAGACCTGATGAGGAGTCAAAGGAAAATTAACACCCCGATTATGCAAAACTAGAAACTATTTATATGTGTATATTATTCTGGAGGCCTTGTTAATGACAATCCTGTTGATGGCAGGCCTACATTAAATAAATCTGACCCAGTTACTGTTTTATGAATCCTGTGGGAGAAAGAAAAGTCAATGGTGAATTAATGGTAAAATTAGATAGTCAGCAATTTCTATTTATTTATTTAACACACACAAACTTCAATATTCATCATGACTGATTTTATGCCCATTTCAGTGCTCTTGTCAACCGAGTACCGGGCAATTTATGGGCGTCACAGCGGCACAGTGACAGAGTTGCTGCTTTACAGCGCCAGAAACCTGGGTTCGATCCTGACAACGGGCGCTACGACCGCGTGGGTTTCCTCCCACATCCCAAAGACGTACAGGTTTGTAGGCCAATTGGCTTGGTATAATTTTTAATTGTCCCTAGTGCGTGTCGGACAGCGTTAGTATGCAGGGGACCACTGGTCAGCATGGACTTGGTGGGCCGAAAGGCCAGTTTCCGCATTGTATCGCTAAACTAAACTAATTAGTTGTCTGATATGATCCCTCTACCGAGTCTTTTCCATCTTCATTTTATCTTGGGGGCAGACAACACCGAGACCCTAAACAACCACGGTGTTGACGACGTTTTAATGGGCCTGTCCCACTGGGTGATATTTTAGGCAACTACCATCGACTGTATTCTTGTATTCACTGGAGTTTAGAAGGATGAGGTGGGATCTTATAGAAGCATATAAAATTATAAAATAATTATATAGTGGTTGGACACTGAGACAGAGTTGCCAGATTTGGTGCCATTTCCAAGTCCCAGTTGTTACAGGTGTAGAGTTCTCAGCCTAACCATGAAGGCCCGTTGGCATGGCAGCTATGCATAGTCGGCCTGGACAAGCTAGATGCAGGAAAAATGTTCCCAATGTTGGGCGAGTCCAGAACCAGGGGCCACAGTCTTAGAATAAAGGGGAGGTCATTTAAAACTGAGGTGAGAAAAAACTTTTTAACCCAGAGAGTTGTGAATTTATGGAATTCCCTGCCACAGAGGGCAATGGCGGCCAAGCCACTGGATGGATTTAAGAGAGAGTTAGATAGAGCTCTAGGGGCTAGTGGAGTCAAGGGATATGGGGAGAAGCTAGGCACGGGCTATTGATAGGGGACATGATCAGCCATGATCACAATGAATGGCGCTGCTGGCTAGAAGGGCCGAATGGCCTCCTCCTGCACCTATTTTCTATGTTTCTATGACTGTCGTAGTACGTCATCAAAAAAAGGCAACAGCCCAAGTCATCCTGGAGACAACCTACGACAGCACCTACGTCAGGAGAAGTCAAGCTACGCTCATTGGTGTCAAGCCCACTGTATCTGAAAATTTTCCAACATGTTGAAAATTTAACGGCGACCAGAAAGATTCTACGACTTTTTGCGCGACTGAGTAAACTACTCCCGGCGAACATGTGGTGACAAACTAGTTGTCTGTAGTTGCCTAAAAATCACCTAAGTGGGACAGGCCCATAATTTGTCTTTGTGAGGGATCTCATATTAATTTCCTTTCTTAGGTCAAAATGAGGGCACAAGATGGCTCTGGCAGATAAGGTTATGGAGAATATAAAGAGATTTAAAGAATACTAAGGGGAAAATGATAACTAAGAACATAGAGGTCAGAAACTGGTAACATCTACGTGTGTGGAGCCACCGGAGTTGGGCAAGGTGCCGATGAATATTTCTGCTCCCTGTTTACAATGGGGGGGCAAAACACACAGGACTAGGGAACTTGGGAAAATTAAAGGAGATGTCTTGAGGATAATCTCCATTACAATTGAGGAGGCGCCGGATGATCAGAGACATATTAAGGGTAAGATATTTCTCATTCCCATTCAGATATATCCAAGGACACTGTGGGAAGCTAGGGAAGGAATTGCAGGGTGGGAATCATCATTGGACACTATTTCTCTCAGGATAAGGGAATGTTTAGTTTGTTTATTGTCACGTGCACCGAGGTACAGTGAAAAGCCTTTTTGTCGCGTGCTAACCAGTCAGCGGAAAGACTGCACAATATTACAATCAAGCTGCCCACATTGTATAGATACAGGATACAGCGAATAACGTTCAGGGCATGAAAAAGTCCAGAAAAGTCAAATTAAAGATAGTCCGAGGGTCTCCAATGAGGTAGATGGTAGGTCAGGCAGTCGTCGAGAACGCAAGAACTATGTCCTCAAGAAACAGATGACATAGGTTTAAGGTGAGAGAGGAAATACTGAATAGAAATCTGAGGAGGAACTCTTTTTAAACAGAGTTTGGTGGGTGCGGGGAATGAGCTGCCAAAGGCAGGAATAAAATAACATTTGGAAGATTTTTGGACATGGACACGAGTAGGAACAAGTCAGAGGGATATGGGCCAAATGCAGGTCTAGATTAGGCAGGGCATCTTGAACAGCATGGATTAATTGGGGCAAAGGGCCTATTTACATGCCGTATCACTATGCAAATATACACACACACACATATACACAAACATATATACACACACATTAATAAAATATAATGAAACACACACACATTAATAAAATATTATATCTATACACACATATACACAAACACACGCATATGTAGCGCTGCCATTGTGTTTGGCAGAAAAATGACGGCTGGAATATGACCGATAGGCCAAGAACAAGGAAAGAGTGAGCTTCCCATGGACTTGTGAAGACTACCCAACAAGATTATGAAGGACAGGACCATTATTACATGGAAGACACACTGGCCAGAAACTGTTGGAATATTGACCTAGTTTTGAATTGGATATGTTTTCTCGCTCTTCAAAATGCATTGTGTCTGCACTGCAATATGGACGGACCATGCATGATTGTTCAGGATTTCTTGCCCCTGAAATATTGAATAAGGAGGTTGAGCAGAGAATCCATTGAAATTTGAAAAGAGGGAAAATAACAGAAGGAAAACAGGATAGCAGTAAAGTCGAAAAAAATCTGCAAAAAGAACAGAAAGTAAAGGGCCTGTCCCACGAGCATGCGACCTGAATGCGGTGCGCATGATCAAACCGGCAGCGGGGGCCGCGCGGAGGTCGGGTGATCCCCGTACAGGGCCTGTCCCACCAGCATACGCCTGCATTTAGTGAGCGCGACCAAACCAGCAGCGGGGGCTGCGCGGAGGTCGGGTGAGCGGCGCGAAGTTGGAGCGAAGTCCGTGGTAAGTTCGCAAGGACAGAGAGGGACACACAGACAGAGAGGGACACACAGACAGAGAGGGACACACAGACAGAGAGGGACACACAGACAGAGAGGGACACACAGACAGAGAGGGACACACAGACAGAGAGGGACACACAGACAGAGAGGGACACACAGACAGAGAGGGACACACAGACAGAGAGGGACACACAGACAGAGAGGGACACACAGACAGAGAGGGACACACAGACAGAGAGGGACACACAGACAGAGAGGGACACACAGACAGAGAGGGACACACAGACAGAGAGGGACACACAGACAGAGAGGGACACACAGACAGAGAGGGACACACAGACAGAGAGGGACACACAGACAGAGAGGGACACACAGACAGAGAGGGACACACAGACAGAGAGGGACACACAGACAGAGAGGGACACACAGACAGAGAGGGACACACAGACAGAGAGGGACACACAGACAGAGAGGGACACACAGACAGAGAGGGACACACAGACAGAGAGGGACACACAGACAGAGAGGGACACACAGACAGAGAGGGACACACAGACAGAGAGGGACACACAGACAGAGAGGGACACACAGACAGAGAGGGACACACAGGCACATATAGAGAGGGTCACGGAGGCACGATGTTGAGGCGGTGCGCAATGCGTCGAGGCGGCTGCGGGCCAATAGGCCATTGCCGCGCGGAATTTCTGGTCAGTTTTTTTGGAGCCCCGCGCGATTTCGGGACCAGCTCCCCACAACTCTGGCGATCGAAGTGGGACCGGCCCCGCGAGGCCGGACAGCTCAAGCGACCACGTTAGGTCGCGCTCACCGCATGGAGTCGCATGCTGGTGGGACAGACAGGCCAGGCCCTTAAGAGCAGACAAGAAGCAATATCTCACAACAATTTATTCTCTGCAGGAGTGAGACTGTAGAATTTCAATTATTCATTTCCTTGGGTTCCAAGATTGAGTTTTCGGTCAGAGTCCAAAACATCACATTAACAGAAACCGTATGACATGAAATGGCAGGACTAAATGTCCACCAAGGTTCTTTTATCTTTATAGTGCAAATAAAGCAATTTCTTGATTCCCATCAGTAAGTCGCCTCAGGGGAAGTTTTTTTTCTTCAGGCTAACAATATACCATTCAGCCTGTAATTTATGATGCCTCTCTCTCTTCCATGCCACCGATCATTGTGTTACTTGCGTCTTTAATTTTTAGGCCCGAGAAATGCCTCTCGAACATTAAGTTTCCAATCACTGTATGGGCCAATGATTTTTATTTTGCTCCCAACCTCTGACAGCTGCTGCATGCAACTTAAGTCAGAATTGTGACTACATTTGTAAGCTCAGGCTATGGATCAGAAACCGAATAAGCCTATGGTAAAACCCGTCAACAGCCTGTAACCCTTGTGACTCTGTTCTATTTCATTAACACATAATCACAGCTCCTCAAAGAATACAACCAAAGGTCCCGTTACAACTGGATACGTCACACTTAACGTTCATGTGACATTTAACTTCACAGAAAGCTAGCATAACTTGACCAATTGGTGAGGCCAATTGTGAAATGTGCAACAGTTCTTCATTTGTACGCTGGTTTGGAGAAAGAGTCGTGTTCAGTTCGTAGTTAACATTCAGGAGAAAAGGAGGCTTCTTCTCAGTACTGTCGCCACTAACTTTGTACCAGCGATGAAACGCTGTGTGGTTTATAGTCAGATCAGTATCGCCAAGACCTCCGTACAATCATTTGTGCTTTGTGGCCACAGCAACAACATCCTGTGTAGCAGTAAAGCGTGAGATCGACCCACTGCCCATCACTAACTTTTAGTTGATCTCATTTATTATAATCACCGTGTGACTGAGATATACTGTCGGGGAAAAGCTTTTATCAAAATAAACATGTCTCAGTGAAAGCGTCTTATTTTACTTGCTATAGAAAGAGTCACAGAGTCATAAGTCATGGAGTGTGGAAACAGTCCCTCTGGCCCAACAAACCCCATCTGCCTGCGTTTGGCCTATATCTCTCTAAACCTATCTCATCCATAAACCATACATAAATGTCTTTTAAAAGTTGTCTAGTAGACAAAAATGCTGGAGAAACTCAGCGGGTGAGGCAACATCTATGGAGCGAAGGAATGGGTGACCTATTCCATTCACCTATCCCATTCGCTCCATCGATGCTGCCTCACCCACTGAGTTTCTCCAGCATTTTTCTCCACCGATTTTTCCAGCATCTGCTGTTCTTTCTTAAATATATCATCTGGGTAGCTCGTTCCATGCACCACCCATGGAGCAAGGTTCCCACTCAGGTTCCTGCTAAATCTTCCCCCGCTCACCATAAACCCATGTCCTCTGGATCCCCGATTCCCCTACTTTGGGTTAAAGATTCTGTGCATTCACACGATGCATCTATTCCACTCATTATTTTGTACACTACCATAAGATCATCCCTCATCCTCCTGCGCTCCAGGGAATGGAGTTCTAGTCTGGTTAACCTCTACTATAGCTCATGCCCTTGGGTCTTGGTCACATCCTCCTAAACGATGTTCTTCCACTACATCTGACACTCACACACATAATACACGTTTAATACATGTATATAATACATGATGATAACAATTCTAAACAAAACCCAGAGAGTTGTGAATCTGTGGAATTCTCTACCACAGAAGGCAGTGGAGGCCAAATCACTAGATGAATATAAAAGAGAATTAATGGCCTGCCCCACTTTCACCACCTAATTCACAACCTTTTTTTACTCATGGACATTTTTCATCATGTTAAAAAAACGCTCCGACCTACTTGATGTCACGAGTACCTTCGACTGGCATCACGACCAGCAGCGAGCACGAGTCAAGGGCAAACTCGGCAGAGGTCATGAAAATGGGACAGGCCCTTTAGATAGAGCTCTAGGGGCAAAGGTAATCAAGGGATATGGGGAGAAGGCAGGCCCGGATTACCTATTGTGAATAATCAGACATGATCACAATGAATGGCGGTGAAGGCTCGAAGGGCCGAATGGCCTCCTCCTGCACCTATTTTCTACGTTTCTATGTAAAACCAACTAAGTGGGCCGATCTCACTCTTTACTCCACACACCTGCTTGGGACGTTGTTGCTGTGGTCACAACGTACAAATTGCACCACAGAGGGCTGCTGGATCTGACCTTGGTGACACTGACCTGTCTGCAAACCACACAACGTTTCATCGCCGGTACAAAGTTAGTGGTGACAGTACTGAGAAGAACCTTCCTTCTCACCGTATTAGACCGAATGATAACCACAACTGTGTCTCCAAACCAACGCACAAATGAAGAACAGTTGCACATCTTAAAATTGGTCAGGTTTTGTGAAGTTAAATAGCACATGAACATTGAGTGTGACAGGATGTTTAACCAGTAGTCAGGACTGCATCAGGAATCAGAACGCAGAAGAGGACAATGCAAGCTGAAGGGTAGCGTGCTCACCGAGTCCTCACAGGCCCTCTTCATCAGTATTAACATGACCCGCTGGCTAAAAATCACAAATGGCAAGTACAGAATCCTGCGACAATCTTGGCCCGAGTGCACACAAACTAGCAGTTCTTTATCTCCTCTCGTATCATCTCAGGGCTTCAGTACATATCAATAGAAAGTTTACCTTCCAACAGGCACACAATTCTTAGTTTAGTTCAGAGATACAGCATGGGAACAGGCCCTTCGGCCCACCGAGTCCACACTGACCAGCAATCCCCGCATACCAACACCATCCCACACACACACCAGGGACCAGGAACAGTAGCAGCTTCGTGCAGTGGTTTACAATTATCGATCAGCGGAAGGACTTTCACAGACCACAAGTTGGAAAGGGTACCGAGAAGATCTCGTGTCATAAGTGATAGGAGCAGAAATATTCAGTTCGGCCCATCGAGTCTACTCCGCCATTCAATCATGGCTGATCTATCTCCTGCCTTCTCCCCATAACCCCTGACATCCACAATAATCAAGAATCTATCTATCTCTGCCTTAAAAATATCCATGGATTTGGCCTCCACAGCCTTCTGTGGCAATAAATTCCACAGATTCGCCATCCTCCTCATCTCTTTCCTAAAGGAACGTCCTTCAATTCTGAGGCGGTGGACGCTGGTCCTAGCTTCTCTCACGTGTGGAAACATCCTCTCCACATCCACTCTATCCAAGCCTCTCACTGTTCAGCAAGTACTCAGATGCTGATATTTGTATTGCTGTGGGTGACAATTCACTGAAAATCCCAATGACAACATTAATAATTGATAATTACCTAAAATAAGGCAGGAGTGGAAAATTAGATTGCTATTTTTTCAAAATAGATTATCTGATCTTGGTTTCAATTTACATTCTAAAAATGTCCCCACAAGCTACTGAATAAAGGTCAGATTGGTCAGCAAAAAAGACTCAATCTATACATCACTGTTTTGGATGAAGGGATTCAAAGTAACATTAGCAAATTTGCAGATGACACAAAGCTGGGTGGCAGTGTGAACTGTGAGGAGGATGCTATGAGAATGCAGGGCGACTTGGACAGGTTGGGGGAGTGGGCAGATGCATGGCAGATGAAGTTTAATGTGGATAAATGTGAGGTTATCCACTTTGGTGTAAAAAACAGAAGGCAGATTACTATCTAAATGGCGTCAAGTTGGGAAAAGGGGAAGTACAACGGGATCTGGGGGTCCTTGTTCGTCAGTCTATGAAAGTAAGCATGCAGGTACAGCAGGCAGTGAAGAAAGTGAATGGCATGTTGGCCTTTATAACAAGAGGAATAGAATATAGGAGCAAAGAGGTCCTTCTGCAGTTGTACAGAGCCCTAGTGAGACCACACCTGGAGTATTGTGTGCAGTTTTGGTCCCCTAATTTGAGGAACGACATTCTTGCTATTGAGGGAGTGCAGAGTAGGTTTACAAGGTTAATTCCCGGGATGGCAAGATTCTCATATGCTGAGAGAATGGAGCAGCTGGGCTTGTACAATCTGGAGTTTAGAAGAATGAGAGGAGATCTCATTGAAACATATAAAATTGTTAAGGGTTTGGAAACGCTAGAGGCAGGAAACATGTTCCCGATGTTGGGGGAGTCCAGAACCAGGGGCCACAGTTTAAGAATAAGGAGTAAGCCATTTAGAACGGAGACGAGGAAACACTTTTTCCTCACAGAGAGTGGTGAGTCTGTGGAATTCTCTGCCTCAGAGGGCGGTGGAGGCAAGTTCTCTGGATGCTTTCAAGAGAGAGCTAGATAGGGCTCTTAAAAAAATAGCAGAGTCAGGGGATATGGGGAGAAGGCAGGAACGGGGTACTGATTGGGGATGATCAGCCATGATCACAGTGAATGGCGGTGCTGGCTCGAAGGGCCAAATGGCCTCCTCCTGCACCTATTGTCAATCCTAATCTACAGCGTCAAGAAATTGTATTTAAACTCCACTGTCACATAATTAAACACAGTTTGCTTCTGTTATTACAGTTCTGTACAAAGTTTTGCTTCACAGATGTCCAACTTAAAAAATTACTGAGGTTGCAGGTTTTCATTTCAAATAAATTGTTTGAAGGATGGGAGCGAGTTACAAAGAGTAGGTGGATTTATGCAGGCACAGCAGTACAACAAGGAGAGAGAGAGAGATTTACCCATTACATTGCAGCACTCGCACTTTATTCACAGGCCAAGTCTGCCAACATCATTGATTGCTTATTTGGACTTGAGATGCAGCGCGGAAACAGGCCCTTCGGCCCACCTAGTCTACACCAACCAGCGATGACCACAGGACCACAATCCTGTGCACACTAGGGACAATTTACAGCGAGCAATTAACCTACAAGGCTGTACATCTTTGAGATGAGGGAGGAAATCAGAGCATTGCCTCTGCATATGTAAAATGGTCACGGCCAGGGATTCCCACCAGTTGAGGAGGATGTCACATTTATCCTTCCAGGTCAAAGTTTACCACTTAATTACCACTAGCTAAACCATTAATGCATTTTAGATCTATTTACAGGATGTAAAAGTTGATGCCGCGATTCCACGATGTTCAACAGTGAATAGACGTCAAGTGCTTAACTGCTTGTGAAACTACCTAGAACCAGTGCACAATGGCATCAATTAAATGTTAAAGAAGGAACTGCAGATGCTGGAGAATCGAGGGTTACACAAAAGGCTGGAGAAACTCAGCGGGTGCAGCAGCATCTAAGGAGCGAAGGAGATAGGCGACGTTTCGGGTCGAGACCCTTCTTCAGACCGGTCAGGGATCAGGGAAATGAGAGATATAGACGGTGATATGGAGAGATAAAGAACAATGAATGAAAGATATGCAAAAAAGTATTGATGATAAAGGAAACAGGCCATTGTAAGCTGTTTGTAGTGTGAAAATGAGAAGCTAGTGCGACTTGGGTGGGGGAGAGATAGAGAGAGAAGGAATGCCAGGGCCCGAGGGCTGAGGGAGAGGTGGGAAGGGGAGGAGGCAGCCAGGGTTAACAGAATTGAGAAAATTCATTGTTTAAGCCCAGAGGATGCAGACTCCCCAAGCAGAATAAGAGGTGCTGTTCCTCCAACTTGCGGTGTTGCTCACTCTGGCCGTGGACGTGGCCCAGTACCGAGAGGTCGGATACGGAATGGGAGGGGGAGTTGAAGTGCTGAGCCACCGGGAGGCATGAAATAAATGCTTGCTCTTTTTCTCGATTCACAAAAGGCTACTTTAGAGAGCCGAGTATGTAAGTCACGTTGATCACATTTTTTGGGGGGTTATTAACTTTCATGTCTTCCCTGCACAATTCAGCTTTCTTCAATCCTGTAAATCAAAAGTCAGCAGTCAAGGAACCTCTGTAGCCCCCAAGACGAGAATTCAGCACTGAAGCAGTGGGCCAGTGAACAGGGAGCCGTCCATGACGAGAGGATCCACAACATTCCGTTCCCTAATCGCAGTATATTTCACACGTTCGGATGATAACTCAACGTTAATTCCATGTTCCACGCCAAAGACCCTATAGCGAGCAAGATAGTCCACTCGACATAAAAGACGTAGCACGGTCATGGGCAGATTCACGGGTAATTCTCGGCCCCATTTCCGTAACCGGCTTCCGTCTCCGCACCAAAGATCCCGTAGCGGAGCAAAGATAACTAGTGCGGGGACGGAAGTCGGTTACGGAAACATCCTCGTAAAAATAAAAGTTATTTGGGTAAAATCTCCTCCTCATTTTCAGAATTATAATTTATCAACACAAACTGTTCGCCCGCAACACTGATTACACTGCGAGTCGGGTCGGGTTACTGAAATGGATGGAAAAAAGGCCCACGTTCCACTCCGATGCGTACTACACGTCAGCCCATTGCATTTAGAAGGAGTGGTCTATCTTGCTCCGCTATGGGACCTTTGTTCAACATTAACTTTCGCTCTATAACATTCTGTTTTGAAGGGGCAGCACGATGGCACCACGGTAGAGCTGCTGCCTCACAGCGCCGGAGACCTAGGTTCGATCTTGAACGCGGGTGCTGTCTGTACCCTGTACACTGTCTGCACGATTTGAGTATAGGACCACGGAGGTTCTACTGCAGTTGTACAGGGCCTTGGTGAGACCACACCTGGAGTATTGCGTACAGTGTTGGTCTCCTAATCTGAGGAAAGACATTCTTGCCATAGAGGGGGTACAGAGAAGGTTCACCAGACTGATTCCTGGGATGTCAGGACTTTCATGTGAAGGAAGACTGGATGGACTCGGCTTGTACTCGCTAGAATTTAGAAGATTGAGGGGGGATCTTATAGAAACTTACAAAATTCCTAAGGGATTGGACA
Source organism: Raja brachyura (assembly GCA_963514005.1). The sequence continues at coordinate 6,095,495 of OY740810.1, forward strand.
GGCTAGATGCAGGAAGATTGTTCTCGATGTTGGGGAAGTCCAGAACAAGGGGTCACAGTTTCAGAATAAGGGGGAAGTCTTTTAGGACAAAGATGAGAAAACCATTTTTCACACAGTGGTGAATCTGTGGAATTCTCTGCCACAGAAGGTAGTCGAGGCCAGTTCATTGGCTATATTTAAGAGGGAGTTAGATGTGGCCCTTGTGGCTAAAGGGATCAGGAGGTATGGAGAGAAGGCAGGTACAGGATACTGAGTTAGGTGATCAGCCATGATTATATAGAATGGCGGTGCAGGCTCGAAGGGCCGACTCCTGCACCTATTTTCTATGTTTCTATGTCTCGCCCTGTGACTGTGTGGGCTTTCTCCGGGTGCCCCCGTTTTCCCTCGCATTCCAAGAACGTGCAGGTTTGTAGGCCAATTCGCTTCTGTAAATTGTCCCTAGTGTGCGGGGTAGAACTAGTGTGCTGGTTGGCGCGGACTCAATGGGCCGAAAAATTCTAGAGTCCGTGACTAACCAGCATTCTAATCTTACTGAAAGAGTGCACAGCATGGTGAGAGACTATTCAGAACAACAAGTCCATGTCAACTCTCTGAGATCTGGTTAGACCTATTCAAATGTTCAATCTGGCCAACAAATCAGACATCAACTGTTCTATCGCAGGTGGAACTGATGAGGCAGTGACATCATTTCAACCAGTTGGAAGAATTGGACCTAAAGTATTTAAAATTGCACACGATTGCTGAATATTTGTTGAAGATTGTTGGCACCGATAGCTAGCTGCTCTCTTAGCTGAAAATGTCAGCACTTCAAAGTAATTCATTATTCATTTCATGAGGTTCTTTTGAATGTTGGGAGACGGTGAGGTCCTGTATAAATAAGGGCCATAACCGCATCCTGCACTGCATGAAGGCCCACACAGATCAGAATAGAAAATTATATAGTTTGACATTTCAACAGGGTTGGGAAAATGACATTATTCCAGTGTAACGTCAGACGGGGGCCGAGAGCTGAGAGTACGGTCTGGTTTTCACTATATCGATCTCTAATTTTACTGGATAGAGTCCAGCTAGCTGACATCATTCGCCGTGACTTAGCTAAACAACGGAACACAAATGCTTCCTGTGCCAGTACATTTCCTTGCTTCACGAAACATAAGAGGCCAATGCTCGAAGTGTGGATCAGCCAGAAAAAGAATGAAGACAGACTTGAGAACTGATAGTTAGTGCCCACTGTGAATTTTGTAATGTTGCAAATCATGGACGGAGGCAAATACATTCACAGTCCCGAGAAAGAATAAAATACTGAATAGCAAATTATCCTTACAACCCAGCAGTATGAATATTGATTTCTCCAAGTCACCCTTGCTTTCCCTCTCTCCGTCCCTCCCCCATCATAGTTCTCAGACTAGTTTCATTGTCCTCCTGATTAAATGTTAATGATTGCGAGCCTCGTTGTCATCATCCCCCCAGCTCACACTGAACCGTTCTACATTTCCGTGAGCATCGACCCCTTTGATCTGCGTTTTCACACCTTACCCTTCCATATCTCTATGTCTCCCTCTCCCCTGACTCTCAGTGTGAAGAAGGGAGCCGACCGGAAACGTCTCACTCCAGAGATGCTGCCTGTCCCCACTGAGTTACACCAGCATTTTGTGTCTCTCTATGATGTTAAACACGTCGACAGGGCAAAATCAACAAGGGTATTTGGAACTCTCAAAACCAAGCCAAAATTCAGGGATGCATTTATCGTCAAATAGCAAATTCTAAAATTGCTTCAGATCTTCAGGCACTTAAAGGCTGAGAACATAAATCCCAAGATTTTTTGTGTGTACTGGTGCTTTAAGTATTGGATTACACGAATCACCCCAAGTGTTTCGCATGCCCCATTATTTTGAGACAGGGAGGGAAACTAAAACCTGTCATTCAACATTGTTCCATTTATAATACATGCCAACAAAATTAACCTGCAGACTGATCTATGGAACGACGAAGGAATGAATATATTCATTCCTTCTAGTCACACCTTCTCAAAGCACCAGAGACCTAGGTTTGACCCCGACCTCGGTTGCTGTCTATGCAGAGTTTGCACGTTCTACCCAAGGCCATGTGGGTTTTCTCTGGGTGCTCCCAATTCCTCCCAATTCCCAAAGATGTGTGAGTTTGAATGTCAACTCTGCAAAGTGTGTAGCGAGTGAGAAAGTGGGGTAATATAGAACGAGCGTGAACAGACGATCGCTGGTCGGCGTGGACTCAGCAGGACGAAGGGCCTGCTTCCATGCTGTATCTCCGAGCTAAAACAGAATGGATACTACAGCTGAAAAATTGAATCAAAGAGTATTGGCGGTGGCAAGATGCATCGGTGGAGAAGTGAATGTTTCTCAAATCCAGAATCTTTCACCAGGGGTCGAAAAGTTAGAGATTCCAGTTTTAAGATGCACGGAAAAATAGGATCTGAAGCAGTGGCAACAGCGCAAAGAATAAATTACAGCGTTCATGAAGCAATAGGGGGCAGTGGACTTACACAATAGGGATAATGGCGCTCAACAAAAGCAGAAAGGTCACAGGGAAAACACAATGAAAATATTGAGCCTGGAGGAGAGGCGAGTAGAATAGTAGAAATCAAATCAAATACGTTTATTTGTCATTGCACATCAACTGTACAGTTGAAATAGAATCTGGAACTTGATTCTGCAAGGTTTTATGAGGAATGCCAAAAAAGAAAAATGATATTCTTTCAGTTAACACTGAAGTGGAATGGGAGGTCACAGTTGGAGTGGGAGAGAATGACAGGCGACTGGAGGTTTTAGTTTAATTTAGAGATACAGGGCAGAAACAGGCCCTTCGGCCCACCGGGTCTACACCGGCCCGCGCTACCTACACTCACTAGGGACAATTTTTACATTTGCCACGCCAATTAACCTATAAACCTGTACGTCTTTGGAGTGTGGGAGAAAACCAAAGATCTCGGAGAAAAGCCCACGCAGATCACGGGGAGAACGTACAAACTCCGCACAGACAGCGCCCGTAGCCAGGATCGAACCCGGGTCTCCGGCGCGACATTCGCTGCGAGGCAGCAACTCTACCGCTGCGCCACCGTGACTGCCCTGGGGATTCCATTTACAAAAGGAATCTGAAAATAGATTGTACACTTCCAGCAGAGGCAGGGATCACATTGTGCTCAGTCGAAACCGGTACAAGTAAATCAGGTTTACAAAACCACATTGGAAAACAGGACCAGCAATCAGACAAGAGGATGTTGAAATAAAGATATATAGCATGGAAACACGCCGACCAAGAGGTCTATCCAACTTAAGATAGACACAAAAAGCCGGAGTAACTCAGCGGGACAAGCAGCATCTCTGGAGAGAAGGAATGGGTGACGTTTCTGGTCGAGCCCCTTCTTCACACGGCCTATCTAACTTAGTCCCATAACTTTTTCTTTTCATGTACCTGTCCAAATGTCTTTTATACGATGTCGCTGTATCTGCCTCTCCTTATAACTTAAGCCCTCCAGTCCTGGTACTGTCCTCAGGTATTTGTGAACACCCTTTCCTGCTTAATGACATACCCCTTATACCTGGGCAGCCAGAACTACACACACTATTTCAGGCGCGGTCTCACCAACAACTTGTACAGTTGCATCGTGATGTCCAACTGACTATCTCCGACAGGGCTATTCAACCCAAAATTGGTGGCAGCAGAGTTCAAATCCAGGAAGAAATGGCGCGGTTAAAAGCAGTGTTATAAAGTGCAAGTTTCTTGGCCGGTTTAGTTCAGTTGATACAGTGCGGATAGAGGCCCTTCGGCCCACCGAGCCCGTACCGACCAGTGGGCCCCACACATCAACACAAACCAACTCACAAGGGGCAATTTACACTTATACCAAGAATACAAAAACCCCAGCCAATTAATTTACAAACACCTACGTCTCCGGAGCGCGGGAGGAAACCGAAGATCTCGGAGGAAACCCAGGTCATGGGGAGAACGTGCAAACTCCGTACAGTACAGACAGCGCCCATAGTCGGGATCGGAAGCGGGTCTCTGGCGCTGAAAGTGCTGCAAGGGAGCAACGCTACCACTGCGCCACCGTGCCGCCAGCATGGTGTATCGTGATAAGAGTTCATTTGATGCAACTTCATTATTAAAGCAGAAGTATATGATGCAACTTTGAGGCGGTCAATAACACCCTTGGGTAATGGATGTATGGAACCCACTGGGGAAAATAACTCAAAGTTTTAACGTTAGCTCACATGATTGACACATACCTGCCATTGGATCGCTGTTTCCATTCAGCTTTTGCAACGCACTGATGAGTTGATGGAAACCTTGCAGGGTGTGGTCCTGGTTGGCATGATGCAGCACCTTCTGAGCATCCGAGAACAAACGAGAAACACTGCACAACAACACCAGAAATGTATCCGTCATTAGGTGGGGCAGTTGCAAAGTCTCATATAGTAATGAAGTGTGCAAACAGGCCCTTCGGCCCAACTTGCCCACACTGACAAACATGCCCCATCTGCACTGGTCCCACCAGTCTGCGTTTGGCCCATATCCCTCCAAACCTGTTCGACCCACGTACCTGTCCAATTGTTTCTTAAACGGCAGGAGAATGGGGTTAGGAGGGAGATGTAGCTCAGCCGTGATTGAACGGCAGAGTAGACTTGATGGGCCGAATGGCCTAATTCTACTCCCACTCCTTATGACCCCTCACCGTAGAGTCCCAGTGTTCCATCCTCGGAGAATTGCTGAGCTAGCACAGAGCAGTAATGAAATCAGAATGGCTCCTGCCTCATTCTGTCATGGCATGGATATGCTCTCTCAGGAGCTTTGCTTTAGTGGCATCTGTCCAGAGGACAAAGAATCCTTCACCCTGGCTAACTCCAGCAGTGGGGAATGTTACTCTCTGCTGTTTGCACTGCTGGGTCAAGGGTGGCAAAGGCTGATGAAGGTGGTGGTGGTGGGGGGTGGTAAATGAAGGCCCTCCCGGCTTACAAACCCACAATTTATGTACAGGCCGCACATCTGAGCAAATGTTTGGGAGGCTGTTCGGACAGGTTTGCCGAAAGCATCTGCAACATGGGAACTCAATGCACGGCTGCTTTCCAGACTTGCACGTTGTCCGAGTTACAAACAGTTAGTGGGAGCAGAATGTGTAGAAAGGGACTGTGGACGCTGGTTTATACCGAAGGCGGGCACAAAGTACTTTGGTTCTCTGCCTCAGAGGGAGGTGGAAGCCGGTTCTCTGGATGCTTTTAAGAGAGAGCTAGAGAGGCTCTTAAAGATAGCGGAGTCCGGGGAAAATGGGGAGAAGGCAGGAACGGGGTACTGATTGGGGATGATCAGCCATGATCACATTGAATGGCGGTGCTGGCTCGAAGGGCCGAATGGCCTACTCCTGCACCTGTTGTCTATTGTAACTCAGCGGGACAGGCAGCATCCCGGGAGAAAAAGGAATGGGTGGCGTTTCGGGTTCACAATGGACCAAGAAGGGTCCCGACACGTAATGTCACCCATTTCCCTTTTCTCCCGAGATGCTGCCCGGCCCGCTGAGTAACTCCAGCACTTTGTGACTATCCCAGGAGCAGAAGAAGTGTAGGAAGGAACTAGAGGGTACATAGAGGGAAAATAGAGAGGGTATAGCGGAGATTTACTAGAATGTTGCCTGGGTTTCAACAGCTAAGTTACAGAGATAGGTTGAATAAGTTAGGTCTTTATTCTCTGGAGCGCAGAAGGTTAAGGGGGGGACTTGATAGAGGTCTTTAAAATGATGAGAGGGATAGACAGAGTTGATGTGGACAAGCTTTTCCCCTTGAGAATAGGGAAGATTCAAACAAGAGGACATGACTTTAGAATTAAGGGACAGAAGTTTAGGGGTAACATGAGGGGGAACTTCTTTACTCAGAGAGTGGTAGCGGTGTGGAATGAGCTTCCAGTGGAAGTGGTGGCGGCAGGTTCGTTGGTATCATTTAAAAATAAATTGGATAGGCATATGGATGAGAAGGGTATGGAGGGTTATGGTATGAGTGCAGGCAGGTGGGACTAAGGGAAAAAAGTTGTTCGGCACGGACTTGAAGGGCCGAAATGGCCTGTTTCCGTGCTGTAATTGTTATATGGTTATTGTTATATGGTTAACTGCAGATGCTGCTTTATACCGAAGGTGGATGCAGAAAAGCTGGAGTGGTTCAGCGGGACAGGCAGCATCACCGGAGAGAAGGAAGGGGTGACGTTTCGGGTCATGACCCTTCTTCAGAAAGGGTGCCCGTTTGAACGGGCAACCTTTCTGAAGAAGGCTCTCGACCCGAAACGTCACCCATTCCTCCTCTCCAGAGATGCTGCCCGTCCCTCTGAGTTACTCCAGCGCTTTTGGTCCCATCACAGGAGCCAAACCCTGACGTATTCAGGGGAGGATCTGCATTGGTGAGAATCGCTCCAGATTTCTCCGCAGCCGATCCAAGTTTCCATGCCAACAATGATAGAAAAACCATGGACATGCTGTCCAATAAATCTCATGCTTACATTGAGGTGGTCATAGATTTGAAACGCAGACTGGGGCACAAACTAAACCAAAGAAGGCCGTTTACAATTTTAGACAATTTAGGCCACACAGTCGATCTAAAAATCGTATGACTATCAAAATCTTCAACACAATAAAATAATTAGTTTGTTAACGATTCAACAATTTCCACCTCGACTGTTATATCTAGAAGCTGATTTCACAAATTGATAATACTGTATTAATTCAGTTTCTGTAATATAATGGATTTAAACATTCCTATTCTATTTTTAATTTACTTTCATGCTAACTCTTGGCCAAGTCAAGGGCCTGTCCCACTTTCACGACCTAATTCACGACCTCCGCCGAGTTTGCCCTTGACTCATACTCGCAGTATGGTCGTCGTATAGAAACATAGACAATAGGTGCAGGAGTAGGCCATTCGGCCTTTCGAGCCTGCACCGCCATTCAATATGACCATGGCTGATCATCCAACTCAGTATCCTGTACCTGCCTTCTCTCCATACCCCCTGATCCCTCTAGCCACAAGGGCCACATCTCACTCCCTCTTAAATATAGCCAATGAACTGGCCTCAACTACCTTCCGTGGCAGAGAATTCCACAGATGCACCACTCTCTGTGTGAAAAATGTTTTTCTCATCTCGGTCCTAAAAGACTTCCCCCCTTATCCTTAAACCCCCTTCTTCTGGACTTCCCCAACATCCGGAACAATCTTCCTGCATCTAGCCTGTCCAACCCCTTAAGAATCTTGTAAGTTTCTATAAGATCCCCCCTCAATCTTCTAAATTCTAGCGAGTGCAAGCCGAGTCTATCCAGTCTTTCTTCATATGAAAGTCCTGACATCCCAGGAATCAGTCTGCTGAACCTTCTCTGTACTCCCTCTATGGTAAGAATGTCTTTCCTCAGATTAGGAGATCAAAACTGTGCGAAATACTCCAGGTGTGGTCTCACCAAGGCCCTGTACAACTGCAGTAGAACCTCCCTGCTCCTATACTCAAATCCTTTTGCTATGAACGCTAACATACCATTTGCTTTCTTCACTGCCAGCTGCACCTGCATGCCTACTTTCAATGACTGGTGTACCATGACATCCAGGTCTCGTTGCATCTCCCCTTTTCCTAATCGGCCAACGGTCACGAGGTCGTAGGAGGTCATAGAAAGGTCGTAGGTAGGCTATGATGCTAGTCGTAGGTACTCGTGGCATCAAGTAGGTCGGGGCGTTTTTTCTAGCCTGACGAAAAATGTCCACGAGTAAAAAAGGTCGTGAATTAGGTCGTGAAAGTGAGACAGGCCCTTAAACTCATAAGATCATAAGACCACAAGTGATAGGAGTAGAATTAGGCCATTCGGCCCATCAAGTCTACTCCGCCATTCAATCATGGCTGATCTATCTCTCCCTCTAAATCCCATTCTCCTGCCTTCCCTCCGTAACCCCTGACACCCGTACTAATCACAAATCTATCTCTGCCTTAAATATATCCACTGATTTTGCCTCCTCCACAGCTTTCCACGGCAAAGAATTCCACAGATTCACCACCTTGTGACTGAAGAAATTCCTCCTCATTTCCTTCCTAAAAGAACGTCCTTTAATTCTGAGGCTGTGACCTCTGGTCCTAGACTCTCCTTCTAGTGGAAATATTTTCTCCACATCCACTCTATCGAGGCCTAGTGGAGTAAGCCTATAAGGGGTGGAAGTTTGGCCAAAGGCACAATACACTTTCACATAGATTTTTTTTAGTTTATTGTAGCGTCACCTATACCTCTTCTCCAGGGTTGCTGCCCGACCGCTGAGTTACTCCAACATTTTGTGTCCACCTTCAGATTCAGGGACAGATTCTTCCTAAGTTATCAGGCAACTGAATCATCCTATCACCAACTAAAAAGTGGTCCTGACCTACCATCTACCTCTTTGGAGACCCTCGGACATCAGGCTTTACATGACTTTAACTTGTACTAAATGTTATTCCCTTTATAGAAACATAGAAACATAGACAATAGGTGCAGGAGTAGGCCATTCGGCCCTTCGAGCCTGCACCGCCATTCAATATGATCATGGCTGACCATCCAACTCAGTATCCCGTACCTGCCTTCTCTCCATACCCTCTGATCCCCTTAGCCACAAGGGCCACATCTAACTCCCTCTTAAATATAGCCAACGAGCTGGCCTATCAAAGAATTTTGTAAGTTTCTATAAGATCCCCTCTCAATCTCCTAAATTCTAGAGAGTATAAACCGAGTCTATCCAGTCTTTCTTCATAAGACAGTCCTGACATCCCAGGAATCAGTCTGGTGAACCTTCTCTGCACTCCCTCTATGGCAATAATGTCCTTCCTCAGATTTGGAGACCAGAAATCCTATATCCTTTATCCTATATCTGTACCCCACGGACGGCTCGATTGTAATCACGGAAAGTCTTCTCTGACTGGAACAAAAAGGCTTTTCGCTGCACCTTGGTACATGTGACAATGAGCTAACCTACCCCACTCTCTGTACCCCTACCACTGGAAAACACTTCCTTCCTTTGGCCTTGAAACCCTTGGCTCTGCAATTTCTTAAATGTATCCTTGGATAATACATTAAACTAAATAATCTCTGAGAGCAGCGGTATTGTGTGCTAAGTCAGGGCCATCTTCTCACATAATTCAAGCCCTAATGATGGATGTCAGTCAGACTCACGACTCTTTCCTTTCCAAAGGTTCGAATGCGTCTCATATTCTAAACTGGACAAAGTGCTCAGAGATCGTGTGTTATAGGAGCAGAATTAGAATCTAAAATTGTAAACGGCCTTCTTTGGAAGTCTTTTAGGACCGAGATGAGAAAAACATTGAAGGATGTTATGTTAGCCCATCTAGCCCACTCCGCCATCCCCCCCGTGGGTTTTCTCCGAGATGTTGGAAAATGTAAATTGTCCCTAGCGGGTGTAGGATAGTAGACAAAAGTGCCGGAGAAACTCATCGGGTGCAGCAGCATCTATGGAGCGAAGGAAATAGGCGACGTTTCAGGCCGAAACCCTTCTTCAGACGGATGTAGGGCGGGGGTGGGAGAAGAAAGGAAGAGGAGGAGCCCGAGGGCTGAGAAGGGGAGGAGACAGCAAGGGCTACCGGAAATTGGAGAAGTCAATGTTTATGCCGCTAGGGTGCAAACTGCAAAAGGGGAATATGAGGTGCTGCTTCTCCAGTTTCCGCTGGTGTAGGATAGTGTTCATGTGCGGGGATCGCTGGTCGGGCCCGTTTCCGCGCTGTATTTCTCCAAACCAAATCACGGCTGATCTGTCTTTCCCTCTCAACCCCATTCTCCTGCCTTCGCCCCATAACCCCTGACCCCCCCCCCCCCCCCCCCAGCAAGACCTGTGCATTATTTGACCGCAAGCTCCTCCCACAGACATGGGCCTCGCTTGGTTGCGTGGCTCAGCGTTCCTTGGCTGTCATTCCGCACGGTATGTCAGGCACACGTAATTTGTCAGAACAGAAGACACATTATCAATGCTTACATCGACTGGTTGAAATTGCCCACAATCCCTGGAGTTTCTCCTGGTGTGGCGTGCTGGAAGCAAGGATTATTAATATTACAGATGATCCCCTGTATCCATGGCAGTGTTCCTGCTGAGGGCAGCGCTTTGTTCGGGAAATGGCCTGTCCAGAGAAACAAGAACTGTCAATCCACATACAACCATTTCTATCTTTTCTATTCAACCTCATGACGATCTCAAGTTTTTTATTGAGAACATACATTGCAAGTTAACTTGGATGGGGGGAAATAAAAATGGAATTAACAAAAAAATGCTGGAGTAACTCAGCGGGACAGGCGGTGTCTCTGGAGAGAAGGAATGGTGACGTTTTGGGTCCAGACCCTTCCTCAGACTGGGTCTTGACCTTGGCTGAAGAAGGGTGGCGACCCAAAACGTCACCCATTCCTTCTCTCCAGAGACGCCGCCTGTCCCACTGAGTTACTCCAGCATTTCGTGTCGATCTTTGGCCAGCATCTGCGGTCATTAACATCCAGCTTTAAACACAGTGTGAATACAACATCTAACTCCCTCTTAAATATGGCCAATGAACTGGCCTCAACTACCTTCTGTGGCAGAGAATTCCACAGATTCATTTTTCACCCTCTGTGTGAAAAATGTTTTTCTCATCTCTGTCCTAAAATACTTCCCCCTTATCCTTAAACTGTGACCCCTTGTTCTGGACTTCCCCAACATCGGGAACAATCTTCCTGCATCTATGTTTGCATGATTTGGCAGGTTTAACTGTTGACCTGAAGAAACGGCTCACAGCTTTTTCTTGTATTTCCAAGTACACTGGTGTCTGAAACTGGAGACCCATCCCATGCATTGTCCTTGAAGACAGGTCCTCCACTCCATAAAAGGGTTGCAGGGTCATGTTATGAGGATTTTGCCAGGACAAGGGGGTCTGAGCTCTAGGCAGAGGTTGAATAGGCTGGGACTCTAGCCCTTGGAGCGCAGGAGGATGAGGGGTGATCTTATAGAGGTGAATAAGATCATGAGAGGGATAGATTGGGTAGATGCACAGAGTCTCTAGCCCAGAGCAGGTGAATCGAGGACCAGAGGACATGGGTTCAAGGTGATGGGGAAAAGATTTAATAGGAATCCGAGTGGTAACTTTTTCCACACAAAGGGTGGTGGGTGTATGGAACGAGCTGCCAGAGGAGGTAGCTGTGGATGGTACTATCCCAACATTTAAGAAACAGTTAGACAGGCACATAGATGGGACAGGTTTGGAGGGATATGGACCACATGTGGGCAGGTGGAACTAGTGTAGATGGGACATGTTGGGCCGAAGGGCCTGTTTCCACACTGTATCACTCTATGACCATCTTTTAACATCAGATTTGTTCCATTTCAGCCATCCTTGGAGACAATGAGCTCCAGGTCATCACTGCCCTGTGTGTGCAGAAGGTTCCTCTGCAACTTTTGCCACAGACACAAAACCAGTACCAAATTTTATAAAATAGTTTTTTTTAGGGGCGGCACAGTGACGCAGTGGTAGAGTTTATGCCTTACGGCGCCAGGGACCCGGGCACGTTCCTGACCATGGGTACTGTCTGCACGTTCTCCCCGTGACCGTGTGGGTTTTCTCCGGGGTGCTCCGGTTTCCTCCCACACTCCAGAGACGTGCGGGTTTGTAGGTTATTGGATTCTGTCAATAATTGCAATTCGTCCCAAGTGCGTAGGATCGTGCTAGTGCAGGGGGATAGACACAGAGAGCTGGAGTAACTCAGCAGGACAGGCAGCATCTCTGGAGGGAAGGAATGGGCGACGTTTCGGGTCGAGACCCTTCTCCAGACTGGTGCAGGGGGAGAATTGGTCCGCCCAGACTCAGTGGGCCAAAGGATCCGTTTCTGCTCTGTATCTTCAAACTAAAGCCAAATATACATTGTTAGCCTAAACAAAGCAAGGTTGCTGAAGAAGGAATCAGATAGTTGGCTCAGGCCGTTTAGTGGCCACGCCGTGCCAAGATTAAGTAAAAACAGATTCCTTTTAAGTTTAGAACAGTGCCAAATGAATCACGTGAAGATGTTCAACTGGAATAAAGGTCAGCAGAGAGAAAAGCTTTGAAACCACAAGTTTGGTTCACAAGGCAACCTCCACTTTCTGCTGGAAATGTATAACACAGAGAGCGATCCTTGTCCTCACCCCCTGGCCTACAGCCAAAGGCATCTGTGAGGCAGAGAGCTCTCTCCCCCAATCAACGCATCTCATGCCGTCACGTCCCATTGCTATGGGCAACGCTGGTCAGTGCGGCTATCCGCTGGCAGCCCGCACCAAGTGCCGTCGATATTTAGTTTATCGTCACGTGTGCCGGGGTAGAGCAAAAGGCTTTTGTTACGTGCTAACCAGTCGGTGGAAAAAACCAAGTGATTACAATCGAGCCGCCCACAGCGTGCAGATGAATGATAAAGGGAATGACGTGAATGATGTTTAGTGCGATATAAAGTCCAATCCAAGAAAGTCCAAGGGTCACCAACAAAGTAGATAGTTGCTCTCTGGTTGGTGGTAGAATGATTCAGTTGCCTGACCCACACTGGGAAGAAACTGTCCCCGAATCTGGGAATGTGCGTTTTCATACTTCTGTGCCTTTTGCCCACTATATACCGACAGAACAGAGATACTTCAAAGGTCTCCAAATGCTCATGCATAATGTACACATACCACCATGTCACTTCCATATAAACATCCACCTGCACTTCAACACTAGGTGCCATTACTAGGGCTGAGCTATATAGGGAGAGGTTGAGTAGGCTGGCACACTATTCCTTGGAGGATGAGGGGTGACCTTTCCAGGTGTATAAAATCAGGAGGGGAATAGTGTGTAAGAAAGAACTGCAGATGCTGGTTTAAATCGAAGGCAGACAGAAAATGCTGGAGTAACTCAGCGGGTGAGGCCGTTTCGGGTTGAGGCCCTCGTTCAGACTGATGTTAGGGGAGGGGGCGAGACAAAGATAGAATGTAGGTGGAGACAGTAAAACGTGGGAGAACTGGGAAGGGGAGGGGATCGAGAGCGAAAGCAAGGGCTATCTGAAGTTGGAGAAGTCAATGTTCATACCGCTGGGGTGTAAACTACCCAAGCTAAACATAAGGTGCTGTCCCTCCAATACACGCAGAAATAGATCGGTTAGATGCACAGAGTCTCTTGCACAGAGTAGGTGAATCGACGACATAGGTTTAAGGTGAAGGGGAAAAGCTTTAATAGGAATCTGAGGGGTAACATTTTCCACACAAAGGGTGGTGGGGGTATGGAACAAGCTGCCAGAGGAGGTAGTTGAAGCTGGGACTATCGTAACATTTAAGAAACAGTTAGACAGGTACATGGATAGCACAATTTTGGAGGGATATGGACCAAATGACGGCAGGTGGGACTAGTATAGCTGGGACATGTTGATCGATGTGGTCAAGTTGGGCCGAAGGGCCAGTTTCCACACTGTATCACTCTATGACTAACCTAATGAAAGTGGCATTAAATGTTTTTAAAGAGCACACATCCTGGTGTGATCCACCATCAAACCTTTAATGGTCGAAGTGTTGGGGAAAACTAGATCCAGAGGACTTAGGTTTAAGGTGAGGGGAGATAGATTTAATAGGAGCCCGAGGGGGGTAACAGTTTCACGAGTGGATGGAACGAGCAGCTGGAGGAGGTTGTTGAGGCAGGTGCAATCGCAATGTTTCAGAAACATTTAGGCAGGTACATGGATAGGACAGGTTTGGAGGGATATGGGCCAAACGCAGGCAGGTGGGACTAGTGTAGATGGGACATGTTGGTTGACGTGGGCAAGTTGGGCCGACGGGCCTGTTTCCAGACTCTTTGATCTCTTCCCCTACTCTAAGGTTAAGAATCCCAATGAAAATAAAAATCACAAGCTTATTTATTAAGAATGGCAACTTAGACATTTAACATAGAAACATAGAAATTAGGTGCAGGAGTAGGCCATTCGGCCCTTCGAGCCTGCACCGCCATTCAACATGATCATGGCTGATCATCCAACTCAGAATCCCGTACCTGCCTTCTCTCCATACCCTCTGATCCCCTTACCCACAAGGGCCACATCTAACTCCCTCTTAAATATAGCCAATGAACTGGCCTCAACTACCCTCTGTGGCAGAGAGTTCCAGAGACCCACCACTCTCTGTGTGAAAAAAGTCCTTCTCATCTCGGTCCTAAAGGATTTCTCCCTTATCCTTAAGCTGTGACCCCTTGTTCTGGACTTCCCCAATATCTGGAACAATCTTCCTGCATCTAGCCTGTCCAACCCCTTAAGAATTTTGGGGTTACACAAAAAGCTGGAGAAACTCAGCGGGTGCAGCAGCATCTAAGATGCTGCTGCACCCGCTGAGTTTCTCCAGCTTTTTGTGTAACCCTCGATTCTCCAGTATCTGCAGTTCCTTCTTTAACCCTTAAGAATTTTGCAAGTTTCTATAAAATCCCCTCTCAATCTCCTAAATTCTAGAGAGTATAAACCGAGTCTATCCAGTCTTTCTTCATAAGACAGTCCTGACATCCCAGGAATCAGTCTGGTGAACCTTCTCTGCACTCCCTCTATGGCAATAATGTCCTTCCACACAGGGCATGTGTGGTGTCCATACCCAAGTGAAAGTTAACCTCTGCAGAATTATACTCCAATAAGTGTCCGAGTCTACAAGCAGGGATGGAGACCATATGGTGAAAGAGCGGTAAGAGAATCGAGGGAAGAAAAAAAAACATTCTCACAAGCGTCTGTGTGTTACTTACATTCATGTTGCTCAAATGGTGGATGGGACTGACGGACTGAGACTAATATAAAGAAGAGAAAGAGGGGCCATAAAAGCTCAATAACCAGCTGAATCTGAAAAACAATGAGCACAGGAAATAAATTACAGGTTTGTACAAGTTTTAACACATTGATTGATACAAATGCATCTCTTGATGCTCCTGAACACATCACCAGTGATGTAACCTGGGTTCATTGGGTGTTTGGGGTCTTTCAACGTCAGACAACCCTCGCCCAGGCGACCCAGCCGTGGTTGATCTGACCACCACTTGTGTTCAGGTGGCAGTCGCTCCTCCCCCATGCACCTCCTCTCCTGTAATGCAGAACGTTAATCACAAAAATCCTCCTCTCTACATGCCCGACACGGAGATAATCTGTACAGTTTAATACCGGAACAAAGGCAGCAACATTAATGGACACAAACTACTTTTAGAAAGTAGTTTATAAGGGGTGGCGCAGTGGTAGAGTTGCTGCCTCACAGCGCCCAGATCCGATCCAGCCTACGGGTGCTGTCTGTGTGGAGTTTGTACGTTCTCCCTGTGACCACGTGGGTTTTCGCCGGGTGCTCCGGTTTCCTCCCACACTCCAAAGGCGTGCTGGTTTGTAGGTTAATTGGCTTAGGTAAAAATTGTTAATTGTCCCCAGTGTGTAAGATAGTGTCAGTGTTCAGGGGTGATGGCTGGTCGGCACGGACGTGGTAGGCCGAAGAGCCTGTTTCCACGCTGTATCTCTAAATTGTGAAATGGCTATCATTGAAAAGTAGGAAATGAACAGCCAGTTTGCTTAGAAACATAGAAACATAGGTGCAGGAGTAGGCCATTTGGCCCTTCGAGCCTGCACTGCCCATTCATTGTGATCATGGCTGATCATCCAACTCAGTATCCCGTACCTGCCTTCTCTCCATACCCTCTGATCCCTTTAGCCACAAGTGCCACATCTAACGCCCTCTTAAATTTCGCGAATGAACTGGCCTCAATTACCTTCTGTGGCAGAGAATTCCAGAGACTCACCACTCTCTGTGTAAAGAATGTTTTCCTCATCCTGGTCCTAAAGGAATTCCCCCTTATCCTTCGACTGTGACCCCTTGTTCTGGACTCCCCCAACATCGGGAACAATCTTCCAGCATCTAGCCTGTCCAACCCCTTAAGAATTTTGTAAGTTTCTATAAGATCCCCCCTCAATCTTCTAAATTCCAGCGAGTACAAGGAAGCTCAAACTCTGACAATGTACAATATTATAATGACCAGTTCTTGTGTCTAGTTAGAGGTGTTGATTGGCAATTTATATTATAGACAATAGGCGCAGGAGGAGGCCATTCGGTCCTGCGAGCCAGCACCGCCATTCAATGTGATCATGGCTGATCATCCAGGTACTGCATTGGCCAGGTGCTGCAGAGAACTCCTCCGAGAGACGAGGAAACAGAACAAGAGTCAAGACGGAAACAGACAAATGAATAAGTAATAAATAGTTCAGTTAAATCACAAAAGTATTTAAGGAAGAGCTAAATTAAGAAAATGGAACAGACTGATTTGGTAAAATAGGCTATGAGGAAAGTAGTATTGCAAGTAGGAAAACCACACTTAAGGGCCTGTCCCACCAGCATGCAACTCTATGCGATGAACGCGATCAAACTAGAAGCGTGGGCCGCGCGGAGGTCGGGTGATCCCCTGTACAGGGCCGTTCCCACCAGCATGCGCCTGCATGCGGCAAGCGCAACCAAACCGGCAGCGAGGGCCGCGCGGAGGTCGGGTGAGTGGCGCAACGCGGCGCAAAGTGAGGCGAACTTGGAGCGAAGTCTAAGGTAAGTTCGCCAGGACAGAGAGGGGCACACAGAGAGGGGCACCGAGGCACACACACACACACACAGGGCCACACACATAGAAGGTCACGGAGGCACTTACAAATAGGTTCACGGAGGCACGATGTCGGGGCGGTGTGTAAATGTCGAGGCGACTGCGAGCCGACAAGCCGTTGCCACGCGGAATTTTTGGACATAGTCAGTTTTTCGGAGCCCCACGCGGTGTCGGGACGAACTCGGGGCAAACTCCGCACAGCTCCGGTGATCGAAGTGGGACCGGCCCCGCGACGCCGGACAGCTCAAGCGACCACGTTAGGTCGCGCTCATCGCATAGAGTTGCATGCTTGTAGGACAGGCCCTTTAGTCAGTGGAATTGCTTTTACTGTCTCCTTGGAAGAAACGTTGCACAAGTTCACAATGTCTCTTGCTTTCAAATTCTACTGATGCAGATCAGTGAGGTCACCCTTCATTTCATATTAATGCCCCAGAACTGGATTTTCTATTGCACACCAGGTATGAATCAGTTGGACAATATAGTCAATATCCATGCCATGCATTGATAACAGCAGTGACATTTCTAAGAAAAACGTCAGCGTTACACGATTACGTTCCTCTTTGACAGCCTTTCCCAATTTAACTTCATAAGTGGTAGGAGGAGAATTAGGCCATTCGGCCCATCAAGTCCACTCCGCCATTTAATCATGGCTGATCTATCTTTCCTTCTCAACCCCATTCTCCTGCCTTCTCCCCATGACCTCTGACACCTGTACTAATCACGAATCTATCGATCTCTGCCTTAAAAATATTCACTGACTTGGCCTCCACAGCCTTCTGTGGCAAAGAATTCCACAGGTTCACCACCCTCTGACTGAAGAAATTTCTCCTCATCTCCTTCCTAAAAAAACTTCCTTTAATTCTGAGGCTATGACCTCTAGTCATAGACTCTCCCACTAGTGGAAACATCCTCTCCACATCCACTTAATTCAGGCCATTCACTATTCTGTGTGTTTTAATGTGGTCCCCCTTCATTCTTCTAAATTCCAGCGAGTACAGGCCCAGTGCCAACAAACACTCATTATATGTTAACCCACTCATTCCTGGGATCGTTCTTGTAAATCTCCCCTGGACCCTCTCCAGAGCCAGCACATCCTTCCTCAGATATGAGGCCCAAAACTGCTCACGATATTCCAAATGCGGCCCGACCAGTGCCTCATCGAGCCTCGGCATTACATCCTCAAGAGGTGGTCAAAGGCCAAACCTTTGGGAAGCACATTCATTGAAACATTGAAACATAGAAAATAGGTGCAGGAGGCCATTCGGCCCTTCGAGCCAGCACCGCCATTCATTGTGATCATGGTTGATCGTCCCCTATCAATAACCCGTGCCTGCCTTCTCCCCATATCCCTCGACTCCACTAGCCCCTAGAGCTCTATCTAACTCTCTCTTAAATCCATCCAGTGACTTGGCCTCCACTGCCCTCTGTGGCAGGGAATTCCATAAATTCACAACTCTCTGGGTGAAAACGTTTTTTTCTCACCTCAGTCTTAAATGACCTCCCCTTTATTCTAAGACGGTGGCCCCTGGTTCTGGACTCGCCCAACATTGGGAACACTTTTCCTGCATCGAGCTTGTCCAGTCCTTCGGTAATTGTATATGTTTAATTGAACCAGCATTACATGAGAATCTTTCTACTGTGATCACACACTTAAAAGTGGAAGCCCTGGATATAGCAAAACGGGCCAACAAGAGCAGGAACCAAGCGAGTTGAATAGATATGCAACTTACAGTTTGTCGTTTCCTGTAGGTGAGATTCTTCCAGAGGAGAAGTCTGAGATGGACCCAGTAGCTCATGTTGGTCCTGAGTATTTTGCATTGGGGAACAGAGGTGACCTGTGCATGGACAGAGACAAAGATTGCTTACTTCAGGACACGACCTGCATCAGATTATACACCTGAAGAGCAGCTGATATGGAGCACAGTGACATTTAGTTTTCATTTGTTTAAGAAAGACCTGCAGATGCTGGAATAATCAAAGGTAGCAAAAATGCTGGAGAAACTCGGCGGGTGAGGCAGCATCTATGGAGCGAAGGAATAGGTGACGTTTCGGGTCGAGGCTATGAAGAAGGGTCTCGATCCGAAACATCACCTATTCCTCCTTCGAAGGGTCTCGACCCAAAACATCACCTATTCCCTCGCTCCATAGATGCTGCCTCACCCGCTGAGTTTCTCCAGCATTTTTGTCTCCCTGGGAAGTCAGCTTAGTTCAATAGTCTACAATGGTTTATAGAATGAAGCTTGAACCGTGTTCACATTTTGCACACTTCCCTGGACTGAGGATTTAAGGAAATTTCGATTCCATGGGTGCTTGCTTTTTACACATTTCTTGGTGGGATGGAGTACGGACAATAAAAGCTCAAGTGT
Source organism: Raja brachyura (assembly GCA_963514005.1). The sequence goes on from OY740810.1 coordinate 6,114,493, forward strand.
CGCAACCCTTCTTCTGATGGGTCAAGACCCTTCTTCTGAAAAAGGGTCTCGACCCGAAACGTCACCTATTTCTTCGCTCCGTAGATGCTGCCTCACCCGCTGAGGTGAGATGCTGCCTACCTTCAGTTTTCATTAAATGTCCTCTTCTGTTCTGAAGGAAAGACATTCTTGCCATAGAGGGAGTACAGAGAAGGTTCACCAGACTAATTCCTGGGATGGCAGGACTTTCATATGAAGAAAGACTGGGTAGACTCGGCTTGTACTCGCTAGAATTTAGAAGATTGAGGGGGGATCGTACAAAATTCTTAAGGGGTTGGACAAGCTAGATGCAGGAAGATTGTTCCCGATGTTGGGGAAGTCCAGAACAAGGGGTCACAGTTTAAGGATAAGGGGGATCTTTTAGGACCAAGATGAGAAAATCATTTTTCACACGGAGTGGTGAATCTGTGGAATTCTCTGCCACAGTAGGTAGTTGAGGCCAGTTCATTGGCTATATTTAAGAGGGAGTTAGATATGGCCCTTGTGGCTAAAGGGATCAGGGGGTATGGAGAAAAGGCAGGTACAGGATACCAAGTTGGATGATCAGCCTGATCATATTGAATGGCGGTGCAGGCTCGAAGGGCCGAATGGCCTACTCCTGCACCTATTTTCGATGTTTCTTCAAAGGAACTGATCCCTGCTGCAGTACAGAACCTTGTGCTCCAGTTCTGCAGGTCCTGAACAGTTCGGGTATTTGGTTCAATAGCCGTTCATTTGTTTGATATAGAGATTACCTTAAACTTCTATGGGGTTTCCAGAAGTCTAAGTTGAACGTGCAAGGCCACTAACTGTGGGTGGCAAAAGAAGCCAAATAAATTCTGTCACCTTCCCCTCAGCTAACAATGAATCATTCTACATTTCCTTGATCATAGTCTGCTTTGAACTGTCGTTTTCACACCTTACCCTTCCATAGCTCTAGTCTCCCCCCTCCACCAACTCTCATTCTGAAGAAGGGTCTCGGCCCGAAAGGTCACCCATTCCTTCTCTCCAGAGATCCAGCCTGTCCTGCTGAGTTGCTCCAGCATTTTGTGTCCATGTTGGGTTTAAACCAGCATCTGCAGCTCCTTCCTGCACAAGTGAATTTCCTTTGTGTTCTAGTACAAAGTGGGGACTGAAAAGCTGCCAGAGAGAGCCACGTGTGAGGAAGTGGTCTACAAGTTTGAATAGCTAAAGACACTGTCATCTCCCTGTGACCACGTGGGTTTTCTCTGGGTGCCCTGGTTTCCTCCCATATTCCAAAGACATACAGGTTTGTAGGTTAATTGGCTTCGGTAATTTGTCCCTAGAGTGTAGGATAGAACTAGTGGACAGGTGATTGCTGGCCGGCACGGACTCAGTGGGCCGAAGGGTCTGTTTCCGCGCTGTATCTCTAAACTAAACCTTCAGTCTTATTTCTGAGAGCCCTGGAGATCGCTCCACAAAGACTAAAGGGCCTGTCCCACTTGGGCATCATTTGCGCGTCACGACGCACAGCGCGCATGTCGTGACACACGCACACGATGCAAGCATTACTCGCGCATGGTGCGTGGTGATGTAGGCAGCGACGCGCGGCGCCCCAGGATTTTGGACTGTACAAAATCTGTGTGACGCGCAAATGACACCCAAGTGGCACAGGTCCGTTACGTTGGACCCCAGAACACAAGGGGTTTGCACACAGCGTCTGCAACTGTGACTTGGTTGCAGCCATGTTGTTATACTTCCACCGAACAATCAATCTTAAGAGGGAACGGTAAAAATACACACAAAAGATTATACATGCTAAAATCCAGAGTTAGAGCGACACTATTCACAACTTGTCTGAACTTTTTTGCCCCGTGAAATAGTTTTAATCGCTGGTCACAATCGCTTTACTGAGCACTGCAGAAAGAAAGAGAACAGGAGTCTATTCATTAAGACAACTTTTGTTTTCCTGACACGGGGGGAACACAACTTGAAGAACGGCTCGCAATGGCTTCTCTCTCTCTCCCGCAAACATTTGGAAACTGCCAAAATATTATTTCACATCATGAAAGCAATTTCACACTAATGGTTTTGACTGTAGAGATGCAGCGTGGAAACAGGCCCACCGAATCCACAACGGCAACTCCATACACTGGCACCACCCCACACACTACGGACATCTTACAATTTCACCAAAGGCAATTTGCCTGCAAAATTGCACATGTTTGGAGTGTGGGAGGAAACCGGAGCACCCGGAGGAAACTCACGCGGTCACGGGGTGAACGTACAAACTCCGTACAGGCAGCACCCATAGTCAGGATCGAACCTGGGTATCTGGGGCTACACGGCAGCAACTCTACCACTGCACCAGCCACAAGTCACATTTTTAACTAGAATTACCAGACATCCACCAAGCTTAAAAAAAAGTGTAAACACACTGTGTAACGTCAACAGTCATGACAACAGATTGTACTAATGTGGTTTATAACGTTACCCTTTAGACCCGAGTGTCCATTAGAAGGTCCAACACCTTTCTGAAGGTGACTTGGTCGTAAGCTGGAGTTGCAACCCTGCCAATACTGTCCACAGTATTGAGGAGAGGAAACCAATGGGAAATGCTGGGTCACCATGTGACAAGGAAGGATGGGGAGAGCACAAATAAGACCAAAGAATAATCCCAGTCAAGTGAAAGAGAAAAGACTGGAGAAGCTCGAGTCTCTAGCGTGTAAAGCAATTGGCATCGTTAACTGAATCTTCTGAAGGATACAAAATATTGAATGTCACGCAGCCGAATATTACAGCAAAAGAACCATGGAAAATAGGAACAGTGAAGCAACGATCGAAAAATGCTGAAAAATCCAGAACCAGGGGCCACAGTTTAAGAATAAGGGGTAAGCCATTTAGAACAGAGACGAGGAAACACTTTTTCCTCACCGAGAGTGGTGAGTCTGCGGAATTCTCTGCCTCAGAGGGCGGTGGAGGCCGGTTCTCTGGATGCTTTCAAGAGAGAGCTAGATAGGGCTCTTAAAAATAGCAGAGTCAGGGGATATGGGGAGAAGGCAGGAACGGGGTACTGATTGTGGATGATCAGCCATGATCACATTGAATGGCGGTGCTGGCTCGAAGGGCTGAATGGCCTACTCCTGCACCTATTGTCTATTGGGTCACTCCAAGGTTATTCAAAAAGACTTAATAGGATGGGACTCCTTCATTTGAAGATTTATTGCAGTTGGTAAATTTATCGCAGGTGGAAATTGAGGATCAGAATAAAATGTGTTGGATGGTAATAATGTTACGAGAATGTTTACGAGGATGTTGCCAGGACTAGAGGGTCTGAGCAATAGGGAGAGGTTAGGGAGGCTGGGACTCTTATTCCTTGGAGCGTAGGAGGATGAGGGGTGATCTTATAGAGGTGTATAAAATCGTGAGAGGAACAGATTGGGTAGATGCACAGAGTCTCTTGCCCAGAGTAGGTGAATCGAGGACCAGAGGACATAGGTTTAAGGTGATGGGGGAAAGATTTAATAGGAATCTGAGGGTGATGGGTGTATGGGATAAACTGCTAGAGGAGATTGTCGAGGCTGGGATTATCCCAACGTTTAAGAAAAAGTTAGACAGGTACATGCATAGGACAGGTTTGGAGGGATATGGACCAAATGCAGAGAGGTGGGACTACTGTAGCAGGGGCATGTTATGGGCAAGTTGGGCCAAAGGGCCTGTTTCCACGCCCTGTGATTCTATGTTTCACTCCCTATGTTTCACGCCCTATGTTTCACTCTATGATTCTATGACTCGAAGAAGGGAACAATAATGGATTTAATGCACCAAATGGCAATGGTGGCAGTTTGAACCTCATCATGGTTGGGAAACACACAAAGAGCAGAGATGAAGGTCTTGGTGTTGGGACTTCCCTGGCTGGTGTGACTGGGTGCTTCACTCTGAAGATATTTCACAGCTTCAGTGTTGAATAGATTTACACCGAACACAAGGAAAACGCAACACCAGAAAGGATGCAGAAAAGATTTGTGAGGATGTTGCCAGGACTCAAGGGCCTAGGCTATGGGCAGAGGTTGAGCAGGCTAGGACTCTGTTGAGCAGGCTAGGACTCTATTCCTTGGAGCACAGGAGGGTTAGGGGTGATCTAATAGAGAGGTGTGAGAAGAATAGATTGGATAAACGATAGACAATAAGTGCAGGAGTAGGCCATTCGAGCCGGGTAGACGCACAGATTCTCTTGCCCAGAGTACGTGAATCGAGAACCAGGGTTTAGGATGGAGGAAATGGGGGGGGGGGGGGGGGGGGGGGGGGGGGAGATTTAATAGGAACCCGAGGGGTAACTTTATTTTTTACACATATGGTGGTGGATGGACAAAGGAATGAGCTGCCGGAGGTGGTAGTTGAGGGAGGTACTGTCACAAAGTTTAAGAAACATTTAGACAGGTACATGGACAGGATAGGGTTAGAGGGATATGGGCCAAACGCAGGGACGTGGGACTACTGTCGATGGGGCATGTTTGTCGGTGTGGATAAGTTAGGTTGCTGGGCCTGTTTCCACGCTGCTTGACTCCATTACACCCTTGATTTTTTAATCTATGAAAATAACATGCCAGAAGTTCCCCGAGGACCCCTCCAGCCAGCCTATTATTCTCCTCACTTCTTGATGTAGCCGACTTAGGCCATGAGGTTGCATAAGATGCAAATACCTGCTGGATACCTTACTCAAACAGAATTCTTCAGGTACGCACGGTGGCGCAGCGGTAGAGTTGCAACCTTGCAGCGCCAGAGATCTGACTACGGGGGCTGTCCGTACGGAGTTTGTACGTTCTCCCCAGTGCATTTCCGCCAGGTGCTCCGGTTTCCTCCCACACTCGAAAAGACGTACAGGGTTTGCAGGCTACTGTATGGCTTGGTAAAATTGTAAATTGTCCCTAGTGCGTGCAGGGTAGTGTTCGTGTGCTGGGGTTCGCTGGTCGGCGCGGATCGAAGGGCCCGTTTCTGCACGGCATCTCTAAAAAAAACTTTTAAAATCTCAGTGAATGATTTTACAGCAGAGCTGGGAGGGGTGTCAGGGTGTGAGGGACATCACAACTGATCTCCAAGATGCGCAATCTCAAACATGATCAGAAATCTCTATTCATTGTACAGACTGTTTCATGTAACATTAAATGTTTAAGTGCTTAAGCAGAATTGTGGAAAAACCTCTTAAGTGGCATTTTCAGTTACTATAGTAAAATGCTTTCCTAAATACAAGGACGTGCGAGGTCTCAAGTGAATAGTGGAGAACGGTAGTTTAGTTTAGAGATACAGCGCGGAAATAGGCCCTTTAGGCCCACCGGGTCCGCGCCGACCAGCGATCCCCGCACATTAACACTATCCTATACCCACAAGGGACCATTTTTACACTTACACCAAGCCAATTAACCTAAATACCTGTACGTCGTTGGAGTGTGGGAGGAAACCGAAGATCTCGGAGAAAACCCTCGCAGGTCGCAGGGAGAACGTACAAACTCCGTATAGACAGCACCCGTAGTCGGGATCGAACCAGGGTCTCTACCGCTGTGCTACCGTGCCGCCCTCAGTTAGGAAACACACACACACATATATAATCCCATATATATATATATATATATATATATATATATATATATATATATATATATATATATATAGGAATATACATATATGGGATTATATATATATACATATATATAATATGGGAGGCTATATATACACACACACACACATATATATATATATATATATACATATATACATACACATATATACACATATGTATATATACACATACATATATATATATACATATGCATATATACATATACATATATAGGGGTACGCACGGTGGTAAAACTGCTATCTCATAGCGCCAGAGACCAGAGTTTATTCCTGATTACGGGTACTGTCTGCACGGGATGTGTCCGTTGTCCCTGTAACTGACAATAGGTGCAGGAGTAGGCCATTTGGCCGTTCGAGCCAGCACCGCCATTCAATGTGATCATGGCTGATCATCCCCAATCAGTACCCCATTCCTGCCTTCTCCCCATATCCCCTGACTCCGCTATCTTTAAGAGCCCTATCTAGCTCTCTCTCGAAAGCATCCAGAGAACCTGCCTCCACCGCCCTCTGAGGCAGAGAATTCCACAGCGTGTGTTTTCTCCGGGTGCTCCGGTTTCCTCCCACACTCCAAAGACATGCAGGTTTATATGGCTTCTCTGGTGTGTAGGATAGAACTAGTCTGCGGGTGATTGCTGGTCAGCATGGGTTCGGTGGGCCGAAGGGCCTGTTTCCATGCTGTATCTCGAAGATAAATTAAATCCTAAAGATGAAGAACCTCACTTCAAGATCGAAATGAAAGAATTGAACAAAATAAGTAACCAACGGGATACTTGGCAACAGCACCTGCACTGGAACAGCACCAGTAGGCATATTTTATACAAGCATAATGGGCACTTTCTGCTCAGTTTATTACCACATTCAATGCTGGCCTGCACATCTTATACAGTCATCAAAATTATATTAGTTGAAGATATCACTCAGCTGTCAAACTACCAGTGCAAAATACCTTACTATCATCCAATTACATTCATACTTTGCAAAGCTATGTCCATTTCCCCGTTAAATTAGGGTATTCTGGCAAAAACCAATCTTCACCAATACTAAATCCTTGTTCACTTCCGGAAAGTCAGGGCAGGGTTTTTCAAAAACAGTGTAATAGTGGCCTATAAAATGCAGTGCGGCCCCACCGCAAAGTCCATCAACAACAAACATTACTGGCCCCCGGGGCCCAAGGATTTGGCCTCCGACCAAAGAAGTGTGCTGTCAACAACTGTGGCCTGGTCTGGAGAACTGAGGGAGTGAGAGGGGGGACACTTAGAAAGAGAAAAGAGAAGATGAGCTCCTACCATTGGGGGCTCTATTGGGGCCTGGTAGTGGGGGAGGCAATGGCTTCAAATCAGGAGACAGGGGGAGCTAATGCTCGCAGGGTCCAGCTCGCCTGCCGCGGACCGCTGACCCGCGCCGCTGAACAGGAGCCCGCCTGTCATGGATGGAGTCAGGCAGAGGGCAGGTGGGCAGCCTGGAGGGAGAGCAGTGCCCTAATGGCGGAGTGGGCCGCTGGAGGCCCTGCAGCAGCCTGGGGCTGGGCTGGGCCGGACACCGCTCCTCGAGGCCGAACGGGTGGACTGGACACGGCCCACGGCGGCGGAGGACACCACGGCTACGCTTGGCCAGGCCGAACCTGCGACGCCGCCAGGACAACAGGCCTTCATGGTCTGGTCAAGACCCCAGCACTTACAACAACTGGGAATCGAAAATGGCGCCAAAACTGGCAACTGTGTACATTGCTGAACATTTGTACTGTATCTGTGATACTTATCCAAGAGCTTCTCTATAGTGAGACTGGTACTGAACTGTATACAAAAATGAATTTCACCTTGGTACATGTGAGAAATGAAGTAACAAAGAAACATTATGAAGATGAAAGATATTTACAGCAGTTAGAAGGCCCAGCCCTTACAGACCCCATCTACCTCACTGGTGACCTTTGAACTATATTTAATCTGACTACATGGGACTTCATCTTGCTCTAAATGCAATCATGTGTATTCTTTTCTTTCCAGGGGAATATCAAATGGATATTTTTAAGACAGAGATAGATTCTTGATTAGTACGGGCGTCAGGGGTTTATGGGGAGAAGGCAGGAGAATCAGGGTTTAGGAGGGAGAGACAGATCAGCCATGATTGAATGGTGGAGTAGACTTGATGGGCCGAATGGCCTAATTCTGCTCCTATAACTTATGGCCTTACGACCGAATGACTAACAGTGGCTGCGCCCAAGACTCGGTGATCCAATTAGCCCTTTCATGTTTCCAATGTGACATTGCAGAAGGAAACGGTACCATCTGACAATGAAAGCAGAAATCACAATGCAACTGCCTGGGCTATTTCGTAGAGCGGTGCGGGATGACCTCGATGCGCTGATTGCTTTTCACTTGGTCTATTCATCACCCGGTTTTTCACACGGTATTTTGTGTGGTATTTTGTTGGTTCACGTGCTTGATCAATGGTGTTTTATCATTAATGTTTTATTATTATTAATGTTTAGTGGTTTCCGAGTCACTCGTAACTGTCACTGTATGTCGTGTTGTTACTTGTGGGCGGAGCACCGAGGCAAATTCCTTGTATGTGAATACTTGGCCAATAAACATACTTACTAACTTTCAAACTTGAAGTGTTGAAATAAGCTATCTAATTTTTAGCCTCAATTTTTTTTCATGTCAGTGACTTCCATTCCTTTGGCAATATGTGCGCGCGCATGTATCGCAGTTGGGGCTATGGGGGCGAGTGGTGGAATAATGCGTTGGGGGAAACTGGTCCCAACGTGTCCCACTTGGTCTAATCCTTTATAAAAGTGCGTGCATATCTATTAGAAATGGCAACACGTTTCCCCAAAGATTTGGACACTGCACATTGTTACGTATCCTCTTGGTTTAAGCTGAATTTACTAATCACATCCGGCACGTTGGCAGGGGCACAATAATTTGGGGGCACAGTGCGAGTTTAGTTTATTGTCACATGCACCGAGGTACAGTGAAAAGCTTTTGTTGCCTGCTAACCAGTCAGCGGAAAGACAATACATGATTACAATCGAGCCGTCCACAGTGTACAGATACACACGATAGAGGGGATAACGCAAATAATGTTTAGTGCAAGATAAAGTCCGGTCAAAGATAGAAATGGACCAAGGGTCTCCAATGAGGTAGATAGTAGTTCAGGACTGCTCTCCAGTTGTTGGTAGGATGGTTAACACTGGCACTGTAAGGCAGCAACTGTTTCCCCACTGTGTTATCAGGGGTAGAGTTGCTACCTTACAGTGCCAGAGATGCAAGGCCTTCAAAAAGCTTACTTTTAAGTAAATACTGTACGATCTCTACAAATCTCAACATGTTAAAACGTAGAAAAGTATTGGTGGGCCCTGTGTTGCTACAAGGTGCCTGGTGAATTGTATGCCATTATCTCCCTCCCTGAAAGCAAATCTCCTCCCCAGTTAAAGCTTTATCCATCCAATGTCTTTCAAATCTTCCAGTGCTGATGTCACCTGTATCGAGTTACATCGCCTAATCGCCTCGGGTATTTCATAACGAGTGCAAGGAGCCACTCGGAAGATAGACACAAAATGCTGGAGTCACTCAGCGGGACAGGCAGCATCTCTGGAGAGAAGGAATGGGTCGAGACCCTTCATCAGACTGAGAGTCAGGGTAAAGGAGAACGGGAGATATCGACAGTGATGTAGAGAGATGTAGAACAAATGAATGAAAGACATGCAAAAGAAGTAACGATGATAAAGGAAACAGGACATTGTTCACTGTGGCCTCGGTGAAAACCAGTTACAGACAATGAAACTCAACAAGGAGACTTTGAACCTGGTACGACTTCGGTGGGAGAGGGACGGGGGGGGGGGGGGGGGGGTTGCCTTCCTATACACCCTTCACCACTGTGTTACTGAATGGGCAACAGCAAGACAAATGGGGAAAATAAGACAATGTAGTCAGCACTGGAGGTTCAAGACTAATGGCACATGAATAGAGGAAGAGAGATTGGTATTAGACATCTTGCGTTGTCAATCCCACTGCAAAGAATGCCTCCACGATATTAATCTCCGAGCGATGGCAAGCAGATAGGATGGAAAACACCTTGTGTAAGAAAGATCTGCAGATGCTGGTTTAAATCGAAGGTAGACACAAAACGCTGGAGTAACTCAGTGGGTGAGGCAGCATCTCTGGAGAGAAGGAATGGGTGACGTTTTGGGTCGAGACCCTTCTTCAGACTGCTGGAGTCACTCAGCGGGACAGGCAGCATCTCTGGAGAGAAGGAATGGGTGACGTTTTGGGTCGAGACCCTTCTTCAGACTGATCAAACACCTTTCTCTACTAATGTAGCATCTTCTCAAAACAATCTCAACATGTTTCACATTTATGTTGCTGGTTTAGACAATAGATAATAGACGCAAGAGCAGGCCATTCGGCCCATCGTACCAGCACCGCCATTCAATGTGATCATGGCTGATCATCCCCAATCAGTACCCCATTCCTGCCTTCTCCCCATATCCCCGGACTCTGCTATTTTTAAGAGCCCTATCTAGCTCTCTGTTGAAAGTATCCAAAGAGCCTGTCTTCACCCGAGGCAGAGAATTCCACAGATTCACAACTCTCTGTGTGAAGAAGTGTTTCTTCGTTCTCCGTTCTAAACAGCTTAAGGGCCTGTCCCACCAGCATGCAACTCGCTCCAAGTTCGCCTCACTTTGCGCCGCGTTGCGCCACTCACCCGACCTCCGCGAGGCCCTCGCTGCTGGTTTGGTTGCGCTTGCCGCATGCAGACGCATGCTGGTGGGAACGGCCCTGTACAGAGGATCACCCGACCTCCGCACGGCCCCCGCTTCTAGTTTGATCGCGTTCATCGCATAGAGTTGCATGCTGGTGGGACAGGCCCTTTACTCCTTATTCTTAAACTGTGGCCTCTTGTTCTGTACTCCCCCAACATCGAGAACATGTTTCCTGCCTCTAGCGTGTCCAAACCCTTAATAATCTTATATGTTTCAATAAGATATACCCCTCATCCTTCTAAACTCCAGTGTATACAGAGGTTTCATTATATTATTTGATGACTGGCTTTTCCTTCCAGGATGGTGAAAGTGAGGGGATTTGATGGTGGCAAGGCTTTGAGTGAGACGGCTAGATTATTTCTTGGAGTTGATAACTCTTATGAGATGTTATTTGACAATTATCAGTTCAACCGTGTGTGTTTACGTGTTTTTCCACGTGCGCATGTACTCTGTTTTCTTCCAACGAGCTCCGAATGGAATTAAACACAGTGTCATCATCAATGAAGGTGTCAAAGTCTGAAGAAGGGTGTCGACCTGAAACCTCACCCATTTGTTTGTATCCAGAGGCGCTGCCTGTCCCGCTGAGTTACTCCAGCGTTTTGTGTCGATCTTGCAAATCGATGAAGCGGTTCCAGCATTTTGTGTCTATCTTTGGCGTAAAGCAGCATCCACAGCTCCTTTCTACGCCCATCACATCTAGTTCATTTTCATATCTTGATTAGTACGGGTGTCAGAGGTTATGGGGAGAAAGAAGGAGAATGGGGTTAGGAAGGAGAGATAGATGAGCCATGATTGAATGGCGGAGTAGAGTCGATGGGCCGAATGGCCTAATTCTACTCTTATTCCTTATGACCTTATATCCAGGAGTATGACAGGTACAATGAAGTCTTGCTTGTGCTAGCACCACTGGCTTCTAGACTCAGACAAGCACACAGAAACATTAATCACACGTAAAATTTCTACAAGAAAGAAGACTGAAAAAAATGCAGATCCCAAGAACAATCATCAAACACCTAATGAACCACCGTGGCCCAAACGTCCATCAGGCGAGAATGAAATGCTCGGAGAAGGAGAAAGAGGTGCAGCGCACAGGCCTTGAACCTGGTGAGACGCAGGAGGAGCCTGGCCGGGAGTCACCCCACAGAGCCCAGTCCCTCCATGCACTAGAGTCTCCCAACCCCTGCAGAGTAGTTACTAAGATGGCTGATCCGTGGGTGGTTGCTGCTGGGACGCAAGTCGGGGCCTGATCAACCCCGGCTGCGCAAGGTTGTCTGATGTTGTGAGACCCGAAACACCCGATGACCCCAGGTTACATCACTGAGGATGCGTCCCAGCTCATCCAGATGTATATTTTTCACGCACAGCATGGATACAGGCCCTTCGGCCCAACTTGCCAGCATATCCCAGCTGCAAAAGTCCCACCTGCCCACGTTTGGTCCATATCCCTCCAAACCTGTCCTATCTATGCACCTGCCTAACTGTTTCTTAAAGGAGTCCCTACCTCAACTACCTCCTCTGGCAGCTCGTTCCATACCCCCACCACCTTTTGTGTGAAAAAGCTACCCCTCAGATTCCTATTAAATCTTTTCCCCTTCACCTTAAACCCATGTCCTCTGGTCCTCGATTCCACTACTCTGGGCAAGAGACTCTGTGCATCTACCCGATCTATTCCTCTCAGTATTTAATACACCAACATAAGATCACCCCCACCATCCTCCTGCTCTCCAAGGAATAGAGTCCCAGCCTGCTCAACCGTTCTCTATAGCTTAGACCCTCGAGTCCTGGCAACATCCTCGTCGATCTTCTCTGTACCCTTTCCAGCTTAACAGCTGAAGCAAGCAGGCCTGTGCGTAATTCATGAATTAGATATGTGCTGAAATAAACTGTTTCCCGCCTATGACATTGTGGCAAAGACTTCATCAACGGAGAGGCCAAAACCAAATCACCGCCTGCTTTAGTTACTCATGTGGATGTCAAAGACACCACGTCATTTGTGAATGTCAGTAAGGGAAACTAATGCAATTGAATCAAGAATTAACAGATGTTTAAGAAAGAACTGCAGATGCTGGAGAAATCTTAGGTCGACAAACGCTGGGGAAACTCAGCGCGTGAGGCAGCATTTATGGAGCGAAGGAAATAGGTGACATTTCGGGTCGGGACCCTTCTCCAGTCTGACGTTTCGGGTCCGAGACCCTTATTCCTTCGCTCCATTGATGCTGCCTCACCCGCTGAGTTTCTCCAGCATTTTTGTCTACCTAAGATATAACAGATCATTTATTTGCTTTCTGCACGTTCAGTGTAGCAGGTTTTTTTTTTTTTTTTTAAATTTTTAAAGCTGACGGGATGTGGTCAGAGCTGACGAGCAGCATTTCTTCCCGGTTGCATCTCTTGAAGCCCTTTATTCGAGCGGCTCTTCTGCTGAGGGCAGATTGTTGTGAAAATTAATGAGACAGTTATTGGGAAGATGAGTAACTGCCCTTGACATTAATGCAGCATTGTGCCAAGTGTAGCGTTGAGACGGACCTGAGGCGCCAGAGTCAGTCCGTGGGAATTGAGGGCAGTCTCCGCATTGATGAAAGCCACAAGATGCTGGAGTAACTCAGTGGGTCAGGCAGCGTCCATGGAGAAAAAGGATGGGTGAGGATTCGGGCTGGGGGACCCCCCCCCCCCTTCACCCACTGAGCCGCTGAGTTTTGCTGGCCACAGTTAGTGGCCTTGCACGTTCAACTTAAACTTGTATGGGGTTTCCAGAAGTCTAAAGTAATCTGTGTATCAAACAAAAGAACGGCTATTGAACCAAATACCAGAACTGTTCAGGACCTGCAGAACTGGAGCACAAGGTTCTGTACTGCAGCAGGGATCAGTTCCTTTGAAGAAACATAGAAATTAGGTGCAGGAGTACGCCATTCCGCCCTTCGAGCCTGCACCACCATTCAATATGATCATGGCTGATCATCCAACTCAGTATCCCGTACCTGCCTTCTCTCCATACCCCCTGATCCCCTTAGCCACAAGGGCCACATCTAACTCCCTCTTGAATATAGCCAATGAACTGGCCTCAACTACCCTCTGTGGCAGAGAGTTCCAGAGACCCACCACTCTCTGTGTGAAAAAAGTCCTTCTCATCTCGGTCCTAAAGGATTTCCCCCTTATCCTTAAGCTGTGACCCCTTATCCTGGACCTCCCCAACATCGGGAACAATCTTCCTGCATCTAGCCTGTCCAACCCCTTAAGAATTTTGCAAGTTTCTATAAGATCCCCTCTCTGAGTGACTGCGGCACTTTGTGTTTATGTCTAGGAAGCAACTGCAGACGCTGGTTTAAACTGAAGGTAGATACAAAATGATGGAGTAACTCAGCGGGACAGGCAGCATCTCTGGAGAGGATTTGATGACGTTTTGGGTCATGACCCTTATGGGGCCCGTCCCACGTACGCGACTTTTTCGGCGACTGCCGGCACCTGTCATGGGTCCTTGCAGTTCGCCGAAAATTTTCAACGTGTTGAATATTCAGCGGCGACCAGAAAAACTCGACGACTCTTTGGGCGACTGGGGAGACGACTCACGACCATACAGGCGACATGTCGCGGGGTGAAGTCTGTACGGTCGTGAGTAGTCGCCCAAAGAGACGTTCCTTGTTCTGGTCCCCGCTGGATTTTCAACATGTTGAAAATTTTCGGCGACCTGCTGCGACTATGACAAGTGCCGGCAAGTCGCCGATAAAAATCGCGTAAGTGGGGCAGGCCCTGAAATATTAGAGGTCGTGAAGGTTTAGAAGAACCATCTTGGCAGTGGTTATAATCACAATCCACCCACACATCACGCTGCCTCGGCCAGGCCACCAGCTTAATCAAAGACCAGTCTCACCCCGGTCACTCCCTCTTCCATCAGGCAAGAGGTACAGGAGTTGGAGAACGCACACCTCCAGATTCAGGGACAGTTTCTTCCCAGCTGTTATCAGGCAACTGAACCATCCTATCGCCAACGAGAGAGGGGACAAGACCTACCATTGACTTCATTAGAGACCCTCAGACTATCTTTTGAAATATTGTGGCCCTTCACCTTCATCAAGAGCATGATATTGGGAGTTTGGGGGGGGGGGGGGGGGGGGAGGGGGAGGCAGGGTGTGACAATATGGGAAAACAAGGGTCTCAGACAATCATAGTGTCAATTGAACGATCAGACCGAGGGGTAGAGATCGTAATCCAGGGTGGAATTATTGAAAACACAGTTTCCCCCAGCAAAATCCATGCTTCAAAAGGAACATTGCATGCATGGGAAGTTACTGCATGTTATGCACAGACCACAGACCACTCAGAAACGGCACAAAGATTGAAAAAGATAAGACACCAAGCGTTGCAGTAGCTCAGGTCGTCAAGGGTTACGGGGAGAAGGCGGGAGAATGGGGTTTAGAGGGAAACACAGATCAGCCATGATTGCATGGCAGAATATACACGATGGACCAAACAGCCTACTTCTGCGCCTATCACGTATGAATTTATGAGTAACTCAGTGGGTCAGGTAGCATCTCTGGAGAACATGGATGGGCGGCATTTCGGGTCTGAAGAAGGGTCTCGACCCGAAACGTCTCCCATTCCTTCTATCCATGGGTGAAGTACTCCATCTTTTTGTGTCTATTTTCAATTTTGAAAGTAGACAAAAATGCTGGAGAAACTCTGCGGGTGAGGCAGCGTCTATGGAGCGAAGGAAATGGGCAACGTTTCAGGCCAAAACCCTTCTTCAGACTCAAATTTTGAAAGACAGGTTTGCACCTGGAATTAGCCAGAGACACTACTGGAGTGACAAAGTGATGGCTTAGTACATGATGCAGTGGAAAATAAGTATCTAGTTATTGAACCTGTCGTTTAATAGAAAAGGTGAGAAAAACGGTACGAGGGAACAGCAGATGTGGGGTTGGCCACGACTGTTCATTGAGCCGTTTTAGCCACATCTCTAAATATTCACTTTTTAGTTTAGTATAAAGAGACAGCACGGAAACAGGCCCTTCGGCCCACTGCACATTAACATTATCCAACACCCACTAGGGACAATTTTTACATTTACCAAGTCAATTAACCTACAAACCTGTACGTCTTTGGAATGTGGGAGGAAACCGAAGATCTTGGAGAAAACCCACGCGGGTCACAGGGAGAACGTACAAACTCCGTACAGACAGCACCCGCAGTCGGGATCGAACCCGGGTCTCCGGCGCTGCATTCGCTGCAAGGCAGCAACTCTACCGCTGCGCCACCGTGACTGCACCTAGTCTTACATCGCAAATTGATGGAGGTAAATCTAGGGCCTGTCCTACCAGCATCCGACTCCATGCGATGAGCGCGATCAAACTAGAAGCGGGGGCCGCGCGAAGGTCGGGTGATCCCTGTACAGGGCCGTTCCCACCAGCATGGGCCTGCATGCGGCAAGCGCGACCAAACCGGCAGCGAGGGCCGCGCGGAGGTCGGGTGAGTGGCACAACGTGGCGCAAAGTGAGGCGAACTTGGAGCGAAGTCTTAAAGGTAAGTTCGCCAGGACAGAGAGGGGCACACAGAGAGGGGCACAGAGGCACCTACAGAGAGGGTCACGGAGGCACGACGTCGAGGCGACTGCGAGCCAACAAGCCGTCGCCGCGCGGAATTTTTGAACAGTCAGTTTTTCGGAGCCCCGCGCGATGTCGGGACGAACTCTGCACAATTCCGCACGGCTCCGGCGATCGAAGTGGGACCGGCCCCGCGACGCAGGACGGCTCAAGCGACCACGTTAGGTCGCGCTCATCGCATAGCGTTGCATGCTGGTGGGACAGGCCCTTAACAGCCTCCCTATAACAAAAGCAGATTCTCTTGATTATCTTAAGTCAGGCCCCTCTATAAAAAGGTCTGCAGTTGAAATCACTTGGGGTTCTGCCATAGAGCAGCTCTCCATCATTTGCAGGCAAGGATATAAATACAAAGCTTGCTTGCTAATGTAACAGGGAGGTGCTGAGATTTGGCTCTTAGCCTGGCACAGATCCAAGGGGAAAGAAAGTGGCATTTCGCAGCCCAAAGATTTTACGGCAGGTGTAACCAAGGCCAGCCTGGGTGCAAAAGCTTGCAACACTCACTGCTAACTTTATCAAATCTATTGTTTATTTTTAACCTTACTTGCCTGAGGTGTTGGCTCCGTGTTACAACGCCATTCACGCAGGGGAGGGGCTAGAGGGAGCAACCTGGTCCCTCCACGCACGGGCGGAAATCGCTTTTAAAACATGGGGGGGGGGGGGGGGGAAAAGAGTTTCAGGTAGTTTACCTAAAAACTACTCACGACCATACAGGTGTCACCCCACGACATGTCGGTCGTGAGTAGTCGCCCAAAGAGTCGTACCTTTTTCTGGTCGCTGCTGGATTTTCAGGCGACCTGCTGCGACTATGACGGGTCCCGGACACCCCTGTCCAATGCTCTGCCTACCGCGATTCACGCTGGGAGAGCTGTGAAGGTACGGCTAGCCTGGTAATGTGCGTTAACAGAGTATGGTGCAATGGTTTCTTCACTATCGCATGCATCAAGGTACAGTGAAATTAGTCTATTTTGCATACAGCTCAGCAAGACTGTCAGCAATGGAATGAGGGCAGCACTGTGGCATAACGGTCGAGCTACTGCCTTACAGCGCCAGAGACTCGGGTTCCATCCCGACTATGGGTGCTTGTCTGTACGGAGTTTGTATGTTCTCCCCCTGACCTGCGTGGGTTTTCTCAGAGATCTTGGGTTGCCTCCACACTCCAGGTTTGTAGGTTAATTGACTTGGTATTAAGTGTGTGTGTGTGCGTCTGTGTGCGTCTGTGTGCGTCTGTGTGCGTCTGTGTGCGTCTGTGTGCGTCTGTGTGCGTCTGTGTGTGTGCGCGCGTCTCTGTGTGTGTGTGTGTGTGTGCGCGCGTCTGTGTGTGTGTGTGTGCGCGTCTGTGTGTGTGTGTGTGTGTGTGCGTCTCTGTGTGTGTGTGTGTGTGTGTGTGTGTGTGTGTGTGTGTGCGTCTCTGTGTGTGTGTGTGCGTCTCTGTGTGTGTGTGTGTGTGTGTGTCTGTCCGTGTGATCTTGGGTTGCCTCCCACACTCCAAAGACTCCAGGCTTGTAGGTTAATTGGCTTGGTATTAAATGTAAATTTGTGTGCGTCTGTGTGTGTTAATAGGCAGGGATAGCAGGTTGGTGTGGACTCTGTGGGCCGAAGGGCCTGTTTCCTCGCTGCACCTCTAAACTAAACTATCACCATACATCAGCACAATCGTACAGTTAGTACAGAATGTACAGAACAGCCCACTGAGTCTACATGCAAGAGCCGCCATGTTAACCGAGTAGAGTGCACAGGGAGCCCATGGCAAGTGCATGGACACGACCACACATTTGTACACATCCTGGTTTAGTTATCTCGGACTTTCTTACTATTGAATCGAGACCTCGCACTGCCAAATGCATGTCACAGCTGCAACCAACGCATGTTAAACAAATTCACACCCAGCCACCTTCCAATCTGCAAATCTATAAATAAAACAGGTGGTAATGTGTGTTCTCAGTTGCTGAATATTAAATGTTGTTATTGCATTATAAACTTCAACTTTAGAGTTCTTATATTTATAATCAAAACAGTTTCCACAGCAGCCTAACAAAAATGCTAGATGTTGTCTGACAAGCTGAACGTATTCAGCAAAAATACAAATTGAATGCAGCAGAGAGAGGAGACACAACGTCTGGCGAGACTTTGAGATAATTCATGTCCAATGAACTCCATGTCCCCAGACGCCACATTTTGTGGGTAGACACAAAGTGTTGGCGTAACTCAGCGGGTCAGGCAGCATCTCTGGAGAGAATGAATGGGTGACGGTTCGGCTCGAGAGTCTGAGAGTCAGGGGAGAGGGAGACAGAGATATGGAAGGGTGAGGTGTGAAAACACAGATCAAAGAAGACAATGATGAGGAAATGTAGAATGGTTCGAGACCAGAAACCTCACCCATCCCTTTCCTCCAGAGAAGCTGCCTGGCCTGTTGACTTACTCCAACATTTTGTGTCGATCTTTGGTGTAAACCAGCATCTGCATGCAGTTCCTTCCACCACATTTGCGAGCCCATTTCATATGACTGTAGTACACATATTCGGGTCATATGAAGTACTTAGTTCAAAAGTATTCGAATATCTCAGACTAAAATTAAACAAACATTTTCGCAATGTACATACAAAACACGACTGCTGTTCATCGTGATTCACTTAGTTTTGTTCCTAACCTTCGCACACAACTCTTACATATCTCTCTTTTAAAAAAAAAAATCAATGCCATTCAACCAGATTCTGCACTGCGTAAATATCCCTGAATTCAATGTATCTTTCTCGCTACACTAAATTGAAATTGGGACTCAAAGTAGTATTTGGGTAATACGTTATTGACTGAAGGCCCAGTGGACAGGAACATCGGGAGCTCACAGGTCAACTTCTCCCGCCGGAATCGCAGGGTGAAATCGCGGGGCCTAACATTGCCCGGCGCGGCTTAAATGGCCGCGGGACTTGCCATCGCCCGCCGAGGGCTTTAACACCGTGAGCCCCAGTCGCCTCGACGCTGCAGTTGGACTGCTGGACCGGGGCAGAAGAACAAAGGGAAGAGATAAGACTTTGCCTTCCATCACAATGAGGAGGTGTTGGAGATTCACTGTGATGGATGGTTCTTCTTGGTTCCTGGTTACTTGGTCCTCCAAAATATTCCAACTGGAATTTAAACTGGAGGTGGTGAAGGGAGGGGTTTAGCCAGAGAGGGTTATTGGGAAGAAAGTGCCACTTTAAATGTAGTTGCATCTGGCTGGGCAACCGTGGCTCGCTGGAGATTATTCCGTGCTTTAATAGTGCGTGGGAAGAAGGAATTGCTGTACACATCTGTCTTTGTGGCTGGGACCACAAATTGGATCGAATGCCCTCATCTGCTCCTAATTGGTTTGGGGTTGGTGTAGGTCTTGTGATCTATGTCTAGCTGACCATT
This sequence comes from Raja brachyura, assembly GCA_963514005.1. Next base: position 6,133,858 of record OY740810.1, read on the forward strand.
TAACATTTTGTAAAAACAGGTCAAACGGTGAGCTTCCCGTCTGTCTTGGAGAGGGTTCCACCCAAGAGAATTCAGAAGTTTGGTGACACTCGCTTCTCTCTCGTAGGTGTTAGTGACAAATCGAGCGGCCTGTCTTTGGACACGATCGATGGATGAAATGTTTTTATCTGTGTATGGGTCCCAAGCAGCAACTGCGTAGTCCAGACGAGGTCTAACGAGGGTGAAATACAGCTTCTCCTTGACAGAAGCTGAACAATGATGGAAGTTGCGCCTCAGGAAGTTTAGGACACCTGTTGCTTTCACTGTTACATGATGTTTGTGTAAACTGTGTTAATTGGGGGTCTTGGTTTCAATGTCATGACTGTAGGAATGAAACTTCGTTCAAACCTTGTCTGTTTGAAGGACAATAAAAGGCACTCTATTCTGTTCTTCCTTAAATAATTTTCCTTTGTACGGACATGTTTTGTTTTTTTAAAGTAAGCTTTGTGAGAATTAAGCACCATTCCTGATTTAACTAATCTCTTCTAACAGACTTTGGACTTGATGTTTGGCCATTTTCGTTATTTTAGAAACCAAAGTGAAATCACGACATCAGTTGGATTCTTTCAATGTGTAGGATGGAACTGCAGGTGCTTGCTTGAACCGACGATAGGCACAAAATGCTGGAGTAACTCAGCGGAACAGGCAGCGTCTCTGGAGAGAAGGAATAGGTAACGTTTCAGGTCGAGACCCTTCTTCAGACTGAGAGTCAGGGGAGAGGGAGACAGTTTGTATGCCTCCTTTTCACCTTCCCCAGAGCTAACAATGAACCATCCTACATTTCCTTAACATCGTCTGCTTTGATCTGTGTTTTCACATCTTACCCTTTCATATCTCTGTCTCCCTCGTCCCCGACTCTGTCTGAAGAAGGGACCCGACCTGGAATGTCACCCATTCCTTCTCTCCAGAGACGCTGCCTGTCCCGCTGATTTAATCATAGAAACATAGAAATTAGGCGCAGGAGTAGGCCATTCGGCCCTTCGAGCCTGCACCGCCATTCAATATGATCATGGCTGATCATCCAACTCAGTATCCCGTACCTGCCTTCTCTCCTTACCCTCTGATCCCCTTAGCCACAAGGGCCACATCTAACTCCCTCTTAAATATAGCCAATGAACTGGCCTCAACTACCCTCTGTGGCAGAGAGTTCCAGAGACCCACCACTGGTGTGTGAAAAAAGTCCTTCTCATCTCGGTGCTAAAGGATTTCTCCCTTATCGTTAAGCTGCGACCCCTTGTCCTGGACCTCCCCATTTTGTGTCTATCTTTGGTTTCTTTCAAATGTTCTTTTCTTCGGGAACTCCTCGTTCCTCATCATCATTTCAGCTTATCTTCAAGATCCAAGTGTCCAGTTACAACGAGGAGTCATCGACCTTAAACATCAACTTTTCCATACCTTAGATGAGGTCCGACAAGCTGAATGTAGACTTCAGATTTCAAGCAGAATATTGCTTTTGCAAAAATAGCTGTTGGCTGCACCTCAAACTATTGATCACGGTGTATTTAAGACATTTGTCCACGTATAGAGTCATAGAATCATAGAGTGATACAGCGTGGAAACAGGTCCTTCGGGCCAACTTGCCCACACCGACCAACATGTTCCATTTACACTAGTCCCACAGGTCCCTGTCTAATTGCTTATTAAACGTTGTGATAGTCCCAGCTTCAACTACCTCCTCTGGCAACTTGTTCCATACACCCACTACCCTTTGTGTAGAAAAAGTTTCCCCTCAGATTCCTTTAATATCTTTCCCCCTTCACTTTGCACTTATGCCTTCCGGTTCTCGATTTCCCCCACTCTGGGCAAGAGGCTGTGCATCCACCCAATCCATTCCTCTCATGATTTTACACACTTACACACACACACAAATAATCTGCTAAGAGGAGCACATGGTAGTGGGGGTAGGGTACTGACATGGATAGAAAATTGGTTGGCAGACAGGAAACAAAGAGTAGGAATTAACGGGTCCCTTTCAGAATGGCAGGCAGTGACTTGTGGGGTACCGCAAGGCTCGGTGCTGGGGCAGCAGCTATTTACAAAATACATTAATGATTTAGATAAAGGGATTAATAGTAACACTGCAAATTTGCAAATGACACAAAGCTGGGTGGCAGTGTGAACTGTGAGGAGGATGCTATGAGGTTCAGGGTGACTTGGACAGGTTGCTCGAGTGGGCAGATGCATGGCAGATGCAGTTTAACGTGGATAAATGTGAGGTTATCCACTTTGGTGGCAAGAACAGGAAGGCAGATTATTATCTGAATGGTGTCAAGTTAAGAAAAGGGGAAGTACAACGAGATCTGGGCGTCCTTGTACATCAGTCACTGAAAGTAAGCATGCAGGTATAACAGGCAGTGAAGAAACCTAATGGCACGTTGGCCTTCACAACAAGAGGAGTTTGAGTATAAGAGCAAAAAGGTCCTTCTGCAGTCGTACAGAGCCCTAGTGAGACCACGCCGGGAGTATTGTGTGCAGTTTTGGTCCCTAAATTTGAGGAAGGACATTCTTGATATTGAGGGAGTGCAGCGTAGGTTCATGAGGTTAATTCCCAGGACGGCTGGACTATCATATGTTGAAAGAATGGAGCGGCTGGGCTTGTACACACTGGAATTTGGAAGGATGAGAGGGGATCTTACTGAAACAAAAGATTATTAGGGGATTGGACACGCTAGAGGCAAGAAACATGGTCCCAAAGTTTAGGGAGTACAGAACCAGGGGCCACAGTTTAAGAATAAGGGGTAGCCCATTTAGAACGGAGATGAGGAAAAACTTTTTCACCCAGAGAGTTGTGAATTTGTGGAATTGTCTGCCTCGGAAGGCAGTGGAGGCCGATTCTCTACATGCTTTCAAGAAAGAGTTAGAGCTCTTAAAGATAGCAGAGTCAGGGGAAGGCAGGAACGGGGTACTGATTGTGGATGATCAGCCATGATCATATGGAATGGCAGTGCTGGCTCGAAGGGCCGAATGGCCTACTCCTACACCAATTGCTTTTAAAAGCCTTCTCTGAGCACACAGAACGACTATGCGGGAAGCAACAGACGCATTAAAAAGAACGTAATTGAACTTGGAACTTGTGTAGCTCGGTTATTCATTGCGTTTACCGGCTGAGCCATTAGGCAAATTAGCCATTATGTCATAACTTCCTTATGCGTTAGATCAAAAAGGGAAGCATCATTCAATAAACAATCAGCTGAACACTTATTTCTGGCCACTGATAGATTCATACTCATAAGAGGAGTAGCTGTCATTGAAACATAGAAAATAGGTGCAGGAGTAGGCCATTCGGCCCTTCGAGCCAGCACCGCCATTCAATATGATCATGGCTGATCGTCCAGAATCAGTACCGTTCCTGTTTTCTCCCCGTATCCCCCGATTCTGTTAGCCAAAAGAGCTATATCTAACGTCTCTCTTGAAAACATCCAGTGAATTGGCCTCCACAGCCTTCTGTGGCAGAGAATTCCACAGATTCACAACTCTCTGGGTGAAAATGTTTTTCCTCATCTCAGTCCAAAATGGCCGACCCCTTATTCTTAAACTGTGACCCCTGGTTCTGGACTCCCCCCAACATGGGGAACATTTTTCCTGCATCTAGCCTGTCCAATCACAGTCATAGAGTGATACGGTGTGGAAACAGACCCTTCGGCCCAACTTGCCCACACCGGCCAACAATGTTCCCAGCTACACGAGTCCCACCTGCCTGTGCTTGGTCCATATCCCTCCAACCAGTCCTATCTATGTACCTGCCTAACTGTTTCTTAAACAATGGGATAGTCCCCACCTCAACTACCTCCTCTGGCAGCCTGTTCCATACACCCACCTCCCTTTACCCCTCGGATTCCTATTAAATCTTTTCCCCTTCACCTTGAACCTATGGTAGACAAAAATGCTGGAGAAACTCAGCGGGTGAGGCAGCATCTATGGAGCGAAGGAATAGGTGACGTTTCGGGTCGGGGCCCTTCTTCAGTCTAAATAGCAAAATGGCGGACATCAAGGCCAAAGTCTGTTAGAGGAGTTTAGGAAAATCAGATATGAGGCTTAATTCTCACAAAGCTTGAACTTGATTAGTGCGGGGGTCAGGGGTTATGGGGTGAAGGCAGGAGAATGGGGTTGGGAGGGAAAGAAAGATCAGCCATGATTGAATGGAGGAGTAGACTTGATGGGCCGAATGGCCTAATTCTACTCCTAGAACTTATGAACATTAGGAATGGAATGGAGACTGCAAATTGTAATTAAAAAGCAACCTTCAGGATGGAGACAGAATACGTTAACCAAAAGAGTCTCATTTGGGTGTGAACCCAAATCATTATGAGTTAGAGGCACATGCCACACCCACCAAATCAGCCATCTCGCGGCTAATGTAGTTAATTTGGAATCTTTGCAATCTCTTATTATCGCCATCATCATATTTAGAAAATCCACCACCATATTTAGTAACTTGGGTGTACTGACATGCACTAAATATACCTTGAGTTAAAGTATTATTACTGCAGAAGGATTCCTGTGATTGAGTGCAGCCCGTTAGGGCCTGTCCCACTTGGCGATTTTTCCTGCGACTGCCGGCATCATTGACCGACGCATCAGGTCACGGGAAAAGTCGCGGCGGTGACAACGTATTGACGCGCGGTGTTTCCTCGAGTGTCGCAACATTTTTTTTTGTCGCCGCTGGATTTTGAAATGTTCAAAATCTTTTACCGACCCTGAACTGACGCCGGCAGTCGCCAAGTGAGACGGGTCCTTCACACCCTCACAAATACAGAAATTATTTTTTTTTTTTAAATCCACCTGCTGGAGAGTTAAGATAATTCTGCGATCCAAAACGTGAGAAGACAGGTGCCTCCAGAGGAAGAAGCTATGGGATAAAGTACACACTGCTGGGGAAATACAACATTTTATTTACATGGGGTGAATAGATAGGTTGGAGGCACAGAGTATTTTATGCAGAGTAGGAGCATCAAGAAACAGAGGACGTAGCTTTGAGGTGAGAGGGGAAAGGTCTGTGGAATTCTCTGTCTCAGAGGGCAGTGGAGGCAGGTTCTCTGGATACTTTCAAGAGAGAGCTAGATAGGGCTCTTAAAGATAGCGGAGTCAGTGGATATGGGGAGAAGGCAGGAACGGGGTACGGATTGGGGATGATCAGCCGTGATCACATTGAATGGCGGTGCTGGCTCGAAGGGCCAAATGGCCTGCTCCTGCACCTATTGTCTATTGTTTGAGGGAATATCAGGTAGAGAAAAATGCTGGAGAAACTCAGCGGGTGAGGCAGCATCAATGGAGCGAAGGAATAGGCGACTTTTCGGGTCGAGGCCCTTCTCCAGACGGATGTGCGGGTGGGGGAGGGGATGGCAAGAAGAGAGGAAAAGGCAGAAACAGTGGGCTGGGCGGGAGAGCTGGGAAGGGGAGGGGAAGGAGGGAGAAAGCAAGGACTACCTGAAATTGGAGAAGCCAATGTTCATCCCTCCAACACGAGGGAATATGAGGGGCAACTTTTCCCCACAGAGGGTGCAGAACACATGGAATGGGCCGGTCAGAGGCAACGCACACCTCCAGATTCTGAGACCGTGTCTTCCCAGCTGTTATCAGGCAACTGAACCATCCCAACACCAACAAGAGAGCAGTCCTAAACTGCCCTCAAACCTCACTGGAGACCCACAAACTATCTTGTACTAGAATGTATCCCGCACTAAACATTCTTCCCTTTATCTTCTATCAGTACAGCGCAGACGGCTTGTTAGTTATCATGTATAATCGATCTACTGACTTAATAGCACGCAACAAAAATGCTTTCTACTGCACCCCTGCACACATGACAATAAGCTGAACTAAAGAAGAGGTAATTGAGGCAGGTACTGTCACAGTGTTTAAAAGATACTTGGACAGGTACATGGATTGGAAAGGCTTAGAGCAAGGGTTCCCAACCTGGGGTAAATTTCACCTACCCAGGGGGTACACTTGTTGACTGTGGATTTGTGCATATTTTTTTCTCATTGACTGACTGTGTTTGGTTCTGGTATACCGGTATCTGTTCATCATTAGTTGTGAAATAAATAAGTGAAATAACATTTTTTTTATGCGCTATTAAAGCTGCCAGGCGAAAACAGGACAAAAAAGGTTGGGAACCCCTGGATTAGAGTGAAATGGGCCAAACGAGGGCTGATGGGACTAACCTAAATGGGAACGTCTTGGTCAGCATCAGCATGTTGGGCAGAAGGGCCTGTTTTCATACTGTGCAGCTCAATGAGAGGCCAAGAGATACAAACATGATAGAATCGTAGCGAGGCGTTTAAGGAGGAACTGCAGATGCTGGAAAATCGGAGGTCGACAAAAATGCTGGAGAAACATCTATGGAGCGAAGGAAATGGGCAGCGTTTTGGGTCGAAACCTTTCTTCAGACTTAGGAATCTTAGCATGGCTCTGGTGTGGGAGGAGGCCATCCAGTCAGCACTGGGTGTGAGCAAAGACAATTCGACCATTTTCACGTCTCTACCCTACACTCATAACCCTGCCAACTCTTTTCTTTCAAACTGACTGCATCAATACCAGCAGAAGGTTATTCCAGACTCCAGCCACGTAGGATGCAAAAAACGACATTTCTCGCGTCAGTTTTAGTTATTTTGCCCATCATCGTCCTTACAGAAACAAGGAACTGCAGGTGCTGGTTTACAAAAAGAAAAAGGACACACAGTTCTGGAGTAACTCAGCGGGGGGGGGGCAATCACATCCCTGGAGAACATGGATAGGTGATGCTTCAAGGCAGGAGACTTCATTATACATTCATTGGTTCTTGACCCCACCGCAAACAGCTTCGCCCCATCTGTTCTCTGAACCCTTCAAGATTTAAAACTATCAGATCTTCTCACCCCGACTTCCTCCCAAGGAAAACTACAGCAGCTTCACAAGTTCATATGAACTGAATTGTGAAATGATTCATGTGGGATGAAAACGCTGGCTGGCTGGCTGGCAATGTACCTCGGTACACGGGAGAATTAACTAAACTGAACTCCTATTCCTTCGCTCCATAGATGCCGCCTCACCCGCTGAGTTTCTCCAGCATGCTTGTCTACCTCCATAAGCCTTAGGAGCAGAATTAAGCCATTCGGCCCATCAAGCCTACCCTACCATTCAATCATGGCTGACCTATCTTCCCCTCTCAGCCCCATCCTCCTGCCTTCTCCCCACAACCCTTGACACCCGTATTAATCAATCCATGTTTCTCATCTTTGGACGCATTAGAGTCCATTTATTTTGTAACCCCTTTCAACGTTCATGCTTTTCCTAGAGGGCGCAGTCAGATGTGGGAGAACCAGTTTAAGAAAAGGTGCATATTAACTTCCTTGTTTTTGTTTCCATCTGTTTTTTTATAAAGCCACTTTCTGAATCCACCCACCCCCCTCAACTATGCCCGACTGTCCCCCCCCCGATTAGATGTTACTGTTTGTACACCTCGTTGTCACCTTCCCCTCAGCTGAGAACGATCCATTTTACATTTTTCTTCAACTCCATCCCCTTTGATGTCTCCTTTTCACACCTTACCCTTCCATATCTCTCTCTCTCTCTCTCTCTCTCCTCCCCAGCTCTGAGTCTGAAGAAGGGTCTCGCCCCAAAACGTCACCCATTCCTTCTATCCAGGGATGCTGCCTGTCCCGCTGAGTTACTCCAGCTTTTTGTGTCGATACCTTGTTGTCAGACAGCATCTCTGGAGAAATGGAATAGGTGAGGTTTTGGGTCGAGACCTAGCTTGTGTACTCTTTAGAATGGTGTCCTCCAGTTGATATTGGTTCTTCTCATTCATCCCATCAACACGTTTGATTTCTCAACATTAAACTTCAGCAGCTATCTGAAACTGGCTCCCCTGCCGCTATCATCTCCTACCTTGCTTTGACAGGCACGATGATGTGGAGTCCAGGCAGAGAAATGAAAATTATCTTTTCAAACCAAATGATGATTCCATGCTGTACGACATCTTAAGTGTCAGCTGTCAACGTGTACTTTCCAGCAGTGGGCAATGAATGATAATCATAACCGGGCATATTCCTCATCAGATTTTATTCCCAATTCAATGAATAGACAACAGGCAATAGGTGCAGAAGCAGGCCATTTGGCCGTTCGAGCCAGCACCGCCATTCATGGCTGATCATCCCCAATCAGTGCCCCGTTCCTGCCTTCTCCCCATATCCCCTGACTCCACTATCTTTAAGAGCCCTATCTAGCTCTCTCTTGAAAGCATCCAGAGAACCTGCCCTCTGAGGCAGAGAATTCCACAGACCCACCACTCTCTGTGAGAAAAAGTGTTTCCTCGTCTCTGTTCTAAATGGCTTACTCCTTATTCTTAAATTTAAGAATAAGTATTGCAGAAGCTGTTTGTTTCCCTGTTACTAATGTCGTTCGTTTTCATTTACAAATCCATATAAATATGGACTTGAAAATGAAACCTGTGGCCCCTGGTTCTGGACTCCCCCAACATCAGGAATATGTTTCCAGCCTCTAGCGTGTCCCTTAACAATCTTATATGTTTCAATGAGATCTCCTCTCATCCTTCTAAACTCCAGATTGTACATGCGCAGCCACTCCATTCTCTCAGCATATGACAGTCCCGCCATCCAGGAATTAACCTTGTAAACCTACACTTCACTCCCTCAATAGCAAGAATGTCCTTTCCTCAAATGAAGTCCATTGAATCACCCCCATTTCTCTCCAAACTACCATCAGCAGGTCCCCTCTGCAGATTGGAACAAGGACCTCTATGCTTATTAAGCTGCTGACACAAAACCTAGATTTATGTACCCAACCCTCATTTTAAAAGGCCAGACATCAATTACAACTTTGCAATTAAATCTTAATTTATCAGGCAGCATCCTAAATAACTGAGCCACAAAAATAGTCTGTTTAAAAAAAATATCATGGTTGCACATATCATAAGAAACTTTTAAAAGATATACAGGCCAAAACTATGTTATGTTTGTGGCACAAATATATTCTGCACCTATAAACCAGAGGATATTAAATTTAAATTGCATTTATATAATACTCCAAACTGAATCGAGAGAATAGAGATTTTGGTTATGTAAATTTGTATTTAACATATAAAACGACGCACGTAAATGAAAACGAAGGACATTAGTAACAGGAAAACAAACAGCTTCTGCAATATTACATGCGAGTTAGGTGTGAAGTTGCCAATAAGCTGCAAAGTAAGGATAATTGAATGCATAGAACAGCCTGGAGCACAGGGAGCAAGTGCCTGCGGCTGGAATAAAACCAAATGCAACAGAATCTGTGAAGCAAACAGCATCGCTCGCCGGCGCTCCTGGCCTCTCCAATGCATAATGCATGGCTTTCCTACCGTCCCTCTCACCCTCACCTCAAGGCTGCGAGCGGCGGGGATGTGCAGCTTGTTCAGCGGCTGCCTGTCGCTACCTCCATGCCGCCCCGCTGCAGAGGTAAGTCGCTGTGTCCCTTCTCCTCGCCTTCACCTCCGCTGCTACTGAAGCCTCCACTGCCCGCCCAGCAGCGGCCGCATTGGACCCAGCCGGCTCTACCTCCCTCCCTGCAACACTGGCTCACACACCCGTCAGTCACCAGAGCCAGGCAAACGCCCCATTACACAGAAGCACAGAAACATCGGTGCAAAAGGAGGCCATTCGGCCCTTCGAGCCAGCACTGCCATTCATTGTCCCCAATCAATAACCCATGCCTGCCTTCTCCCCATATCCCTTGATTCCACTAGCCCCGGCTAGAGCTCTATCTAACTCATAAATCCATCTCTTAAAGGCCATTCAACTGTGTGTATTGTGTGTATGTTCATGTGTGTATTTACGTATATAATTGTAGTCAATGCCTACTATGTTCTGTTGTGCTAAGCAAAGAAATAATTTCATTGTCCTGTCAGGGACACATGACAATAAACTCTTTTAACTTTAACTCTCTCTTAAATCCATCCAGTGACTTGGCCTCCACTGCCCTCTGTGGCAGGGAATTCCATAAATTCACAACTCTCTGGGAGAAAAAGTTTTTTCTCAGCTCCGTCTTAAATGACCTCCCCTTTATTCTAAGACTGCGGCCCCTGGTTCTGGACTCACCCAACATTGGGAACATTTTTCCTGCATCTAGCTTGTCCAGTCCTTTTCTAATTTTATATGTTTCTATAAGATCACCCCTCATCCTAAACTCCAGTGAGTACAAGCCTAGTCTCTTTAATCTTTCCTCGTATGACAGTCCCGCCATCCCGGGGATCAATCTCGTGAACCTACGCTGCACTGCTTCAATCACAAGGATGTCCTTCCTCAAATTAGGAGACCAAAACTGTACGCAATACTCGAGATGTGGTCTCACCAGAGCCCTGTACAATGACCAGTTGGTTGGTCAACGCCACAAGAAGGGTCTCGACCCGAAACGTCGCCTATCTCCTTCGCTCCTTAGATGCTGCTGCACCCGCTGAGTTTCTCCAGCCTTTTGTGTAGCCACAACTTACAGTGCGGACAACCAATAGCCAGAAATCCATTGCTCATCCCAGACTCCCCTCGAGGTGAAGAAGAAAGAAACTGCGGCTAGACAAAAGTGCTGGAGAAACTCAGCGGCTGCAGCAGCATCTATGGAGCGAAGGACATAGTCTGACTTAAATATAAATGCTAAAGTGAGCAAGATGCTTGACCGTAAGGTGGGGTGGGAGATTGCAACCTTCACCTGGTCCGCCCTGTTTCGACGAATGCAATCAACCCGGCGTGCACAATCCACAAGTAAGATGAAATAGAACAAGTTGTCCCACAACTTTAGCCATATGCGAGAAGAAGAAGAAGAAGAAGAAGACCATAAGGTTATAGATGACAGTGGAATGCAGAGTCATAGAGCCTGGAAACAGGCCCTTTGGCCCAACTTGCCCATACTGACCAACAAGCCCCATCTACACTAGTCCCACCTGCCTCTCACATCCTTCTAAACATGTCCCATCCATGTACCCTCTAAATGTTTCTTAAACGCTATGGTTGTACTTACCTAAACTAGCTCCACTGGCAGCTCATTCCATAGATCTACTTCCCTTTGTGCAAAAAGGTTGCCCCTCAGGTTCCTGTTAAATCTTCCCCCTCTTACCTTAAACCCATGTACTCTGGTTCTTGATTTCACTACTCTGGGTAAAAGACTCTGTGCGTCTGCCCGATCTATTCCTCTCTCGGATGGCCTGCATCTCTTCCCGAACACTGGGTTATGAGCCGATACAGCTGTTCTGAATCGCTCCCCTTTACGCAATGATAGTGCCAGACAACACAAGGCGATGTTTAATGTTTTATGTGTCATTCCTAACTGTCACTGTATGTCATGTTGCCACTGGCGAGCGGAGCACAAAGGCAAATTCCTTGTATGTGAATACTTGTCCAATAAACGTAATCATAAACAAGGAATTTCATTTCACTGCAATTTCATTTCACTGCACATCTCGTATGCATATGTGACGAATAGACTTGACTTGACTTGGACTATGCTCAGTGTTTAAATCAGACTTTATTCCACAAACAGATCACTCCTACCAGTGCTGGCTTGGACAGATGCGTCTGCAAAAGATGAGCTCAGGTGTTGGTTCAATCACCATCAAATTCAATCTGGGAGCAATGCTGTTCAATATACAGCCATCGTGCCCAATGGTGGTGCCATTGCGTTGGTCAATATTATTTTTCGAGTCACCGGATTTAGTGCCAACAAAAGTATTGTTCTATGGTCAGGTAGTAGTGATTGATCAGCTGAGGGGGGGAGATACGTGGCACAAATTAGCCGTTTTATTTGTCTAAAGGGCCTGTCCTACCAGCATCCGACTCCATGCGGTGAGCGCGACCAAACTGGAAGCGGTGGCCGCGCGGAGGTCGGGTGAGTGGCGCGACGCGGCGCGAAGTTGGAGCGAAGTCCGCAAGGTAAGTTCTCAAGGACAGAGAGGGACACACAGGGAGGGACACGGAGGCACACAGAGAGAGGGCCACGGAGGCACATACAGAGAGGGTCATGGAGGCACATACAGAGAGGGTCATGGAGGCACATATAGAGAGGGTCGCGGTGCACGACGTCGAGGCGGTGCGTAATGCGTCAAGGCGACTGCGAGCCGACAGGCCGTTGCCACGCGGAATTTTTGAACACGGTCAGTTTTTCGGAGCCCCGCGCGATGTCGGGACCAGCTCCCCACAACTCCACACGGCTCCGGCGATCGAAGTGGGACCGGCCCCGCGAGGCCGGACAGCTCAAGCGACCACGTTAGGTCGCGCTCATCGCATGGAGTCGCCTGCTGGTGGGACAGGCCCTCAACGCTAAACACATCATGCTTTCTGGACTCAAAGTTGATGATTTCCAAGGGTAGTGTGTGCTGCCACCTGTGGTGGGATTGTGCTGCTGCAGGGCCAACCTGTGCTGGAGTCATCTGGAATATTAATTCTAATGAACAACTCTGCCAAGATGAATATTTTAGGACCGGCACAGTGGCGCAGCGGTAGAGCTGCTGCATGACGCACCAGAGACCCAGGTTCGATCCTGACTACGGGCGCTGTCTGTACAGAGTTTGTATGTTCTCCCCGTGACCTGCGTGGGTTTACGCCGGGTGCTCCGGTTTCCTCCCACACTCCGAATACGTACAGGTTTGTAGGCTAATTAACCATATAACCATATAACAATTACAGCACGGAAACAGGCCATCTCGGCCCTTCAAGTCCGTGCCGAACAACTTTTTTCCCTTAGTCCCACCTGCCTGCACTCATACCATAACCCTCCATACCCTTCTCATCCATATGCCTACCCAATTTATTTTTAAATAATACCAATGAACCTGCCACCACCACTTCCACTGGAAGCTCATTCCACACCGCTACCACTCCCTGAGTAAATTGGCTTGGAAAAAATTGTATATTGTCCCTAATGTGTGTAGGACTGGTGTTCATGTGCGGGAATCGCTGGTTGGTGCAGACTCGGTGGGCCGAAGGGCCTGTTTACGTGCTGTACCTCTTAAACGGATACTAAAACTAGTGTCTAGACTCGGTGGGCTGAAGGGCCTGTTTCCGCGCTGTATCTCTGAACTAAATTAAACAACACTAAACTAATGTCAGACTGTTGTTTGACGAGTCTGGTTTTAGAGATCTCTCCCAATTTAGACCCAAATCTAAAGATGACTGTGAGAAAGATTTCCCGGGTTGGCATGGTTCAGAATAACTTTGCCATTACCAACTTCCAAAACAAAAATGTTCGTTTTTTTGTACTGTTGAATTCTTCTTGTGCTTCAGTATCCGCAGCCTTTGCTGCAATTGGGCAGTCACGGTGGCCACAGCGGTAGAGTTGCTGCCTTACAGCAAAATGCAGCGCCAGAGACCGGGGTTCGATCCCGACTACGGGTGCTGTCTGTACGGAGTTTGTATGTTCTCCCCGTGATCTGCGTGGGTTTTCTCCGAGATCTTCGGTTTCATAGAAACATAGAAACATAGAAAATAGGTGCAGGAGTAGGCCATTCGGCCCTTCGAGCCTGCACCGCCATTCAATGTGATCATGGCTGATCATCCAACTCAGTATCCCGTACCTGCCTTCTCTCCATACCCCCTGATCCCTTTAGCCACAAGTGCCACATCTAACGCCCTCTTAAATATAGCCAATGAACTGGCCTCAACTACCTTCTGTGGCAGAGAATTCCAGAGACTCACCACTCTCTGTGTAAAGAATGTTTTCCTCATTTCGGTCCTAAAGGAATTCCCCCTTATCCTTAGACTGTGACCCCTTGTTCTGGACTCCCCCAACATCGGGAACAATCTTCCAGCATCTAGCTTGTCCAACCCCTTAAGAATTTTGTAAGTTTCTATAAGATCCCCCCTCAATCTTCTAAATTCCAGCGAGTACAAGCCGAGTCTATCCAATCTTTCCTCATATGAAAGTCCTGACATCCCAGGAATCAGTCTGGTGAATCTTCTCTGTACCCCCTCTATGGCAAGGATGTCTTTCCTCAGATTTGGAGACCAAAACTGTACGCAATACTCCAGGTGTGGCCTCACCAAAACCCTGTACAACTGCACTAGAACCTCCCTGTTCCTATACTCAAATCCTTTCGCTATGAATGCTAACATACCATTTGCTTTCTTCACTGCCTGCTGCACCTGCATGCCTACTTTCAATGACTGGTGTACCATGACACCCAGGTCTCGTTGCATCTCCCCCTTTCCTAATCTGCCACCATTCAGATAATAGTCTACCCTCATGTTTTTGCCACCAAAGTGGATAACCTCCATTTATCCACATTATACTGCATCTGCCATGCATCTTCCCATTCACTCAGCCTATCCAAATCACCCTGCAGCCTCCAAGCATCCTCCTCACACCTAACTATACCCCCCAGCTTGGTATCATCTGCAAATGTGGAGATGTTGCATTGAATTCCCGCACTCCAAAGATGTACAGGTTTGTAGGTGAGGCTATGGAATTCTCTGCCTCAGAGGGCGGTGGTGGCAGGTTCTCTGGATGCTTTCAAGATTTACAAGGTTAATTCCCAGGATGGCGGGACTGTCATATGCTGAGAGAATGGAGCAGCTGGACTTGTACACTTTGGAGTTTAGAAGAATGAGAGGAGATCTCATTGAAACATATAAAATTGTTAAGGGTTTGGACACGCTAGAGGCAGGAAACATGTTCGCGATGTTGGGGGAGTCCAGAACCAGGGGCCACAGTTTAAGAATAAGGCAATGAAGTAAATGAGGTGCTTGAGGAGTATAAGGAATGTAAAAAGAATCTTAAGAAAGAAATTAGAAAAGCTAAAAGAAGATATGAGGTTGCTTTGGCAAGCAAGGTGAAAGTAAATCCAAAGGGTTTCTACAGCTATATTAATAGCAAAAGGATAACAAGGGATAAAATTGGTCCATTGGAGAGACCGAGTGGACAGCTATCTGCAGAGCCAAAAGTGATGGGGGAGATATTGAACAATTTATTTTCTTCGGTATTCACCAAGGAGAATGATATTGAATTATGTGAGGTAAGGGAAACTAGTAGAGTAGCTATGGATACTATGAGTTTCAAAGTAAAAGAAGTACTGACACTTTTGAAAAATATAAAAGTGGATAAGTCTCCAGGTCCTGACAGGATATTCCCTAGGACATTGAAGGAAGTTAGTGTAGAAATAGCCGGGGCTATGACAGAAATATTTCAAATGTCATTAGAAACGGGAATAGTCCCCGAGGATTGGCGTACTGCGCATGTTGTTCCATTGTTTAAAAAGGGTTCTAAAAGTAAACCTAGCAATTATAGACCGGTTAGTTTGACTTCAGTGGTGGGCAAATTAATGGAAAAGATACTTAGAGATAATATATATAAGTATCTGGATAAAGAGGGTCTAATTAGGAACAGTCAACATGGATTTATGCCTGGAAGGTCATGTTTGACTAATCTTCTTGAATTTTTTGAAGAGGTTACTAGGGAAATTGACGAGGGTAAAGCAGTGGATGTTGTCTATATGGACTTCAGTAAGGCCTTTGACAAGGTTCCTCATGGAAGGTTGGTTAAGAAGGTTCAACTGTTGGGTATAAATGCAGGAATAGCAAGATGGATTCAACAGTGGCTGAATGGGAGAAGCCAGAGGGTAATGGTGGATGGCTGTTTGTCGGGTTGGAGGCAGGTGACTAGTGGGGTGCCTCAGGGATCTGTGGTGGGTCCTTTGTTGTTTGTCATGTACATCAATGATCTGGATGAAGGGGTGGGAAATTGGATTAGTAAGCATGCAGATGATACCAAGATAGGGGGTGTTGTGGATAATGAAGAGGATTTCCAAAGTCTACAGAATGATTTAGGCCAGTTGGAAAAATGGGCTGAAAGATGGCAGATGGAGTTTAATGCTGATAAATGTGAGGTGCTACACCTTGGCAGGACAAATCAAAATAGGACGTACATTGTAAACGGTAGGGAATTGAAGAATACAGTTGAACAGAGGGATCTGGGCATAACCGTGCATAGTTCCTTGAAGGTGGAATCTCATATAGATAGGGTAGTAAAGAAAGCTTTTGGTATGCTAGCCTTTATAAATCAGAGCATTGAGTATAGAAGCTGGGATGTAATGTTAAAATTGTACAAGGCATTGGTGAGACCAAATCTGGAGTATGGTGTACAATTTTGGTCGCCCAATTATAGGAAGGATGTCAACAAAATAGAGAGGGTACAGAGGCGATTTACTAGAATGTTGCCTGGGTTTCAACAGCTAAGTTACAGAGATAGGTTGAATAAGTTAGGTCTTTATTCTCTGGAGCGCAGAAGGTTAAGGGGGGACTTGATAGACGTCTTTAAAATGATGAGAGGGGTAGACAGAGTTGATGTGGACAAGCTTTTCCCTTTGAGAATAGGGAAGTTTCAAACAAGAGGACATGACTTTAGAATTAAGGGACAGAGGTTTAGGGGTAACATGAGGGGGAACTTCTTTACTCAGAGAGTGGTAGCGGTGTGGAATGAGCTTCCAGCGGAAGTGGTGGCGGCTGGTTCGTTGGTGTCATTTAAAAATAAATTGGATAGGCATATGGATGAGAAGGGTATGGAGGGTTATGGTATGAGTGCAGGCAGGTGGGACTAAGGGAAAAAAGTTGTTCGGCACGGACTTGAAGGGCTGAGATGGCCTGTTTCCGTGCTGTAATTGTTATATGGTTATATGGTTATATGGTTTAATAAGGAGTAAGCCATTTAGAACGGAGACGAGGAAACACTTTTTCCTCACAGAGAGTTGTGAGTCTGGGGAATTCTCTGCCTCAGAGGGCGGTGGAGGCAGGTTCTCTGGATGCTTTCAAGAGAGAGCTAGATAGGGCTCTTAAAAATAGCGGAGTCAAGGGATATGGGGAGAAGGCAGGAACGGGGTACTGATTGGGGATGATCAAGCATGATCACATTGAATGGCGTTGCTGGCTCGAAGGGCCAAATGGCCTACTCCTGCACCTATTATCTATTGTCTGTTGTCTATTGTCTATTGTAGGTTAATTGGCTTGATTAATTGGCTTGATACAAATGTAACATTGTCCAAGTTGGCGATATGCAGAGTACTGCCCTGCCGACTACAAAATTCAGAAGGTTCAGAAGGATTGGAAAGTATGCTCCTATGTTTGAAAGAGCAGTTAAGAGACAGTGGGTCTGGAGTCAAATAAAGGGCAGACGAGAGGGCAGCAAATTTTCATCCCTGAGAGACATTGGTGAAATTATTTATGTTTTTATAACAACCCTGTAATTTCATGATTAGCATTACTGAGAGTCGCTTTTTTTGAACTCTGGATTATTTCACATTTAAGTTTCCCTGCTCCGACAAGGAGATTTGTATGTATGTCTGCAGATTATTCTATTAGGTTACTTTTCCAGACGCTTTATTACTAGACAAGTATATTGAACACATAGCGCATCCATCTCATCTTCAGATGAATGACCGAGAGCCTGAAATACTCCTCTAACCCATTGCGGACATTGGACTTGGTCTCTGCAACTGATGTGCTACAATGTTGAGAATGATATTCTACACTCTGTATCTACCCACCCCGCTTGCTCCATCTATTATACTTGAGTTTGACTTGATTGGATCTATGTAGGGTATGTCTGATCTGTGTCAATAGCACACAAAACAAAGTTTTTCACTGCAATAATAAACCTAAACCTAAAATATAAATTCTATTTCTCCCTACACGGCTGTTGCCTGACTTGTTGGGAATTTCATCTTTTATTTATATTCTCACAGAACGGAAACTATTCAGCCCATGCATCCGTGTTGGATCCTAGGACAGCGATCCCATCAGTCCTGCCTCCTCTTCTCTTGTCATAGAAACATAGATAATAGGTGCAGGAGTAGGCCATTCGGCCCTTCGAGCCTGCACCGCCATTCAATGTGATCATGGCTGATCATCCAACTCAGTATCCCGTACCTGCCTTCTCTCCATACCCCCTGATCCCTTTAGCCACAAGTGCCACATCTAACGCCCTCTTAAATATAGCCAATGAACTGGCCTCAACTACCTTCTGTGGCAGAAAATTCCAGAGACTCACCACTCTGTGTAAAGAATGTTTTCCTCATTTCGGTCCTAAAGGAATTCCCCCTTATCCTTAGCCTGTGACCCCTTGTCCTGGACTCCCCCAACATCGGGAACAATCTTCCAGCATCTAGCTTGTCCAACCCCTTAAGAATTTTGTAAGTTTCTATAAGATCCCCCCTCAATCTTCTAAATTCCAGCGAGTACAAGCCGATCTTCTCTTCACTTCCGCTCTCACATGTTTTATTTTCCCATTAACCTGCAATAAGGGTTAGGTTACCGTAGCCAATAAACCCACCAGCGTATGGGAAGGAGGGTAACAGGAGCACCAAGAGGAAACCCCGCACGATCACGGGGAGAACGTTTGGCCAGAAAAGGCTTCCCGCACATGAACACCAGTCCTACACACATTAAGACCAATATACAGTATTTCCACACCAATTAGCCTACAAACCACCTGTCTGGAGTATGGGAGGAAACCGGAGCACCCAGAGAAAACCCATGCAGGTCACAGGGAGAACGTACGTAATCCTTAGATCAGGATCAAATCTGCGAGGCAGCAGTCCTACCTGCTGCACCAATGTTTACTTCTCAAATTCCTGCTCTTTCATATTTTCTCTCAAAACCTCTTCGTATAGATGCAGGTCACTGGGAGCATCACCACTTTCAAGTCGGGGATTTAACCCGTCTTTCGGGGTCTGGAGCCGGGTCTAACCTGGTGCTTCAGTGCAGTGCACGTTGGCATAGTGGCACAGCAGCGGCGTCGCTGCCTGAGAGCGCCAGTGAGCCGGGTTCGATCCTGACCGCAGGTGCTGTCTGTACGGAGTTTGCACCTTCTCCCACGTGGGCTTGTTCTCCGAGTGCTCCTGCTTCCTCCCACACTCCAAGGACGTACAGGCCTATAGGTTAATTGGCTTTGGTAACATTTTCAATTGTCCCCAGTGTGCGTAGGACAGTGCTAATGGTCGCTGGTCACCGTGGGCCAAAGGGGCTATTTCCACGCTGTATCACTAAAAGTCTAAAACATAGTCATATCCTGAGGCATAAACATTAATGCAAGATCATGATCTCTTTTTGTTCCTCCATAGATGCTGCCTGACCTGCTGAATATTCCTCGCATTTTATGCTGTTATTTCAGATATCCAGCAAACCTAGTTATATATTGCTTTTGAATCTTTGAATGCATTATTGTATATGGTCCTGGAAATGAAGCATTAAGCCATCGTCACATCTCCCTCGCAGGTGAATGTAGTCCTAGGAAAAGTCCTAGCCAAGGTCTATTTTTGAACCAATTTATATATTGTAGATTATTTGATCAGAGAACCATGGAATTTCACACAGGATCGAGTGTCTTCCAATCCATTGTGCTCGAGCTAACTTGAGAAGAAGGCTCCCAACCAACAAAAGCTGATTCCAAAGATAGACGCAAAATGCTGGAGTAACTCAACGGGTCAGGCAGCGTCTCTGGAGACAAAAGGCAAATAATGTTTCAGATCGCAACCCGAAATGTCACCCATCCTTTTGTTTGTGTCTATCTTTGGTATAAACCAGCATCTGCAGTTCTTTGAGTAAGAAGGAAGACATAATACTTAGGAGTCGCTCAGCGGGAGAAAAGGAATCGGCGATGTGTCCGGTTGGGACCCTCTCTTCAGTTGGGACCCTTTTCTCCAGAGATGCTGCCTGGCCCGCTGAGTTACTCCAGGGGGTCTAACTTGGGTCTGACTGCAGTTCTTTATTTCTGCAGGAGCTAATCCCATCTCCCTGCATTTAGGCCACGGCATATCAAATGCTCATCCACTTTTTAAATATTCTAAAGGTTCTCGTCTCTCCCAACAGTCCAGGCAAAGAGTTTCAGTTTCAAGGCATTCACTGGATGAAAAAGTTTATCGCCTTCCTGTTAATCCTTGGCAGGTTATCAGATATCAATGTTTCCCTTGTGTGACTTAATTGTTAATAGAAGAAAGGTCCTCCCTAATCGCCCGGCCTCAGACGCGCACCATATTTTCGGTATAATTGAGGCTGATTAACACATTGTTGTTCCCTGGATTTTTGTTCTATTGGTCATAAATTCATAAGTTGTAGTGGCAGAATTAGGCCATTCGGCCCGTCAAGTCTGCTCCACCATTCAATCATGGCCGATCTATCTACGCCTCTCAACCCCATTCTCCCGCCTCCTCCCCTTAGCCCCTGACACCCGTATTAATCAAGAATCTGTCTGTCTCCACCTGACAAATATCCATTGACTTGGCCTCCGCAGCCTTCTGTGGCAAAGAGCTCCACACAAAAGCAATAAGCTTTTCCTGATACGGTCACTAATATTGCTTATGATTACTCCGACACCATAACTGAAGACGTTGCAGTTGAGCTTTTGTGTGCAGATCGTGTCCCAACGCACCAGGAGGGACTCGTGACTTGTACGTATCATGTATACATCGTGTGCCTTTTGCTGTTCCTATACCCAGTATCACAGTTCATCCTTTGTCACCTGCTCTTGCAGTGGTGTCTGTATCATCGTAAACTCTATTAGAAACTTGCCATTATATTGGAACATACCGAGAAGCAATTACAGTTCAGAGGCTTTCTCAGATCTTCCATGTTGACCATGACTTCAAACTTTTCTTTGATGATTATAGAAAATTCGTATCCACCCTCAGTCAAAGGGTGATACAGCGTGGAAACAGGCCCTTCGGCCCAACTTGCCAACATGTCCCAGCTACACTAGTCCCACCTGCCCACATTTGGTCTATGTCCCTACAAGCCTGTCCTATCCATGTACCTGTCTAACTGTTTCTTAAACGTTGGGATAGTCCCTTGCTCAACTACCACCTCTGGCAGCTTGTTCAATACATCCATCACCCTTTGTGTGAAAAAGACGGGCCAAATAAACCATTTTCTTTTGCACAAAGGTGCATTTACTCTTAAAAGTATTTGGAAATTGTACTTCCTTAAGGCAATTTGATATGGCATTGGCATGGCAATATAGTAATATCACAGAAAATGGCATCAAAACCTGGTGACTCTTGCATACAGTCTCAGTGAGCTGGCTCTATGCATTCTGCACTCAATTGGGGATTATACTTATGTGTGGCAATAATCTTACTGGACTGAACTTCCCTGTACCTTGGTACATGTGAGAATAACGAACCATAAAACCATCGACCCATTGGTTAATGGCACGGTGGCGCAGTGGTAGAGTTGCTGCCTTAATGCCCCTGTCCCACTTAGGAAACCTGAACGGAAACCTCTGGAGACTTTGCACCCCACCCAAGGTTTCCGTGCAGTTCCCGGAGGTTTTTGTCAGTTTCGACCATTAGGGAGACTGACAAAAACCTCCGGGAACCTCCGGGAACCGCACGGAAACTTTGGGTGGGGCACAAAGTCTCCAGAGGTTTCCGTTCAGTTTTCCTAAGTGGGACAGGGGCATTACAGTGTCAGTGGACACGGGCAGGCACGTGCCGTCAGGGTAGGCAAGGTAGGCACTGCCTACCCTGACTAAAATTATAACATAGTAATAACTAAATATAAATAGTATAGGCATGGGAGAATGATGCCTATGTAAGCGCTTGTAACACGGGAAGCTCTGTGCAGCCCACGTGCCGTCAGCGCTGCCTGAAGCCGTCACTTTCAAACGGGGCTGAAGGCAGCAGAAATCCTGCCTTTGCAGCACTGTGCATGCGCATCAGTCTACTGCGCATGCGCAGCGCAAGTTTCTTGGCGGGGTTTTCAACTATGGTTTGTCGTGTACCAATGATGTGGTAAGTACACTTTGTGTTTATGTTGTTAAATACCGTATTTCCCGGGGTGTGGGGGTGGGGGGAGCGCTCCTTTCACAGCATTTGGGGAGTCTGGCCCGGGGTAAAGTTGCGGGGAGGGCACGAATGTTATGAATGAGGGGTCGGGAGCATCCACTTGCGACGCTCCTTGCACGGAGGCATGGAATGCCACCGCATTGAGGCCGGGGGGGTGAAGAGAGAGATGTAGCTTGGGTGGCTGAGCGGCCGCCGGGCCGGACAGCGGAACCAGCCGCCACCTTAGCTCCTTCTGCCGGTCCCCGCTCACCTCTGGCAACTCTCCGTCTAAAAACCTCTCTCCTGCCGCTCGCTGGCCACACTGATGTCCTTAAATTCCGACAGCGCGATTGAGGTTACTCTGTTGTGGGAATTTAAGGATTTGCAGGAAGCCGCTGACATGAGCAAAGTCGGCAAACGGCAGGTGACAGGTGTTCCGACGGAGAGCGCTGCCAAAGGTGAGCGGGCCGGCAGAAGGCGCTGAAGTGGCGGCCAGTTCTGCTGTCGGGTCCCGGTGGCCGCAATAGCTCCCCGAGATGCTTCTATTCCCAGCTACAGTGCGTGGCTTCTCGCCCGGAGAGCTGCAGTAGCGGTGAGTGAGTGACTTACTGGCAGTATCCCCGACACCCTCGTTCTCAACACTCGTGCCCTCCCCACAACTTTACCCCTGGCACAGACTCTACAAGGAAGGAACTGTGAAAGGAACTGTTCCCCCAATTGGTCTAGGACTAGGACTTGGGCAAATTGAAATGTCACTGTTTTTATTTATTTATTTATTTAACGGGGAGAACAATCTGCGCATGGGCGGTTTAATTTTTTTAAAAGCGGACTGAGTGCCTACCCTGAGTAATTACTCACGGCACGTGCCTGGACACGGGTGACTATGAGTGCTGTCTGTACGGAGTTTGTACGTTCTCCCCGTGACCACGTGGGTTTTCTCCGAGATCTTTGGTTTCCTCCCACACTCCAAAGACGCACAGGTCTGTAGGTTGATTGGCTTGGTGTAAGTGTACATTGCCCCTAGTGTGTGCAGGATAGTGTTAATGTGCGGGGATCGCTGGTCAGTGTGGACTCGGTGGGCTGCAGGGTCTGTTTCCACACTGTATCTCTAAACTAAACTCAACTAAATTCAGCGCACGGGTCCCGGGATGTTGACAGTGGGGATTGTTCACCAAATATGCTTCAGTTTAAGGTGCAGGAAAAAACTGCAAATGCTGGTTTAAATCGAAGGTAGACACAAAATGCTGGAGTAACTCAGCGGGACAGGCAGCATCTCTGGAGAGAAGGAATGGGTGACGTTTCGGGACGAGACCCTTTTTCGGACTGATGTCAGGGGAGAGGGCGGGACAGAGATGGAATGTTGTCGGAGGCAGTCAGACTGGTGGGAGAACTGGGAAGGGGGACAGATAGGGAAAGTAAGTCAATGTTCCTACCGCTGGGGTGTAAGCTGCCCAAGTGAAATATGAGGTGCTGATCCTCTAATTTGCGCTGGGTCTCACTTTCTGTCCTAGGCCTCCTCCATTGTCGGTTCCCACCCAAACCACCCCCTCCCCAGGTACTTTCCCCTGCAACCACAGGAGATGTAGCACGTATCCCTATCCCTGTACTCCCCAATCGACTCTATCCAAGGGCCCCGACAGTCTTTTTCAGGTGAGAAAGAGGTACACTTGCACCTCCTCTAACCTCATCTACTGTCTCCGCTGTTCCAGGTGTGGACTCCTGTACATCGGCGATGGTTTCACTGAACACCTCCGCTCAGTCCGCCTAAACCTACCTGATCTCCCAGTTGCTAAATACTTAAACTCTCCCTCCCATTCCCACACTGACCGTTCTGTCCTGGGCCTCCTCCATTGTCAGAGTGAGGCCCAGCGCAAATTGGAGGAACAGCACCTCATACATCGCTTGGGCAGATTACACCCCAGCGGTATGAACATTGACTTCTCTAACTTCAGTCAGCCCTTGCTTTCCCTCTCTCTCCACCCTTCCCCTTCCCAGTTCTCCCACCAGTCTGACTGTCTTTGATTCAATTTTATCTCTGTATGCTCCGTTGTCACCTTCCCCAAATAATGAACTTTTCTACAAATTCCTTGAACTTGATCCGCTTTGATGTCTCATTTTCACACCTTACCCTTCCTTATCTCCGTGTCTCCCTCTCCCCTGGCTCTCAGTCTGAAGAAGGGCCTCGACCCGAAACATCACCCGTTCCTTCTATCTACAGATGCTGCCTGTCCCGCTGTGTTACTCCAGCATTTTGTGTTCTATTTTTCGGTCTGGAGTTACTCCAGCACGTTGTGTCCCTCTGACAGGAAGGTGGATTTCCCACAGTCTCACTTGCCACGGTTAACCTTCAATAGCCTTGTTCCCCCAGAAGAACATTTCCGACTGAACTACTCGAGCATTAAAACGTTGGCGCTCTTCAATATAAGTAGCAGGTTTTGCAGAGTAACTGCAGTGAGCGTGAGCTGCCACCTTGCACTGTCCTCAATGGGAACATGACAAACCCTGTACACAATGATCGCCATTCACTCCCTGTTATTCCTCCTCTGCGCTGGAGTCTGAAGATGAATCCTGTTGCTTCATGTCTGCACGGTGAAATTACCGAAACCACCCGTGAGTATTGGGACCCACCCCACCATAATGAGTGCGTGGACACGCATGCTAAGAGTATGTGCTGTTTCCTGCATGTTTTGACTTTGTTGCTTCAGGCAGCAATAATTCGGTCCTCTTTGCTAGTGTAACAGCGATGCCCCTGTGGGCTCCAGGCTCATGACAATAGCAGAACGTGTAGAGAGAGTATTGCGTGGGAACCACAGTGTTCTGAAAGGCGACTGTAATTTATGTAAGATTCTACTCAGCCCGCACACAATGATACAAACATGACCAAATATGTTGTAGGAAGGAACTGCAGATGCTGGTTTAAACCGAAGATAGACACAAAAAGCTGGGGTACCTCAGCAGGTCAGGCAGTAACCTCTGGAGAAAAGGGATTCGTGACATTTCGGGGCGAGACCCTTCTTCAAACTAAAGAAGGATCTCGACCCTAAACGCCACCTATTCCCCTTCTCCAGAGATGCTGCGTTACTCCAGCTTTTTGTGTCTATGTTACACAATATGCCGCATTAATTACATGAACACTAAAACTCCAAAAATGCACAATCCTGTTGTTTGGAAATCTGTGCAGTTTGACACACGGCTCAACTGGTTTTGTATCCAATCCTTCCTTTAAACTCACCTGGGTCCCCATTTCCCACATTCCCACATTCCCTATAAACTCTCAGTATCCTATTTTCTGTGCTCCTTCTAAATTTGCCCTGTTTAATGGAAAATGTGTTACATTACGGTGTAACACCCGAACAAATTAATTAGTTGAGATGGTGGCGGAGATGCTCGCCTTCATCATTAGAGAAACCCTTGCTCTTCATATGAACATGGGACAGGCGCATGGTATTGATCACCTGTGCCTCGTGAATAATAACGGCAGCCCGAAACAATGCAACAAGGCGAGCTGCCCCGTATCTCACTGGAACTCAGCACACGCACTGACTCCATTCACCGCCAGTTTTTGTGCTGTATAACGTAAAACAACGCTTGCCGTTTGCAGATTCCAATTCTTAGTCAGTTCCAAGATAGATGAGGTGATATTTTGGGTCAAAAACATTCTTCAGATTGAAGAAGGGTTTCGGACCAAGTCGTCACCCATTCCTTTTCTCCAGAGAGGCTGCCTGTCCCGTTGAGCACATCAGCGCCTCTACTTCCTGAGAAGATTACAGAGAGTCGGTATGTCAAGGAGGACTTTCTTGAACCACTACAGGTGCACAGTAGAGAGCTTGCTGACCGGTTGCATCGTGGCTTGGTTCGGCAACTTATGCGCCCAGGAGCGGAAAAGACTACAAAAATTTGTAAACACTGTCCAGTCCATCATCGGCTCTGACCAGCCTACCATCGAGGGGATCTATCGCAGTCGCTGCCTCAAAAAGATTGGCAGCATCATCAAGGACCCACATCATCCTGGCCACACACTCATCTCTCCGCTGCCTTCAGGTAGAAGGTACAGGAGCCTGAAATCTGGAACATCCAGGTTCAGGAACAGCTTCTTCCCCACAGCCATCAGACTATTAAACACAACTCAAACAAAAATCAGAACTTTAATAGCCCATTGCACTTGATAAGGTTATTTATGTGTGTATATATATATATATATTCAATGGTAAATGAACACACTGCTCTGTTTTGTAGTCAATGCCTACTATGTTCTGTTGTGCTGAAGCAAAGCAAGAATTTCATTGTCCTATCTGGGTCACATGACGATAAACTCTCTTGAATCTTGAATCATCTGCTATTCCTTCCTACGCACTAGAGATATCACCCCTCCACTTCTGTCTCTTAAATATGAAGTCCTTTAAATACCTCATGAAGCACTCTCCTGTTCCCTTCCCCAGTTCCAACAGCTTTCTACCAGATATGCCCCAGTGGCATAATTTTCACAAATTTTCACTAATATTACTGCCAATTCTGGCGTGCTGAGTTTAAAAAAAAAATCAACTTGTGGCACCCTTACCTACCCTGGAACTTAAAAACAAATGAACTCGGACTTAAAGGTTTTTCAATGGTTTTAATACATTTTCATTAGTGTGCTTTTGAATTGTTTCCGGAGTGTGGGAGGAAACCAGAGCAGCAGGAGAAAACCCACGCGGTCACGGGGAGAACGTACAGACAGCACCCGTAGTCGGGATCGAACCCGGGTCTCCGGCGCCGTGAGGCAGCGACTCTACCGTTGTGCCACCGTGGTACCCAGGTGCAATATCTGAAATATGTTGTGCAAAGCAAAGCAAAGCGAGTCTGGACAGTTAATTATGTTGTTTACTAAGTTTCTTTTTGTTTTTCATGCTTAATGGCAGGTTATAATATGTGTAACGTTGGCAGTTGACAATAATTGCCGTTTAAAGGTTGTACTATTTTAGGATTGCTTCATGGTGATTAATGGCTATGGGTTTTTTTTTTCTGCAACAGCGTTTGTTGTGGAAAATTCCAGAATCTGTCTGCTTCAGTGAGGGAAGAAATGCCTCATGTGTCATTTTTCACTGTACCCTCGTTTCATACAAAAACTGATTTTTTAAATTTGTTTTGTATGCTGTTTCACACTTGCTCGTTACTCTTTTATTCTGTTCGAAATAAAGAATTAAATAAATAAATAAATAGATAAATAAATATGAAAATGCTGGAAGGACTCAGCAGACCAGGCAGCATCTGTGGAAAGAGAAACAGTAGACGTTTCAGTC
This sequence comes from Raja brachyura, assembly GCA_963514005.1. Next base: position 6,160,948 of record OY740810.1, read on the forward strand.
ATCGGAACTGAGAAAGTTGGAATTGGAACATTGGTTTAAGGTGAAGGGGAGAAAGATTTAATAGGAATCTGAGGGGTAACTTTTTCCACACAAAGGGCGGTGGGGGTATGGAACAAGCTGCCAGAGGAGGTAGTCGATGCAGGGACTATTCCGACGTTTAAGAAACAGTTGGACAGGTCCATGGATAGGACGGGTTTGGAGGGATATGGGCCAAACGCGGGCAGGTGGGACTAGTGTAGCTGGGACATGTTGGACGGTGTGGGCGAGTTGGGCTGAAGGGCCTGTTTCCACGCTGTATCACTCTATGACTCTTGGTGGGATGAGGAATGGGGGGCATCGTACGTGTTTCATGCCAGTCAATGTATGTGCTGATCTGTATTATTCTGGGGAGCTTTGGGAAATATACACCTTCTGAGAAGGGGCAGGCCTGGTTGTGACAGAGGAACAATTGCAATTTTAGAGAAAGTTTAATGGGACGTTTGCCCTCCAGCTTTGTTCTCCAAACCAGTAAAGAATTGTTCAGCAAGTTTGTCACCACCTCTGTCAGAGAGGTCGAATGAAAGGGGAAAGTATATAGTTGATGGTGGTAACCCAAGGCTGCATTGGTTGGGCTCCCGTTCCAACGTGGGAGTTCCATCATCCCAGCGAGCGGGCCTGAGGTGCAGGCCGCCCGTAACGGCGACTGCGGAGGGCACGGGAGGAACATCAGGAACATCGAGGAAGATGACTGACTTAGGTGCGTTCCCTCACAGTGGGAAACATTTTGATTCTGCTGTGTGGGGATGTTTTATGTTGGACTCTATCGTATGTTGTGTTCTTTATTTTATTGTTCAGCTGTATGCATAAACAAATTTCAGACCTCAATCTGACAATAAAGTGCCATGGTATCGTATCGTATTAATGTACAAAGGATCTCGGAGGCCAAGTCCACAGGTCCTTGAGAGAGGCAAGACAAGAAGATAGAGTGATAAAGAAGACAAATAGTATGCTTGCCCTGAACCATCGGGGAGCTGAGTATAAGGGTCAGGAGGCCATGATGCAGTTTGATAAGACTGTCTTTGTTCAGACTGCATTTTGACGCTTGTATGCAGTTCTGGTCGCCCCCATTAAACGGAAGATGTGGAGGCTTTGGAGAGGGTACAGAAGAGCTTCACCAGTATGCTGCATGGGTTGAAGCGGGTGTCGGCAACCTACGGCCCCTGGGCCGAACGCGGCCCGAAACCCGAAATCATCCGGCCCGCAGGCAGATTTTTATCCCCGTAATCATCCGGCCCGTGGAGCAGCGAGCTCTGGCTGTACCGCATCCTGCGCAAAAGCGCCTTCTGTGAACGCGTTTTAGAAAGAACTGCAGATGCTGGAAAATTCGAAGGTAGACAAAAATGCTGGAGAAACCAAGCGGGTGAGACATGCAAGGATTACACGAGGCTGCCCCACCCGCTGAGTTTCTCCAGCATTTTTAAGGGTCTCGACCCGAAACGTCGCCTATTTCTTCTCTCCGTAGATGCTGCCTCACCCGCTGAATTTCTCCAGCATTTTTGTCTAGCTTCTTTGAACATGTGATTTGATGCCAGCCATCCGGGGCGGGATGGGGGGCGGGATCCATGTGTACACGTGATAGATGTGGCCCGCCATCCGCTCACAGACATGCGTCCCGGCTCCTCTGCAGAACAAGGTTGCCCACCACTGGGTTACAGGGTACGAGCTACAAAAGGGAGATTAGACAGAACTTTATTCCTGGGGGGGGGAAAAGTCAAAGACTAGAGTAATTTTAAGGTGAGAGGAGCAACTTTTAAAGAAGTTGAAGTGCAAGGTTTTAACATTGAGAGTGGTGGGTGGTTAGAATGGCGGTCAAGGTGGCGCGTACAGTGGTAGAGGTGCTGCCTTACAGCGAATGCCGCGCTGGAGACCCGGATTTTATCCCGATTACGGGCGCTGTGTGTACGGAGTTTGCACGTGGCTCCCGTGACCTGCGTGGGTTATCTCCGAGATCTTCGCTTTCCTCCCGCGTTCCAAAGCCGTACAGGTTTGTAGGTTAATTGGCTTGGTAAATGTAAAAAAATGTCCCTAGTGAGTGTAGGGTAGTGCTAATGTGCGGAGATCGCTGGTCGGCGCGGACCGGGTGGGCCGAAGGGCCTGTTTCCGCGCTGTGTCTCTCAACTAGAATGAGCTGCCAAGGATAGGGGTGAAGGCAGATACAAGAGTGGAAATGTAGAGGCTTTTGGGTAGGTACATGGACATGCATAGAATGGAGTGGTGCGGATAAAGTGCATAAGAAGGGACTGCAGATGCTGGAAAATCGAAGGTAGGCAAAAGTGCTGGAGAAACTCAGCGGGTGCAGCAGCATCTATGGAGCGAAGGAAATAGGCAACGTTTCGGGACGAAACGTTGCCTATTTCCTTCGCTCCATAGATGCTGCTGCACCCGCTGAGTTTCTCCAGCACTTTCTTATCAACCTTGGATAAAGTGCAGGTTAGATTAGGATTAGTTAGAAGAGATTAGTTTAACTTGGCATCATGAGGCGGTGCAGACATTGTGGGCCGACGGGCGGCTGCTATGCTGTTCTATGTTCTATAAACAAGCAGAGATGGTTCACTGGAGGTGCTGGTCATTGTTATAAAGGATGTTGCAGCAATGTGTGGAGAGTTACCACTTGCCGATTTTTTTTTTGCGGACTGCCAGCCTCATATCGGTGTCGCCTAAAGATTTTGAACATTTCAAAATCCAGCGACTCTTGAAAAAACGCCGCGCGTCATACGTCATCACGCCGCATCACCGCCGCGTCACACCACAAATTTTTTGCTGACCTGTTACGCCAGTCAATGATGCCGGCAGTCGCTGAAAAAATTGCCAAGTGGGACAGGCCCTTTATGCAATCCTTTCATTCAGATTCATTAAACACAACCACAAGATGGTGCTGTAACCAAAGACTGGATATTTGTAAGGATTTAAAAAATATATATATATATAAGGATTTTTTTAAAGCAGAGAGATTCTTGATTAGTATGGGTGTCAGGGATTATGGGGAGAAGGCAGGAGAATTGGGTTAGGAGGGAGGGATGAATCAGCCATGATTGAATGGAGGAGGAGACTTGATGGGCCGAATGGACTAATTCTGCTCCTATTACTTATCATTTATGACTATCACTGCTTTGACTCCTGATAAATCTGTGACATCCGACAGTGATTGAATAACTGTAATCTGTACCGACTTTGAATTTATTGTTGCCCATCTTGGCTGTCGGTCGAGTCTCTTTTGGCGGGAACCGTGTCAGGGTGGAGAGTCTGCCTCAGAGTCGGAGGTTTACAAGATCATCATTACAATCATTGGTGGAGTGGACGCTGGAGTAGGGTTGCCAACTTTCTCACTCCCAAATAAGGAACAAAAGGTGGCGTGCCGTGGCGGTGTGGGCACGGTGTAGGCACGGGATGAAGTGAACTGTGTTGGCTGTCCCACTTGGGCGACCTAATTGGCGAGTTTAGAAGAGTTTGAAAAAAGGACATGTCGAAGACCTCCTTCAACCTCCTTCGACTATGTTGAAGACGAGCTTCGACTAGCTACGACTAACTTCGGGAAAATTGGACACCGAATAGTGGAGAGTGAAGTCGATCTCCTTTGATCTCTCTTCGACTACGATGAAGACTACCTCGACTACCTGGGACTAACGTGCCGACCTACTATGACCTTCTACGACTAAACCGACGAGTAAAAAAAGTGTTGATTTTTTCCACGGCGACTTTTTTTTACTCGTGGGCATTTTTCAACATGTTGAAAAATACGCCGCGACCTGGCTGAGGCCTCGAGTACGCGGGGACTACTCTCGAGCATGAAGGAGAGTTACAAAGACCTCCTGTGACCTCATGTCGACCATGCTGCAAGTATGAGTCGAGGGCAAATTCGCCAGAACTCGCGGATTAGGTCGCCCAAGTGGGACAGGCCCTTTAGCCTTTCCATGGGAGTAAACGACGAGGGAGGGACTTGTGAGGAACCTTGCAGGAGGCGAGATGGACATCGAACGGCAACAGATCTGATGAGCCGGTTGATAAAATCACAGAGCTGCTACACCTGCTGTGACAATTCGCCGTTGTGTTCGCTCCTGCCGGGGCTGGTGGGCACTCGGGAGATTTAAGGGGCGTTGTTGCTCAGGGAATTGGTGACCGAACAATGGCGGTGGTGGGAGTGGGGGTGCGGTGGTAAGGTGGAGAGACGCCAAAGAGGTTTCATAATTAAAACGTGGAAATTAAAAACACTCCCAGAGGAAGAGAGCTGAAGAGGAGGGGGGGGAGGAGGGTAGGTGGGAAACTAACCCAGAGAATGTCTGGCGGTCCAACCCTGAACACTCTGCTGATGGTAGGTTAGGTGTATTAAATGCATTTTCGACTTACGATATTTTCGATTTACGATGCGTTTATCGGAATGTAACCCCATCGTAGGTCGAGGAGCAGATGGTGGGGGCAGTCATTTACGGGACAAGGGCGGTCCCGCTAGGACAAACCAATATACGGGATGTCACGGCTATTACGTGACAGTTGGCAACCTTACGCCGGAGGCACTGCAGCAGCCTGGGGCTCGGCTGGACCGGGAGCCGCTCCCAAGAGGCCGAGCGCGGGGACCGGACGCGGCCTACAGCGGTGGAGAACCTGTGGAGGACACCACGGGCCAGGCTGGCCCTGCAACGTCACCATGACAACGGGCCTTCATGGTCAGGCCAAGAACCTTGCACTTACAACAACCGAGACTTGAATATGGGGTCAAATCCGACTACTCGGCATATTCTCTCAGTGTTCAATGCACTTGTATCTGAGATGCTTATGTGAGATGTAGCTAAGTGTTACTGTCTGGTGTTACGTACTGAAATCTGTACAAGAATTGAAACTTCCTCTCCCCTGACTCTCAGTCTGAAGAATTGGTCCTACCCGAAACGTAACCCATTCCTTCTCTCCAGAGATGCTGCCTGTCCCGCTGAGTTACTCCAGCATTTTGTGCCTATCTCCACATTTTAAAAAAACAGTTGGCTCATAAATGCCCAACAAATTTGCTTAGCAATCAGTTTGGTTGTCTAATAATCACTATATTAAACAAAGGAATAAAACAGATTGGTCAACCCAACATGGACGGGTTGGGTTGAAGAGCTTTCATCCACATCGTTATGGGATATGAAGTAGGTCTAAAGCCTCATGGTGTCCTTACAGTGTTCTTCCCACAGAGATCTGCCACTGTCCACAGGTGTGTCAACTAGAGCCTGACATATTCAGAGACAGATCTCCCAGACGTAACCACCAAGACTCCATACATGACCATCATATCCCTGGGTGTGAAGACAGGCACAAAATGCTGGAGTAACTCAACGGGACAGGCAGCATCTCTGGACAGGAGGAATGGGTAACGTTTTGGGTCTCAACCTTCCTACAGACTGAATCTGGGTCACTAGGTAGGTCTGGTATCTGGGTACATATCCCTGGGTAGGTCTGCTCTGAGGCATGAGGGTTGGCAGTACCTGGTGTACGGGTGAGTGGCCCGAGAGAGTCCATAACATTGATTCCAGCTCTGACAGTGTGACGTTACCACCGACTGCCCTTCTGCAGATGATTATACAGTTCCCCTCAATGTTGAATAACACATAGACAAGAAATACTGAAAGTATCAATCAGCGCATAATGTTTGGGAGATATTCAATGACCATCACCAAAATTGGCTTGGGAGAACCATGAGGTGTTTGGGTATTTGCAACAGTATGCTGGTAAAATCAACTTCCTCCCTCTTTGATTGTTAGCATTCTACTTGTGCCGGGGGGGGGGGGGGGGGGGGGGGGAATCCATTGATGTACGAAGCGGCTAATTGTCTTCCCAATTATTTAGATCATATTTAGTTTAGTTCAGAGACACAGCGCGGAAACAGGCCCTTCGGCCCACCGAGTCCGCACCGACCAGCGATCCCCGCACATTAGCGCCACCTTGCACACGCTAGGGCCGATTTTACAGTAGGGAGGAAGCCGGAGCACCCGTAGAAAACCCAAGCAGTCATGGGGTGAACTGTCCAAACTCCGTACAGACAGCAGGTTCGATCCCGACTGCGGGTGCTCTCTGTACGGAGTTTGCACGTTCTCCCCGTGACCTGCGTGGGTTTTTCTCCGAGATCTTCGGTTTCCTCCCATACGCCAAAGACGTACAGGTTTGTAGGTTAATTGCTTGATTAACTGGGTTGATAAATGTAAAAATTGTCCGGTATAAAATTGTCCAACTTCCAGTATAGTCCCTGGTGGACTCTTCGGAAGGTACAAGTTACAAGGTACCCGTAGTCAGGATCGAACTCGGGTCTCTGGCGTTGTGAGGCAGCAATTCTACCGCTGCGCCACCGTGGCGCCCCTTTGTACATGTCCGATGGTTCATTTATCTGTGTTCACCCATGGAGAGGAGATGATCAAGGCCAGTGGACCTGTTGGCCACAAGAGCTCATACCTTGTTCAGGAGGGATCATCCAACCCACTAGCAAAGGGACGTCTGATTCACAATAGCAGCCTTCACTTGGTTTCAGACATTGTTGCATTCCATAAGAACACAAGATTAAACTTGGAGTGGCCAGTGATTGCAGTATTGGCCTGGTTCCATGGGATAAGCAGTGACAAACTGGAGTTCATAACTGGGTCAATGGGGGTCATTTTCCAAAGGGCACTGCAACCGGACAATGTTCCCCTGGGGTCTCATACATTTTTGTTCAATATGTATTCATGATTTTGGACACCCAGCGCTAAAGGGAGGATGTCATTAAGTTGGGAACATAGAAACATAGAAATTAGGTGCAGGAGTAGGCCATTCGGCCCTTCGAGCCTGCACCGCCATTCAATATGATCATGGCTGATCATCCAACTCAGTATCCCATACCTGCCTTCTCTCCATACCCTCTGATCCCCTTAGCCACAAGGGCCACATCTAACTCCCTCTTAAATATAGCCAATGAACTGGCCTCAACTACCCTCTGTGGCAGAGAGTTCCAGAGACCCACCACTCTCTGTGTGAAAAAAGTCCTTCTCATCTCGGTCCTAAAGGATTTCCCACTTATCCTTAAGAAGTGCTGCGAAGTCAAAACGAAGAAACTCAGATGCAATCTTCATTCATCATCATCATTATCATCATCATCTTCATCATCATTGAAAAGATTACAGGAGCAGCACCTTGGGTAGTTTACACCCCAGTGGTATGAACATTGACTTGCCCAATTTCAGGTAGTCCTTGCTTTCTCCTTCCTTCCCCTCCCCTTCCCAGCTCTCCCTCAGCCCACTGTCTCCGCCACTTCCTTTCTTCTTCCCGCCTCCCCCACCCCCAAATCAGTCTGAAGAAGGGTCTCGACGCTAAACGTCACCTATTCCTTTGCTCCATAGATGCTGCCTCACCCGCTGAGTTTCTCCAGTATTTCTGTCTACCAATTTCTCCAGCATCTGCAGTTCTTTCTTAAACAAATCTTCGTTGGTAACAACAGCGGGCACGGTGCCTTGCAATGCCGTGTACGACACTATGATCGCAACTTCTACTGAAGTGTGGATGGCCGTTGGTTCGCTAGGAGCTCATCCACCCATTGACAGGTCTTGTTCTTGGTCCTGCTGGGGGTCCTCACCTGGCAAAGCAGATGGGGGAGACGGTTTAGTCGCCGACTATCCGACCATGGAGCAGGTAGCACGGGATGACATGGTACCCGTGGCGGGGGGATCTCCCCCCCCCCCCGACCTGACCTGATCTTATACCAAAGATTGATACAAAATGCTGGAGTAACTCAGCGGGTCAGGCACCATCACTGGAGAATAAGGATGGGTGACGTTTTGGGTCGGGACCCTTGTTCTGATATAGATTCTTCAGAGATTTATGAGGATCTTGTCAGGGACTGAGCTGTAGGGAGAGGTTGGTCAGGCTAGGACTTCATTTCTTGGAGTGCAGGAACATTGAAGTGATCTTGTAGAGGTGTATAAAATCATGAGGGGAATAGATGAGTGAATGCATGGAATCTTTTACCCTGAGTAGAGGAATCAGAAACAAGAGGATGGAGCTTTAAGGTGAGAGGGGTAAAAAATATAATACAAAGCCAAGAGGCAGCCTTTTCAATAGACAATAGACAATAGGTGCAGGAGTAAGCCATTCAGCCCTTCGAGCCAGCACCGTCATTCAATGTGATCATGGCTGAGCATCCCCAATCAGTACCCCGTTCCTGCCTTCTCCCCATATCCCCTGACTCTGCTATCTTTAAGAGCCCTATCTAGCTCTCTCTTGAAAGTATCCAGAGAACCTGCCTCCACCGCCCTCTGAGGCAGAGAATTACACAGACTCACAACTCTCTGTGAGAAAAAGTGTTTCCTCGTCTCCGTTCGAAATGGCTTGCCCCTTATTCTTAAACTGTGTGTGGCCCCTGGTTCTGGACTGCCCCAACATTGGGAACATGTTTCCTGCCTCTAGCGTGTCCAAACCCTTAACAATCTTATATGTTTCAATGAGATCCCCTCTCATCCTTCTAAACTCCAAGAGTGTACAAGCCCAGCCGCTCCATTCTCTCAGCATATGACAGTCCCGCCATCCCGGGAATTAACCTCGTGAACCTACGCCTCACTGACGTGTAGGTTTCTAGTTAATTGGCTTTGGTAAATTGTCCTTGAGTGTGCAGGATGGAACTAATGTACGGGTGAGCGTCGGTCGGCGTGGATCCGGCCTGTTTTCACCTCGTATCTCTAAACTAGAAACATAGAAACATAGAAATTAGGTGCAGGAGTAGAGGCCATTCGGCCCATCGAGCCTGCACCGCCATTCAATATGATCATGGCTGATCATCCAACTCAGTACCCCGTACCTGCCTTCTCTCCATACCCTCTGATCCCCTTAGCCACAAGGGCCACATCTAACTCCCCCTTAAATATAGCCAATGAACTGGCCTCAACTACCCTCTGTGGCAGAGAGTTCCAGAGACCCACCACTCTCCGTGTGAAAAAAGTCTTTCTCATCTCGGCCTTAAAGGATTTCCCCCTTATCCTTAAGCTGTGACCCCTTGTCCTGGACCTCCCCAACATCGGGAACAATCTTCCTGCATCTAGCCTGGCCAACCCCTTAACTAAACTCAACTAAACAGCTGGACATGAACTGGAAAGTGGCAGATGACCAGGCACTGGGATAAGTTTAAGAAAGAACTGCAGGTGCTGGAAAAATCGAAGGTGGACAAAAAAGCTGGAGAAACTCAGCGGGTGAGGCAGCATCTATGGAGCGAAGGAATAGGCGGCGTTTTGGGTTGAGAACCTTCTTCAGACCCTTCAAGATGACGACAGCTTGAGCTACTTTCAGTTCTTGTTGCATCTACTTCACTCAGTCAATAGGGTAATATCCCCGGTTATTCATTCCACAATTGCATGGATATACACATACACCTTCCTCATTCTTGACTTGTAGTTCTACAGATGCGAAACTATCACCATGGCGACCAATTTGATCGGACCTTTATTTTCGTCCGCTTTGTCTCAAAATCTCAGAAGCAACGACCTTGCCAACTTCACGGTTCCTCATTTCCAAATAACTTCCTTATTCTTGTTCCTTTATTCACGGCTGAGTATCGCGAGTAGATTTCTGGCGTTCCTTGTTCTCCTCTCACGATCAGTGTAACAAAGACCACACTCGACTGCCTGATGGATATGAAACATTATCGAGAGTTCAAAAAGTTCAGTCAGCCAAATAAACTCATCCTAACTTATGGAAAGACCGTTCGTAAGATTCTTTCCTTCTGTTACCAGGCATCCATAACTGGTCCATAAGACAGACTATTATCTAAATGGTGGCCGATTAGGAAAAGGGGAGATGCAGCGCGACCTGGGTGTCATGGTACACCAGTCATTGAAAGTAGGCATGCAGGTGCAGCAGGCAGTGAAGAAAGCCAATGGTATGTTAGCTTTCATAGCGAAAGGATTTGAGTATAGGAGCAGGGAGGTTCTACTTCAGTTGTATAGGGTCTTGGTGAGACCACACCTGGAGTATTGCGTACAGTTCTGGTCTCCAAATCTGAGGAAGGACATTATTGCCATAGAGGGAGTGCAGAGAAGGTTCACCAGATTGATTCCCGGGATGTTAGGACTGTCTTATGAAGAAAGACTGGATAGACTCGGTTTATACTCTCTAGAATTTAGGAGATTGAGAGGGGATCTTATAGAAACTTACAAAATTATTAAGGGGTTGGACAGGCTAGATGCAGGAAGAATGTTCCCGATGTTGGGGAGGTCCAGGACAAGGACAAGGTCACAGCTTAAGGATAAGGGGGAAATCCTTTAGGACCGAGATGAGAAGGACTTTTTTCACACAGAGAGTGGTGGGTCTCTGGAACTCTCTGCCACAGAGGCTAGTTGAGGCCAGTTCATTGGCTATATTTAAGAGGGAGTAGATGTGGCCCTTGTGGCTAAGGGGATCAGAGGGTATGGAGAGAAGGCAGGTACGGGATACTGAGTTGGATGATCAGCTATGATCATATTGAATGGCGGTGCAGGCTCGAAGGGCGAATGGCCTACTCCTGCACCTAATTTCTATGTTTCTATGTTTCTATAAGCTGGGGTACTGTCCGATTCACCTCCGCCCCATTATAGACATTGGACTTTGTCTAGGGAACTGATGCACTACAAGCCCTACACTACTGTGATCTATAATCTGCAGTCTGCATCTTTGTTACAATACATTACAATATCGTTTATTGTCATTTGAACCTCAAATTAAGTTAGAAACAGATAATAGGTGCAGGAGGAGGCCATTCGGCCCTTTGAGCAATCCAGTGATTTGGCCTCCACTGCCCTCTGTGTCAGGGAATTCCATAAATTCACAACTCACTGGGTGAATTCTCGCCTCAGTCTTAAATGACCTCCCCTTTATTCTAAGACTGTGGCCCCTGGTTCTGGACTCGCCCCAACATTGGGAACATTTTTCCTGCATCTAGCTTGTCCAGTCCCTTTATAATTGTATATGTTTCTATAAGATCCCCCCTCATCCTTCTAAACTCCAGTGAAGTTCAAACAAAATTTGGTTTCTGCAGTCATACAACAAGAGAAAACCCCCCAAAAAAACCAAGACACCCAATTAACACATTTTACACAAACATCCATCACAGTGAATCACCTCCTCACTGTGATGGAAGGCAAAGTCATTGTCTCTCCCCTGTTTTCCATTCTTCTCCCGATGTTAAGGCCCCCAGCGGGCGATGTCAAGTCCCGCGGCCATTAAGGCCGCGCCGGGCGATGTAAGGCCCTGCTCCGGGTCTTGATGTTGTGCATGAGTTTGAACTGATTGTATACAGAGACTTAAAGTAGCTTATAATGATGCCATGAGAATATTACTTAAAGGGCCTGTCCCACCAGCATGCACCTCTATGCGATGAGCGTGACCTAACGTGGTCGCTTGAGCTGTCCGGCGTCGCGGGGCCGGTCCCACTTCGATCGCCGGAGCCGTGCGGAATTGTACGGAGTTCGTCCCGACATCGCGCGGGGCTCTGAAAAACTGACCATGTTCAAAAATTCCGCGCGGCAACGGTTTGTCGGCTCGCAGTCGCCTCGACGCATTACACACCGCCTGGACGTCGTGCCTCCATGACCCTCTCTGTAGGTGCCTCCGTGACTCTCTCTGTGTGTGGCTCTGTGGCCCTCTCTGTGTGCCCCTCTCTGTCCTGGCGAACTTACCTTTAAGACTTCGCTCCAAGTTTGCCTCACTTTGCACCGCGTTGCACCACTCACCCGACCTCCGTGCGGCCCT